>BQMI01000412.1:600000-1049575 GCA_026005395.1 Asobara japonica | reverse complement strand
GGGTCTACACCCCAAGTGAAGAACTTCTGAAGAAAAGGCAAGAAGAAATGGTTAAGATTGATAACCTTTTAAAAGACTTGTTGGAGTATATCACTCCGAAGGCAAACGTTCACAAGCACATTAAGTTGCAAGTCAATAAGATGAAAAGCAGTTATGACCGTTTCGTGGCACTTGACAAAAAAGTGATCCCACAACCAATGGTGCAGACTGCTGACGCCCAAACTTCACCTCACCTAAGTGGGCAGCCGAAGAGAAAAGATATCTCACCTCTGGAGGAGAGAAAACTTCCACGACAGGTGAAAAGAAGGAAGGAAATGACCTTGGAGAACTCTGAGACTGCAAACTCAACCGAGGCCACGGAGAATGACCGAGTAGTTCGAAACCCTACTATCCAGAACGTTACCTCGGATACGGGCGAAAGTTCCAGTTGGACAAAGGTCCAAAGGCAGGGAAAAGTGGCGAAGACACACCAGAATCAGCCTCGGACGAAGAAGAAAGCAGTAATCCGCCCTGATGCGCTAATTATTCGTCCCACGGGGAAGGATACGTACGCTGAAATATTAGGACGTATAAAGAAAGACCAAGGTGTCTACGCGGCTGGCTCATGCGTGGACAAAATCCGTAAAACAGCCTCCGGAGATGTTCTTTTAATTCTAGCGAGAGGAAAGAAGGACGAAGGTGTTGAGCTGGAGAAGGCACTAGTTGGAGCCCTCCAAAACGAAGCTAAGGTGTTCAATAAGGGACCGCAACAGGAACTCGAAATCAAAGACCTCGATGACGTCACTACCAAAGAAGACATACTTGATGCCCTGAGGAAAGCTGATGGCGCTGATAGTGATATCTCATTGAGTGCCATCAAGTCTCTTCGCAAGGCCTACAGAGGAACACAATCTGCTACGGTGGTACTCCCTGACGCTACTGCAAGCAATATACTGAGTAAGGGTAGTAAAATACGAATAAGCCTGGTATATGCTCGCATCGTGACAGTGGTAAGGCCCATCAAATGCTTCAAGTGTTGGCACTACGAGCATCTTGCCGTCAATTGCAAGAGCTCCATTGACCGATCAGACCTGTGTTACAAATGCGGCGAAAAAGGGCACAGAAGCGCCGATTGTAAAGCGTCTCCAAAATGCGTTCTATGCGTAGAACTGGAGCCCACGAAAGACAATGCCCATGTAACTGGTAGTATCCAATGTCCAGTCTACCAGGGTGCACTCCAGAAGATCCGTACACAGTCATAGTGCGGGTGTTACAGGTGAACCTGGCTCACTGCACCACAGCACACGATCTGCTGACGCAGACGGTTCGAGACCTGAAAATTGATGTTGCCGTCATTTCGGAACCTTACAGGAACCTATATACCCAAAACTGGGTTACTGATACTAGCCATAAAGCCGTCATTTGGTCCTGTGGTGCTCTGCCGCTTGAAGCATATGACGGAGACCAACAGTCTGGATTCGTTGTGGCCAAGGTGAATGGTATCTATCTTTATAGCTGCTATGCACCACCAAGCCTTTGCTATGAAGACTTCACAGCATTCCTAGATAGACTCGTCGTGGATGCAAAACAGCATTCCCCAGTGGCAATTGCGGGAGACTTCAACTCTTGGGCAGTCGACTGGGGCAGCAAGGAGACGAATCAACGAGGACGGGCTTTACTGGAAGCCATGTCGGCCCTAGATGTTGTCCTATTGAACGATGGTATCAAACCGACATTTCGCAGAGGACAAGCGAGCTCATGTATAGATCTCACCTTCGTCAGCAGCAGCCTGATGAAAGGAAACTGTGCATGGGAAGTATCCGAGATCTACACTGCCAGTGATCATCAGGCAGTACTCTGGGAGGTGTCGGTTGATTGGAGATCCGCACCCACACCGGAAAGAACAAATGGAGTGGGCTGGAATGTGCGAAAATTTGACATTGCCACCTTCCTTATGGCACTGAAGACTGCCCGATTAGACAGTAAGAATGCCACAGGGAAAGCAGACGAAACCATGCGGAGAGTCACCGACGCTTGCGATGCCACTATGCCCAGGAAATTTAGTGGAAACCGACGGCCACCGGTGTATTGGTGGAGCGGTGAAATCGCGACCCTCCGCAGGGAATGTTTCGCAGCGAGGAGAGCTTGGCAACGCGCAAGGAAGAAGTCCAACCCCGAAAGTCTCGAAGTGGAGTTTAAAGCCGCTAAGCGTAAGCTTACTAAGGCCATAAAGCTTCGCAAACGAGACTGCTGGAACGAACTGTTGGAGGAAGTGGAGAAGGATCCTTGGGGCAGACCGTACAAGGTGGTTATGACGCGGCTCAAGAGCCAGCCGATGCCATCACCAACCTGTCCTAGGCTCCTGGAGAGAATTGTCTCAGTCTTATTCCCCCAGCAAATGAGTGTGACTGAAAAGCAGGTGGAGGGTGCTATTATCGACAGAATACCGCCGATTACAGCTGAGGAACTATTGCAGGCCTGTAGTAGAGTGGGCAACAACAAGGCCCCCGGTCTCGATGGTGTGCCAAATATAGCGTTGAAAGCCGCCATCAATGCAGCACCCGGCATGTTCCTCGAAATGTATAATACATGCATCCAGGAAGGTATTTTCCCCAGCGGATGGAAGCAACAGAGACTCGTGCTAATCGCCAAGGGGAAAAAGCCACCGGACGAGCCATCATCATATCGTCCACTCTGTATGCTGGATACGGCGGGCAAGATCCTGGAACGCATTATACATCAGAGAATTGAGGCAGTGGTGGAACCCCTATTGGCCGAAGCTCAATACGGTTTCAGACGACGACGATCCACGTTGGATGCTATAGACCTGGTGGTCAAAACAGGAAAAAAAGCAATCGATGGCAGGCGATGGAAAGGAGGTACGAAGCAGTATTGCTTGGTTGTTACCCTGGACATCAAAAATGCCTTCAACTCGGTACGGTGGGATCCCATCCTCGCGGCATTGTCGAAGCTGCAAGTACCGGCATATTTGCAAAAGATGGTAGGTAATTACTTTACCGACAGAGTACTCAGATATGACACAGAGGTTGGTCCTAAAACATATAGGGTGACTGGGGGGGTACCTCAAGGCTCAGTGTTGGGTCCTCTTTTGTGGAATATCGTATATGACGACTTGCTCAAAATAGCATTACCGGCGGGAGCCAAACTCGTAGCTTTTGCGGATGACGTAGCCATAGTCATCGTGGGCAAACACCTTTCCACGCTCCAGCTCATTTTCGAAAATGTTTTTAACAAGATACGACAATGGATGGACTCGATTGGGTTACAACTTGCGGAGCATAAGACTGAGGCACTCCTCATTACGAGCCGGAAGAAAATAGAGACAATTACACTGCAAGTCGGTGAGCACGAAATAATTTCCCAGCCCTACATACGGTACCTGGGAATTATGATTGATGCCCGACTTAGTTTCAGACAGCAAGCTCAACATGCAAGCAGTAAGGCAGGAGCAGTGAAGACTGCTCTTGCAAGACTTATGCCAAATATTGGAGGGCCAAAACAGAGGAGAAGGCTCCTGCTATCATCAGTTGTCACGTCGGTATTAACATATGGTATTCCTATATGGAGTGATGCATTACGAAGCCAAGCATCTCGGCGGCAAATTGTTCCAGTCTACAGGCTGAGTGCCCTTAGAGTGGTCAGCGCATACCGCACAGTATCGAACGATGTTGTGTGTGTCATTGCTGGGATGCTACCTTTTGAAGTGCTAGCGGAAGAGCGTAGGCGACTCTACACACGCAAAACATCAACTGAGCTGAGCTCAGTGGAACTGAGGACAGAAGAACGAAACCACAGCATTCAGCGATGGCAGCTGCAGTGGGACGCCTCGAGCAAAGGCCGGTGGACTCACAGACTTATTCCGAAGCTAGATGTTTGGCTTGACCGACCACATGGACAAGTCAATTACTGCCTAACCCAGATGCTCTCAGGACACGGGTGCTTTCGGGAATATCTTCACAAATTTAAGCATGAGGATTCTCCGGATTGCCCAAAGTGTCCGAGAATGAAGGAAAACGCGGAACATGTTCTCTTTACGTGTCCGCGTTTCGACGTCCAACGAGCTGTATGGGAAAATAGCGCAGGCAAACCCATCAACGGTGGAAATCTTGTGGAAGTTATGCTGTCATCAGAGGCGGCATGGAACGCGACAAGCGACTTCGCAATGGAGGTTTTGCAGGAGCTGCGCCGCGAGGAGCAGTTGCGGAAAAATCCAGAGTAAACGGAGGATCTTCTTACCGCTAACGAGCGGAAAGGATTCGCTACTGAGGAAGCCAAGGCTATCGTCCCCTACACAACGAAGTATTGCTCAGCAGATGTTCCGTCGTGTTCTGGGGACCAACCGAACTGTATTGTACGTGACAAGGGGTATTGTCCTTTGCACGTTATGTTTTATTTGTTAATTCTGTAAGTTTGTTTAATAAAGGAAAAAGTAAGAAAAAGAGGAAGGAAAAAAAAAAAACACACACACACACACACACACACACACACACACACACACACACATACACACAGGGAGAAACCTAACTCCCGAAACCAAGGGTGCCAAGGGTGGGCTCCCTATAACAGCCCATGAAGCAAACATGAACAGCGATGATAAAACAATATTATCCTACGCGGACAACCCCCAAAAGGGAAATTCCGCCGTCGGTTCCTACCAGGTGAAAGCCCTGATGGCCGGCGCTGGCTCCTCGGATTGTGGGAAGAGCCAACCATCACTGGATTGTCCCCGGGTGGCCCACTTGGCCCCAAATGTTACAAGTGGATTCCAAAGTATTGGAAAATCAGCATGGGATCAGCAGGAAAACGATCTGGCAACGCTGGTGAACCTCCTCACGGATAAAAATCGGCGAACCATCAACGAAGAGATCCGGAGTCTAGCTAGAAAGATCCAAATATCGACCAAGCGGATAAGAACCATGACGGAAACCGGAAGATCGGACTCGCGGTTGCCAGCAGCGGCATGGCTCACCCCCCCGGGTCCTAGATTGTTGCAGGTGAACCGAGGAAGCGACCATAATGCCATGGAAAAACCGGGAACATCCCATGAAACGCCGACCAGACGAGAGAAAAGAAAGGAAAGAACTCCGCCCGATGACATCGCGGGCAAAAAGTACAAGAGTACCGAAGATGAGGCATCAGCAACACCGCCTATTCATATGGAGGAGCTGATGAGAAATGGGACCCGGTCAGATGGAAACAGGGCCAAAGAGCAAACCTCGAATTCTGCTACAGAAGACGATGGAAATGCTTGGGAGAAAGCCAAGAGACGGAGGAAAAAACTTCCAGGAGCTACGCAGAATCAACCACGGTCGAAAAAGAAAGCAGCAATCCGACCTGATGCACTAATTATTCGCTCGACGGGGAAAGGTACGTACTCGGAAATATTGGGACGAATAAAGAAGGACCAAGGTGTTTATGCGGCTAGCTCATGCGTGGAAAAAATCCGTAAAACAGCTTCCGGAGACGTTCTCTTAATCCTTGCGAGAGGAAAGAAGGATGAAGGTGTTGAGTTAGAGAAGGCATTAGCTGGAGCCCTCGAAAACGAAGCTAAGGTGTTTAATAAGGGACCTCAACAGGAACTCCAAATCAAAGACCTCGATGACGTCGCTACGAAAGAAGACATACTCGATGCCCTGAGAAAAGCTGACGGCACGGACAGTGATATTTCACTGGGTGCCATCAAGTCTCTTCGCAAGGCTTACAGAGGGACACAATCGGCCACGGTGGTACTCCCTGCCGCTACTGCAGGAAATATACTGAGTAAAGGCAGCAAAATACGAATAAGCCTGGTATATGCGCGCATCGTGGCGGTGGTAAGGCCGCTAAAGTGCTTCAAGTGCTGGCACTACGAGCATCTTGCTGTTAATTGCAAGAGCCCCATTGACCGATCAGACTTGTGCTATAAATGCAGCCAACAGGGGCACAAAAGCTCTGACTGTGAAGCGTCTCCGAAATGCGTTCTATGCGTAGAACTGGAGCCCAGGAAAGACCATGCCCATGTAACTGGTAGCATCAAATGTCCAGTCAACCAGGGTGCACTCCAGAAGATCCGTACACGGCCATAGTGCGAGTGTTACAGGTGAACCTTGCTCACTGCGCAACAGCACACGATCTGCTGACGCAGACGGTTCGAGGCCCGAAGATTGAGGTTTCCGTCATTTCCGAACCCTACAGGAATCTACACTCCCAAAACTGGGTGACCGATACTAGCAAAAAAGCTGTCATTTGGTCCTGCGGTGGTTTACCGCTTGAAGTATATGATGGTGTCGAACAGTCTGGATTTGTTGTGGCCAAGGTGAATGGTATCTATTTCTATAGCTGCTATGCACCACCAAGCCTTTGTTATGAAGACTTCACAGCATTTTTAGATAGACTCGTGATGGATGCGAAACAGCATTTCCCGGTGGCCATTGCGGGGGATTTCAATTCCTGGGCAATTGACTGGGGTAGCAAGGAGACGAATCAGCGAGGACGTGCTTTACTAGAAGCCTTCTCGACTTTAGATGTTGTCCTATTGAACAATGGAAGTGAACCAACATTTCGCAGAGGACAAGCGAGCTCAATTATAGATCTCACCTTTGTCAGCAGTAGCCTGCTGAAAGGAAATTGTGCATGGGAGGTATGTGAGATCTATACTGCCAGTGATCATAGAGCGGTACTCTGGGAGGTGTCTGTTGACCGGAGGTCCGCGCCCACATCAGAAAGAACAAACGGAGTCGGCTGGAATGTGAGAAAATTCGACATTACCACCTTCCTTATAGCACTGAAGACTGACCTCGTAAACGGTAGCAATACCGCAGAAAGAGTAGACGGAGTCATGCGGAGAGTCACCGACGCCTGCGATGCCACTATGCCCAGGAAAGTTAGTGGAAACCGACGGCCACCGGTGTATTGGTGGAGCGATGAAATCGCGACCCTCCGCAAGGAATGTTTCGCAGCGAGAAGATCCTGGCAAGGCGCAAGGAAGAAGTCCAATCCTGAAAGCCTGGAAGTGAAGTTTAAAGCCGCTAAGCGTAAACTCACCAAGGCCATAAAGCTTCGCAAACGAGTCTGTTGGAACGAGCTTTTGGAGGAAGTGGATAAGGATCCTTGGGGCAGACCGTACAAGGTGGTTATGGCGCGACTTAAGAGTCAACCGATGCCATCACCGACCTGCCCTGAGCTCCTGGAGAGGATTGTGGCTGTCTTATTTCCTCAACAAACGAATATTATTGGGACGTATGTGACGAATGGTATCAACGACGAAATTCCACCGATTACAGCTGATGAACTATTGCAGGCCTGTAGTAGAGTGGGCAACAACAAGGCCCCTGGTCTCGATGGTGTGCCAAACATAGCACTGAAGGCCGCCATTAATGCAGCACCTGGAATCTTTCTCGATATGTACAATGCTTGCATTCAGGAAGGTATCTTCCCCAGCAGATGGAAGCAACAGAGACTGGTACTGCTTCCTAAGGGAAAAAAGCCTCCGGACGAACCGTCATCATATCGTCCACTCTGTATGCTGGATACTGCGGGCAAGATCCTGGAGCGCATTATACATCAGAGAATTGAGGCAGTGGTGGAACCCCTATTGGCCGAAGCCCAATACGGCTTCAGACGACGACGATCTGCGTTGGATGCTATAGACCTGGTGGTGAAAACAGCGAAGAGAGCGATTGAGGGCGGACGATGGAAAGGAGGTACGAAACAATACTGTTTGGTTGTTACTCTGGACGTCAAGAACGCTTTCAACTCGGTACGGTGGGATTCCATTTTGGCGGCATTATCGAAGCTATCTGTACCGGCATATCTCCAAAAGATGGTAGGTAACTACTTCACCGACAGAGTTCTCAAGTATGACACAGAAGTAGGCCCCAAAACATATAAGGTGACTGGGGGTGTACCTCAAGGCTCAGTGTTGGGGCCCCTTCTGTGGAATATCGTGTACGACGAATTGCTGAAACTGGCACTGCCGACGGGGGCAAAGCTCGTGGCGTTTGCAGATGACGTGGCTATAACCATCGTGGAAAAACATCTATTCATGCTTCAGCTCATTTTCGATAATGTTTTCAACAAGATACGGAAATGGATGGACTCGATTGGTCTACAACTTGCAGAGCATAAGACTGAGGCACTACTCATCACGAGTCGAAAGAAATTGGACACAATCACGCTGCAAGTCAGCGAGCACAAAATAACTTCCCAGCCCTATATACGGTACTTAGGAATTATGATTGATGCCCGGCTCAGTTTTAGACAACAAGCCCAACATGCAAGCAGTAAGGCGGGTGCAGTGAGGACTGCCCTTGCAAGACTCATGCCGAACATTGGAGGGCCAAAACAGAGGAGAAGACTCTTGTTATCATCAGTTGTCACATCGGTATTAACATATGGTATCCCCATATGGACAGATGCCCTACGAAGTCAAGCAGCACGACGGCAAGTTGTTCCAGTCTACAGGCTGAGTGTCCTGAGGGTGGCTGGCGCATACCGGACAGTATCCAACGAAGCAGTGTGCGTCATTGCTGGGATGATACCTATCGAAGTTCTAGCATGAGGATTCTCCGGATTGCCCAAAGTGTCCGAGAATGAAGGAAACCGCGGAACATGTTCTCTTTACGTGTCCGCGTTTCGACGTCCAACGAGCTGTATGGGAAAATAGCGCAGGCAAACCCATCAACGGTTGAAATCTTGTGGAAGTTATGCTGTCATCAGAGGCGGCATGGAACGCGACGAGCGACTTCGCAATGGAGGTTTTGCAGGAGCTGCGCCGCGAGGAGCAGTTGCGGAAAAATCCAGAGTAAACGGAGGATCTTCTTACCGTTAACGAGCGGAAAGGATTCGCTACTGAGGAAGCCAAGGCTATCGTCCCCTACACAACGAAGTATTGCTCAGCAGATGTTCCGTCGTGTACTGGGGACCAACCGAACTGTATTGTATGTGACAAGGGGTATTGTCCTTTGCACGTTATGTTTTATTTGTTAATTCTGTAAGTTTGTTTAATAAAGGAAAAAGTAAGAAAAAGAGGAAGGAAAGAGAAAGAAGGAAGTGTGAGGAAGGAGGTTCTTTCTCTTTTTCTTTCAAAAAAAAAAAAAAAAAAAAAAAAAAAAAAAAAAAAACAACAACAACACGCACACACACACAGACGCACACACACACACGCACACACACGCACACACACACACACAAAGATCGGGAAGTTATTGGTTCGACCCGTCAAAGGTCACACCTACATCCTGTTTATTTTTTATATATTATACCCCAACTCTATCCGAACTTTATACCGGGATAGAGTTGAATGTTGGCCTTTGGGGTTACTTTGCGTGAACTCTATCAGCACTTTATAACAGGATAGAGTTGAACGTTGAACTTTGGGGTTACTTTGCCCTAATTCTATCCCAACTTGACACGCGGTTAACGTTGAGAATTGTTATTATCAACTCTCACCCAACCCTATCCGGACTTCATACTGGGTTAGAGTATCGAGTCCATTTTTGGGTTTTCCAGAATTTTATCGAATTTATTCTCAAATTTATTTAAGAACATTGAGTTTCCGGTCAACTCAAATTCCAACTCTGTCTCAACTCTACACACGGTTAGAGTTGAAAGTTAACCTTCAGGGTTACTTCATTCCAACTCTATCCGAAGTTTATACCGGGTTAGAGTTGATAGTTGAACTTTAGGGTTACGTTGCTCCAACTCTATCCGAACTTTATAAAAGGATCGAGTTGAGAGTTGAACTTTGGGGTTACTTTTCCTCAACTCTATCCGAACTGTATAACCGGATAGAGTAGAATGTTGATATTTGGGCTCACGTTACATCAACTCTATCGGAACTTTATAACGGGTTAGAGTAGAGAAAATTAACCTTTGAGTTTTTAAAAATTTCATTGAATTTTTAACAAAAATTATTCAAGAACATTGAGGTTTAGGGCAAATCTATCCCAACTCTACACACGGTTAGATCTGAAAGTGGAACTTCGGGGTTACTTTGCCTCAACTCTATCCGAACTTTATACCGGGTTAGAGTAGAGAATTGATCGTTGGGTTTTTAAACATTTTATTGAATTTTTTAAAAATTCATTCAAGAACATTGAGGTTTTGGTGAACTCTATCCCAACTCTAAACACGGTTAGAGTTGAAAGTTGAACCTTGGGGTTACTTTATCCCAACTCTATCCGGGTATAGAGTTCGGATAGAGTTGGGGCAAAGTAACCCCAAAGTCCAACATTCAACTCTCTCCCGGTATAAAGTTCGGATAGAGTTGGGGTAAAGTAACCCCAAAGTTCCACTTTCAACTCTAACCCGGTATAACGTTCGGATAGAGTTCGGGCAAAGTAACCCCAACATTCAACTTTCAACTCTACCTGTGTGTAGAGTTGGGATAGAATTGATCAAATCCTCAATGTTCTTAAATGAATTTTAAACAAATTCAATAAAATTTTTAAAAACCCAACGATCAATCCTCAACTCTAACTCCAACTAATCCTCAACTATAACTCTCTCAGTATAGAGTTCGGATAGAGCTGGGGTAAAGTAACCCCAAAGTCCAACATTCAACTCTCTCCCGGTATAAAGTTCGGATACAGTTGGGGCAAAGTAACCCCAAAGGTCAACTCTCAACTCTATCCGGGTATAAAGATCGGATAGAGTTGGGGTAAAGTAACCCAAAGTTCAACTTTCAACTCTAACCGTGTTGATAGTCGGAATAGAGTTGACCAAAACCTAAATGTTCTTAAATAAATTTTCAAAAAACTAATAAAATTTTCAAAAACCCAAAGATCAATTCTCAACTACAACCCGGTATTAAGTTCGGAAAGAGTTCGGGCAAAGTAACCCTAAAGTTTAACTTTCAACTCTAACCCGGTATAAAGTTCGGATAGAGTTAGGGCAAAGTAACCCTAAAATTTGACTTTCAACTCTATCCCGGTATAAAGTTCGGATAGAGTTGGGGGAAAGTACCCTCAAAGTCGAACATTCAACCCTATCCCGGTATAAAGTTCTGATAGAGTTGGGGGAAACTTACCCTAAAGTTCAACTTTCAACTCTATTCCGAAACAAAGTTCGGATAGAGTTGGGGCAAAGTAACCGCAAAGTCCAACATTCAACTCTATGCCGGTATAAAGTTCGGATAGAGTTGGGGGAAAGTAACCCCAAATTCCAACACTCAACTATATCCCGGTATAAAGTTCTGATAGAGTTGGGGGAAAGTTACCCTAAAGTTCAACTTTCAACTCTATTCCGAAACAAAGTTCGGATAGAGTTGGGGCAAAGTCCAACGTTCAACTCTATCCCGGTATAAAGTTCGGATAGAGTTGGGGGAAAGTTACCCTAAAGTTCAATTTTGAACTCTATTCCGAAACAAAGTTCGGATAGAGTTGGGGCAAAGTAACCGCAAAGTCCAACATTCAACTCTATCCCGGTATAAAGTGCGGATAGAGTTGAGGGAAAGTAACCCCAATTTCCAACACTCAACTATATCCCGGTATAAAGTTCTGATAGAGTTGGGGAAAAGTTACCCTAAAGTTCAACTTTCAACTCTATTCCGAAACAAAGTTCGGATAGAGTTGGGGCAAAGTAACCGCAAAGTCCAACTTTCAACTCTATTCCGAAACAAAGTTCGGATAGAGTTGGGGCAAAGTCCAACGTTCAACTCTATCCCGGTATAAAGTTCGGATAGAGTTGGGGGAAAGTAACCCCAAATTTCAACACTCAACTCTATCCTGGTATAAAGTTCGGATAGAGTTGGAGGAAAGTTACCCTAAAGTTCAACTTTCAACTCTATTCCGAAACAAAGTTCGGATAGAGTTGGGGCAAAGTAACCGCAAAGTCCAACATTCTACTCTATCCCGGTATAAAGTTCGGATAGAGTTGGGGGAAAGTAACCCCAAATTCCAACACTCAACTATATCCCGGTATAAAGTTCTGATAGAGTTGGGGGAAAGTTACCCTAAAGTTCAATTTCCAACTCTATTCCGAAACAAAGTTCGGATAGAGTTGGGGCAAAGTAACCGCAAAGTCCAACATTCAACTCTATCCCGGTATAAAGTTCAGATAGAGTTGGGGGAAAGTAACCCCAAATTCCAACACTCAACTATATCCCGGTATAAAGTTCTGATAGAGTTGGGGGAAAGTTACCCTAAAGTTCAACTTTCAACTCTATTCCGAAACAAAGTTCGGATAGAGTTGGGGCAAAGTCCAACGTTCAACTCTATCCCGGTATAAAGTTCGGATAGAGTTGCGGAAAGTAACCCCAAATTCCAACACTCTACTCTATCCTGGTATAAAGTTCGGATAGAGTTGGAGGAAAGTTACCCTAAAATTTAACTTTCAACTCTATTCCGAAACAAAGTTTGGATAGAGTTGGGGCAAAGTAACCGCAAAGTCCAACATTCAACTCTATCCCGGTATAAAGTTCGGATAGACTTGGGGGAAAGTAACCCCAAATTCCAACACTCAACTATATCCCGGTATAAAGTTCTGATAGAGTTGGGGAAAAGTTACCCTAAAGTTCAACTTTCAACTCTATTCCGAAACAAAGTTCGGATAGAGTTGGGGCAAAGTAACCGCAAAGTCCAACGTTCAACTCTATCCCGGTATAAAGTTCGGATAGAGTTGGGGGAAAGTAACCCCAAAATCCAACACTCAACTCTATCCTGGTATAAAGTTCGGATAGAGTTGGAGGAAAGTTACCCTAAAATTTAACTTTCAACTCTATTCCGAAACAAAGTTCGGATAGAGTTGGGGCAAAGTAACCGCAAAGTCCAACATTCAACTCTATCCCGGTATAAAGTTCGGATAGAGTTCGGGGAAAGTAACCCCAAATTCCAACACTCAACTATATCCCGGTATAAAGTTCTGATAGAGTTGGGGGAAAGTTACCCTAAAGTTCAACTTTCAACTCTATTCCGAAACAAAGTTCGGATAGAGTTGGGGCAAAGTCCAACGTTCAACTCTATCCCGGTATAAAGTTCGGATATAGTTGGGGGAAAGTAACCCCAAATTCCAACACTCAACTCTATCCTGGTATAAAGTTCGGATAGAGTGGGGGAAAGTTACCCTAAAATTTAACTTTCAACTCTATTCCGAATCAAAGTTCGGATAGAGTTGGGGCAAAGTAACCGCAAAGTCCAACATTCAACTCTATCCCGGTATAAAGTTCGGATAGAGTTGGGGGAAAGTAACCCCAAATTGAAACACTCAACTATATCCCGGTATAAAGTTCTGATAGAGTTGGGGGAAAGTTACCCTAAAGTTCAACTTTCAACTCTATTCCGAAACAAAGTTCGGATAGAGTTGGGGCAAAGTCCAACGTTCAACTCTATCCCGGTATAAAGTTCTGATAGAGTTGGGGGAAAGTTACCCTAAAGTTCAATTTTCAACTCTATTCCGAAAGAACGTTCGGATAGAGTTGGGGCAAAGTAACCGCAAAGTCCAACATTCAACTCTATCTCGGTATAAAGTTGAGATAGAGTTGGCATAATACCAAAATTCAGAAAAACATTCAACTCTTAACTTTGAAAAGCATTAAATGTTGAGAAAACGATGATGACATCTCAAAACCTCATTTCGTTATTCATTAAGTGTTAAGAATTGATAAAAAAGACGAACTCTCACTCAACTCTATCCCAACTCTAAAATTTTGGAAATATTGTAGAGTTGAACTTTACACTTGGTCCGCTAGGGTTGTCACCCTTCAAAAATGCACAAAAAAAAATTAACAAATTAATGTCAATTACTTATCTAGTCAGGTTTTTGGCTAAGTTGGGAAGTGCTCTTCTGAGGGTGACAAAATTTTGGAAAATGAGGTGGACCTTCTCGGGGGTGGCCTTCTGAAGGTCCACCTCATTTTGTCACCCTCAGAAGAGTGCTTCCCAACTTAGGCAAAAACCTGACTAGATGATTAATTAACAATAATTTGTTAATTAATTTCTTTCACATTTTTGAAGGGTGACAAAACTCGGGGGTGGCCTTCTGAAGGTCCACCTCATTTTCCACAATTTTGTCACCCTCAGAAGAGCACTTCCCAACTTAGCCAAAAAACTGACTAGATAAGTAATTAACATTAATTTGTTAATTTTTTTTTGTGCATTTTTGAAGGGTGACAAAACTTAGGGGTGGCCTTCTGAAGGTCCACCTCATTTTTCAAAATTTTGTCACTCTCAGGAAAGCATTTATCAGTCCAGCCAAAAATCGGACTGATTCATTAATTAACAATAATTTGTTCATAATATTATTTTCATATTTAATTTGATTGAGCAAACTCCACTAGCATGTGATAGAGTTTGCACACCCATCAGATTCTTGGGAAAAACATTTTTAAAACTTTTTTCCTATGGCCTTGCTGGCTTAATAAAAACTTGACAAGGCCATAAAAAACAAAAAAAATTATGACACGAAAAATTTTTTTTTGTCAGAAAAAATTGGCGAAAAGCTCTCTGATTCTGGTACTTTTCACAAAATTTGTCCCTGCTACATTGGCCTTGCCTACTTAAGATGGCTAGCTTCATTCGTTCGTGAGAAACCTAGGATCAAAATTTCGGAAACACACATACATACATACACACACACACACAGACACACAGACATCGATTCGAAATTTGTTGGGCATCATTTTGGTATACTTAAAACCCCAGTCACAGGATGAAAGGAAAAATATCGGTTTCGGGGTCATTACAATAACTTCCCGAATAATCGGGAAGTTAAAAATACAGACGTAATCTTTTATGACCTTTTTCATAACTTTCAGAGCTCAAGACATATCACTGGTTAACAATTTTAATTGCTTATATCGGTCTATTCCACGAATAGTAAGAGTTAGATCCAAAAGTTTCAAATGAAAGTTGTTCCACATGTAGAAACAAACATTTTTTGTTGCATGAATTTTTTCGTAATACTCATGATTAAGGCTCTAGCGTTTAAATTATCGCAAACTTTCAAAACAGGCACATACACATACAGATGCGCACAGCCACGCATCGGGAAGTTCACGATGCGACCCATCGAGGGTCACACATACGTCCCGTTGATGTATTGTCTACTTGCACAAAATATTCAATTTGATTGCAAAAGTATGTATGTTTATTTTTCTTCAAATTTAAATGATTTTTACATGAAAAAAAAAAACAACAAATTTTGAAACTTATTTCATTCTTATTCCCTTTCTGGTTATATCCTCTACTGGAGTGACCAATATTTCATTGTTTCTTTCAAATCTTTTCTTTGTTTGAATTTTTCATTGTTTGATCATAACCAATATGAACAATCTTGAATTTTTCATTTTCAAAGTTTTTTCTTAGGGTATTTAGAAATTGATTGGAAACTTGAAAATTGAAAAATTATAATTTAAATTATTTATTTAAATTCAATAAAACTATTATTCATTTACTTTCAAAATCATCTATATTTTATAATTTATTTGATTAATGTTTTCAATTACAATTTTATATTCGTTCCATGGATAATAGCAAAAATTAGAGAATTATATACAAATTTGATCGAGTTTTATATCGAGTATAGAAAAACAAAAAATTCGGAAACATTATTTTGTTGTTTTTTTCCAACTCCTTTTTCTCAATTGTTTGACATCTCCATTGTGTAATCGCAAATAACATGAACAATTTTAAAGTTTTTATTTCTCAATTTTTTTCTCCAGGAATTTAGAAATTGATGGAAATGTTGAAAACTAAAGAAACAAATTCTAATCATTAATTTATTTTTAAAACAATTCTGTATTTGATAACTTATTTAATAATGTTTCCTATTACAAATGTCTATTCGTTCCACTGAAGCAAAAAAACAAGCAGACGGTCATCCAATGCCCACATTCAAATGCATAACAGTTATTTATATTTCGTTTAACGTTGCCTTTTTATTTCCACCAATTTCATTGGTGGTATGCTTCCGAATGGTACCGGCTTCGTCATAGCCGATTTATGGAAACATTTAATTCCCACATGGAATTAAAAAACGTGAAAATTGACTTAGGACAAAGATTCTATTCGGAAGCAAAAAATGGAACTATCCAAACCACTTGCACATATATGTAAAGGTACCAAATGTAACATTTGTGTAAAATTTTAAGTGTCTATGACGAGGACTGTGGGAGGAGATGTGCGAACAAAAAAATTTTGCATGTTAACCAGAAAAATTGAAGTAACTCGAATCTTTTTGGGCACCGGAATATAGTTCCCAATTACATTCTATAGACATTATTGAGCTGAATGTTTTGAAAAAAACAATCAAAGTCCCTTCATTAGTTTTTGAGATATTGAATAAAATGAATTTCTAGTAAAAATTGAATATCTCAGAAACTAATGAAAAGTTTCGAAATCCAAACCACTTCCACATATAGATACCAAATGGAACATTTGTGTAAAATTTCAAGTCTCTATGACAAGAATTCTAGGAGGAGATGTGCGAACAAAAATTGTGCATGTTAATTAGAAAAATTAAAGTAACTCGAATCTTTTTGGGTACCGGAATATAGTTCCCAATTACATTCCATAGACACTATTGAATTGAATGTTTTGAGAAAAAGAAAATTCCAAATCCGTTCATTAGTTTTTGAGATATTGAATAAATTCAATTTCTAGTAAACATTGAATATCTCAGAAACTAATCGAAATTTTCAAAAATCCAAACCACTTGCACATATAGATACCAAATGGAACATTTGTGCAAAATTTCAAGTCTCTATGAGAACAACTATAGAATGAGATGCGCGAACAAAAATTTTAAGTGGAAAACAAAATTAAACGTTGAAATAACTCGAAAACTTTCTACGGACGCATATGTGTTTTTTGATTCCCTTTTAAAGATCGCGTGACGGGGAAGATTTCAAAAGAAAAAAAATGAATCGGTTCAATATTGAAGGAGATATGGAGCAAAAACAAAAAAAAATAAACGGGATGTGGGTGTGGCCCTCGACGGGCCAGACCAATAACTTCCCGATGTGTGTGTGTGTGTTTAATTAATTAAACGATATTACCTTAATTATGACAGTTACGCAAAAAACACATAAGATATAAAATGTGTATTTTCATGTGAGCAACAAGATTCATTACAAACTTTTTTGTTTATCTTCAACCGTTCTCGTGATAGAGCGTTTTAAACAATTGAAATTGTTAATAACAATTGAAGGAATTGTTGTATCAAATTTTTACTCCTTCCAGACCTGAACACTAGCGAAACACGTCGATTGAAGAAAAAATGAAAAGTTCAAGTTCGAATTTCCGTGTAAGATAATTAATTAATCAATTAATTAATTAATTATGCGTGTTAATAAAAAAAGGCATAAGACATTAAATATGTATTTTTTTGCGGGAAACAACTTTGATTCACCATTTTTTTTCGTATCTCCAACCCCTCTTGCGATAGAGCGACATAAACAATTCAATTTGTTAATAACAATTGAAAGAATCAGTTTTTCGACAAATCGCTCCTTTCAGACCTGGAGACCAGCAGGACGCGTAGAACAGAAAAAAAAAAGATAAATCGGTTCAGTGGTCCCGTCGGAAACGTTAAACAAAGTTTTGACCACACACACACACACACACACACACACACACACACATACGGCCACTTCTCTGAAATCGTGTCCGGATGATATCAAACATCGAGAAAAGTGAAAATTTCTTGAAAATTCCACTTTTCATTTTCGGGGTGATTACAATAACTTCCCTCTGGGATCGGGAAGTTAATGAATCAAGTTTTTTCAAAAACTTATGCTTCGATCGAGCTGAAATTTGGTACGGTGCAAGAGGGACTCAATACCAATCATTGGACAAAATTTGCGATTTTTCAAATCAATTTTACCCGTTTAAATGTTCAAATTAGTAAATCGAGGTGCCAAAAATGAGATGTTCACAGACAGACGGCGGCTTCAAATTTCGTATTTTTACGTTTCAGACCATTTTAGATCATTTCCACATGAAATTGGAAAATGTGAAAATGGACCCTCGACAAAGCGTCCATTCGGAAGCAAAAATTGGAAAACTTTACCACTCTATTTTTATTATTTTGTTTTTTTTTTAAAGAAGACAAAGAAATGAAAACACGAATTTTATTTATTGTTCGATTGCAAACATACGAACTTATATTTGTACCATTGAAGCAATAGCAAAAAGTGAAGAATTTATACATTCTTTACTCAATTTTTCTACTAACATGAAGTTCCAACCTTTTTTTTTTAAGGAAGACGAACAATTAAAAACTTTAATTTTGCGTTATTGTTTTTCGAATGTTTTTTTTATGAAAGTTTGTATGTTTTTGTTTCAAATTTGATCGATTTTTACATACAACAAATTTTTATATATACAGATCGACTCAAAATCGCAATCTGAGTTGATCCATGTATGATTGTAGAGGCCATTTTTCGCGATCGGTGCCGCCATCTTGGAATAGGTGAATGAGGGTAAGAAAAAATGGGCCAATTTTCGAGTATACAGATCGATTCAAACTCGACTTCTGAGTCTGTCCAAGTACATGAATTTTTTTTTCTACTGGCTCTACCACCTTAATTAAATTTGTTCGCTAACTCCAACCGTTTACGAGATATAGCGTTATGAACAATTGAAATTGTTAACCAGTGATGTATCCTGGTGGGCTGCAATTACGGAAAAGGCGGGGAATTGAAAAAAAATAATATGTTATAGACAGAACATAGAAATAGTATTTTTTTTTATCTGTAAAGATTAATGGAAGATATTTTGTTTCGATTTTCAGTGAGCATGGATGAAGAAAATGAGATGTCTGAAGGTGAATATCGTCCAAATAATAGGCTTAACGTTATAGAGGATGACCTTGAAGAAGTTGTAGTGCAAGATTCAGAAGAAGACAGTGGTAATGAAGCAAATGGTATAAATGAGGTGGTAGTTATTGACTCTGAAGCCAGTGATGATGAAGAAGTAGTAGTACACGACTCGGACAACGATTCAGAATCAATGTCTGATGATGATGAACCAGATCAAAATTACAATGTTTTAGAAGAATTTTTCCACGTAAACGCTGAGAGGAGAGGATTAGATGAACCTCTCCTAGCCGAGGGTAACATACGTCAATTTGAAAAGCTTCTTCTGGAGCTAGGTAAAGCTCTGCGTTTTAAACAGTCATACGCCGCTATGCTGGCGTCGTTTAAAATCGCAAATATAGAATTTAACAATGCTAATTTTCCTACAGCAATGAAAACATTCTGGAAATTAGTGAATCGTAACTATGACCAATTTGACTCTGTTGTCTGTACCATATGCTGGGACAACTTAGGCGTCAGAAAACAACCAGATAGAAACTGCCGATGTGGTGACACTGGTCCTGGTAAAACAGCGCACCTGGGGACTTATGTGTATTTGAACCTTTCGAATCAACTACAAGGACTTCTAGCTACAACAGGCATGTCCGGGGATCTAGAATATCCTTGGACGAGAGTTAAACGTCATCCGGATGCTATTGAGGACGTGTATGACGGACGTGTTTATCAAGAACTGTCGGCACCTGGTGGATTCTTAAGCAGAGGCAGTCGTAATTACTCTCTTGCCATATGGACAAATGGAGTCGATCCAGTCATCTCCGCTCCAGTAACCATCTGGCCAATCTTTGTACAAGTCCTGGAGTTGTCTCCTCGAGCTCGCCAGCGCCATTCGTTACTAGCGGCTGTATATATTGGTCCTCGAAAACCACAAATGGCTAAGTTTTTAACACCTGTCACAACAGAACTGCGTAATTTACACTTGGAGGGGATAAGCTGGCGTCCTAACGGGGTTGAAGAGGTGAGAAGTCGATTTACTACCATCATTATTTCAGCTGATTCAGAAGCCAGATACCTCATCATGGGAATGATGCGTCTCAATGCTGCTTCAGGCTGCACCTTTTGCTATGCACACGGTGAAAGATGCGGCGAACGCAATGAATATCATATCTATAGATATCGTGATGGTGGTCCTGATAATGAAAATTTTGCAGCTGATCGGACCGATGGTGAAATTCGACGAGATGCAGGTTTGGCAGGAGTGAATGGTCGACCAGAAAATGGTGTTCGAACTCGTTCAGCTCTGAGTGTAGCTCCAGGAATAGACCTTCGTTGCAACCAACTCGTTGAAGCGCTACATTGTCTTTGGGAGAGAAATATGACTAGGTTATATGTGATTCTGACGAACCCAGGTACGGCAAATCACATTACTCCGGCAAACATTGAAACAATCAGCCACCGAATGGAGTTAGTAAAATCACCTACCAAATTGGCGAGGCGACCGCGACCCCTCAAATGCTTCGCAAAGTATAAAGGTACGGAATATAGAAATTTAGCTTGGTTTTACTGGTTGCCATGTGCTCAGAATCACCTGACACAGGAACAAATTGAAATTTTTTCACTCTTCGCAGAAGCTACATGCATTTTAAACAAGGATTTCATTCGCCCCGAAGAATTACAGCAAGCTCATCACAATCTTGAAGCATTTCGCCAACAATCTGAAAATATGTATGATGATCGCCGTCTAACCTACAGTCATCACCTTCTGAAACATGTAGTTCGTTGTGCCCAGGAACTAGGTCCCTTATGGGTAGCGTCGGGGTTCTGGTTCGAATCTTTAAACCGACAGGTGAAAAACTACGTTACAGGTCCCACTCATCGGGCAACGCAAATTGCCTCTCGTATGTTACTGGCCCAAACGATTGAGAAGTGCCTCGATTGGGATTTGTCACCGGCTGTTTTAAATTTGCGACGAGAATTTTTTAACAAAGCGCATTGTGTAGTTCCGCCACAAAATGCAACAGGGCGCTTTATTCAACACGCCAGGGCAGTACCAGGATTGTTCGAGCCACAAGGGATTGCGCTGCTTGCTGAAGCAGGTTACGACAGAGTCAATGCAGATATGCCCATCACTCGCCATAAAAAAATTTGCATCGATGGAGTTTCATATCAGCCACAAATTAACAGACCTGTTAAATACGGTTGTAATATAATAACTCGGTTGTTCATGTTAGCCTACCTGATGATGGTAATAATATGCAATTCATTCGCATAAAATCTATGATTAACTTTCAATATGGTATCGAGAGAATGGAAGGAGTCATTGGACGTCGATTTCGAACGGTAGGAGCTGCATTCAATACGAGCTATATGATAATAGTAGAAGAGCTACATGACTTGGTTTATTTGCCGTTAAGATGTATCAGTGGTCCAGCAGTCGTAGTGGAATCCTGAGGAAGGATTTACGTTTCTCCCATTCCGAATCGATGGGATGTCGATTAACAGCTGCCATTTATAAAGAAAAAAGTCCGCAGTGGACGTGCTTGATAACGATTACTCAACTAAAACTTGGGGAAAAATCGCTAAAAATGACTTTTTTTCGACCATTTTCCTGATGTTTTTCTCATCAACGATGAACTTGAATCTTTGAAAAATGTTGTATGGGTCATATACCCAATGAAAAAAATAAGCATTTACAAGAAGTTTCAGGAATCGTGTCCGGCCAGCTACAGGCCTATTATTTAATAGGCCTACCAAAACAAGAGCAATCAGGTTCGCTAGTTCCACGGCCAATGCCACTTCAAATATTCGTAGCGATGAAGTAATCCCAACCAATTTCGTTAAATACTTGAAAAAAATAAAATAAACAATTTTTTAAGTTTATCAAAATGTAATCAGCTATTAATTTCTTCACAAAAGTAGTTAGTGTCCATATTGCCCCAATTTCCTCCATATCAGTATATTGAACTCTAGTATGTTAGTATACTAGAATTTAGTGTGGGAAAAATGTTGAAATATGAAGGAAGCAAATCTTCGTTCGTCAATTTTTAGTCCTAGATTCTCAAAATATTCCAGATTTCAAGTTTTAGCAACTATTTGAGGTACTTCTGGTGGTCCGGTCAAGAATCTCCGAAAGAAAGGGTGCTCTGGTGAGTAAAATATAGATTTATTTTCATTCTTCATTTTCTACCGTTTTTTTTTTTTGCGTTTCGACAATTTGAATAACTTCCGGTGGTGGTATCGGAAGACTACATAACGCAATGGTGCTCAGGAGAGTGAAATCTGGACGTAGTAGATTTTTCTTTTCTTTTTCATTTTCAAAATTTCAAGTGGTGCATTTTGTGGCACTTTGTTCCGCTCTTCCCTCGGTTTTAGTAATGAATTAAATGGCACTTCCGGTGGTCGAATGGATGAAAATTCTATTTTTTGTATAGAGAGCTTAAGGGATGCAGTGGGGGTCGGTCGATGGGAAATTGAATTCCCTGTCGGACTTATAATTACCGAGCGGAATATAAAGTTCATGATTATCGTATGTTTTTCCTTTCCGAAATTACGGAATGAAGCGAAGCTTGATGGATGGGGAATGCAATTCTGCATGAACCATTTTTCGTTTCATTCCGCACGATGATTCATGTGAATGCATACGATGGAAAACAGAGAAGAGAAACCGAACACACACCCTTCCCGAAATGGTCTCTGTGACAGCGGGACCGCTACTGACGAAACGTCAAGACGTGTTACTGGCATCCGCAACTCTCACCCCCCCCCCCCGGCATGGCCACAGGTACCATAGGTGGCCGGGGTCGTCATTCAGTTTGTTTGAGGGCCGCGAAACCCCGAGAGCTGACCTCAAAGAGTTTCATCAGTTTGACTGGCCCTCTACTTTAGTCGATCCTGTTTGAATGCCTCCATGAAAGAGTACTCGGGATTGTCAAATGTAAATGTAGGAAATTTATAAATGTTCTGAGGGTAGGAAATTCATCAATTTTTTGAATCAATACAAAAATTGAGGTTCCGAAATATTCTCTTTCGATTTCGGCCCTCCTTATTCACTAGACCCTGGCGATGGAGTTCTCCCGTTGCAGTCCCGTTCTCACGGCTCTACACGGGGCTAATGTTTTTTCGCAATTTATGAGCAAAGAGAGCATTTGTGGGTTTTTTTTTATTTTATCCTTTGTAGGATATGTAGTCACCCCCGGCGGTGCCAATGGAAACCGACTTTCCCCCAACTGTACAGCATTCCCCCTGTTTTGAATCAACAAACACAACACTCGATTAGCTCCTTTGATTCAAATCAGTAATTGAAGGAAAACCATGCAAAACCCCGATTTGTACAGCCACTTCTATTACAAAATTTCCGTTCCACGATGAATCCGTATGAATCAGAGTCTGGGCAATTCCACTTCACTATGCCGAAAGGGGAGTCCCCGAGCGGAGACTCGATCCCAGGACCTCGTGTGCCAAGGACCAGCGCACTAACCATCCGGCCATTGCCGTCGGTAGCATTTGTGGGTTAAAAATTGAAAATAATGGGCGTGTTTTAAGTTTCCGCAATGCTCAAAACACTTAATTATCGCTTTTTTTGATAAATTAAGGGAATAATAATTATTGATACAAATGTCCCTAGACCTCCCGGGTGGGGCGGAATTCCGTGAGATAGCGACAGAACCGCCATGAGAACTATGTTGCGTGGGTTATCCAGTCTTAGATCTTCGCCGTTGAAAATTACCAATTGAAACAATGACAATTGGCAAATCGACAATTGACAAATGACAATTGACAAATGACAATTGACAAATGACAATTGACAAATGACAATTGACAAATGACAATTGACAAATGACAATTGACAAATGACAATTGACAAATGACAATTGACAAATGACAATTGACAAATGACAATTGACAAATGACAATTGACAAATGACAATTGACAAATGACAATTGACAAATGACAATTGACAAATGACAATTGACAAATGACAATTGACAAATGACAATTGACAAATGACAATTGACAAATGACAATTGACAAATGACAATTGACAAATGACAATTGACAAATGACAATTGACAAATGACAATTGACAAATGACAATTGACAAATGACAATTGACAAATGACAATTGACAAATGACAATTGACAAATGACAATTGACAAATGACAATTGACAAATGACAATTGACAAATGACAATTGACAAATGACAATTGACAAATGACAATTGACAAATGACAATTGACAAATGACAATTGACAAATGACAATTGACAAATGACAATTGACAAATGACAATTGACAAATGACAATTGACAAATGACAATTGACAAATGACAATTGACAAATGACAATTGACAAATGACAATTGACAAATGACAATTGACAAATGACAATTGACAAATGACAATTGACAAATGACAATTGACAAATGACAATTGACAAATGACAATTGACAAATGACAATTGACAAATGACAATTGACAAATGACAATTGACAAATGACAATTGACAAATGACAATTGACAAATGACAATTGACAAATGACAATTGACAAATGACAATTGACAAATGACAATTGACAAATGACAATTGACAAATGACAATTGACAAATGACAATTGACAAATGACAATTGACAAATGACAATTGACAAATGACAATTGACAAATGACAATTGACAAATGACAATTGACAAATGACAATTGACAAATGACAATTGACAAATGACAATTGACAATAATTGACAAATGACAATTGACAAATGACAATTGACAAATGACAATTGACAAATGACAATTGACAAATGACAATTGACAAATGACAATTGACAAATGACAATTGACAAATGACAATTGACAAATGACAATTGACAAATGACAATTGACAAATGACAATTGACAAATGACAATTGACAAATGACAATTGACAAATGACAATTGACAAATGACAATTGACAAATGACAATTGACAAATGACAATTGACAAATGACAATTGACAAATGACAATTGACAAATGACAATTGACAAATGACAATTGACAAATGACAATTGACAAATGACAATTGACAAATGACAATTGACAAATGACAATTGACAAATGACAATTGACAAATGACAATTGACAAATGACAATTGACAAATGACAATTGACAAATGACAATTGACAAATGACAATTGACAAATGACAATTGACAAATGACAATTGACAAATGACAATTGACAAATGACAATTGACAAATGACAATTGACAAATGACAATTGACAAATGACAATTGACAAATGACAATTGACAAATGACAATTGACAAATGACAATTGACAAATGACAATTGACAAATGACAATTGACAAATGACAATTGACAAATGACAATTGACAAATGACAATTGACAAATGACAATTGACAAATGACAATTGACAAATGACAATTGACAAATGACAATTGACAAATGACAATTGACAAATGACAATTGACAAATGACAATTGACAAATGACAATTGACAAATGACAATTGACAAATGACAATTGACAAATGACAATTGACAAATGACAATTGACAAATGACAATTGACAAATGACAATTGACAAATGACAATTGACAAATGACAATTGACAAATGACAATTGACAAATGACAATTGACAAATGACAATTGACAAATGACAATTGACAAATGACAATTGACAAATGACAATTGACAAATGACAATTGACAAATGACAATTGACAAATGACAATTGACAAATGACAATTGACAAATGACAATTGACAAATGACAATTGACAAATGACAATTGACAAATGACAATTGACAAATGACAATTGACAAATGACAATTGACAAATGACAATTGACAAATGACAATTGACAAATGACAATTGACAAATGACAATTGACAAATGACAATTGACAAATGACAATTGACAAATGACAATTGACAAATGACAATTGACAAATGACAATTGACAAATGACAATTGACAAATGACAATTGACAAATGACAATTGACAAATGACAATTGACAAATGACAATTGACAAATGACAATTGACAAATGACAATTGACAAATGACAATTGACAAATGACAATTGACAAATGACAATTGACAAATGACAATTGACAAATGACAATTGACAAATGACAATTGACAAATGACAATTGACAAATGACAATTGACAAATGACAATTGACAAATGACAATTGACAAATGACAATTGACAAATGACAATTGACAAATGACAATTGACAAATGACAATTGACAAATGACAATTGACAAATGACAATTGACAAATGACAATTGACAAATGACAATTGACAAATGACAATTGACAAATGACAATTGACAAATGACAATTGACAAATGACAATTGACAAATGACAATTGACAAATGACAATTGACAAATGACAATTGACAAATGACAATTGACAAATGACAATTGACAAATGACAATTGACAAATGACAATTGACAAATGACAATTGACAAATGACAATTGACAAATGACAATTGACAAATGACAATTGACAAATGACAATTGACAAATGACAATTGACAAATGACAATTGACAAATGACAATTGACAAATGACAATTGACAAATGACAATTGACAAATGACAATTGACAAATGACAATTGACAAATGACAATTGACAAATGACAATTGACAAATGACAATTGACAAATGACAATTGACAAATGACAATTGACAAATGACAATTGACAAATGACAATTGACAAATGACAATTGACAAATGACAATTGACAAATGACAATTGACAAATGACAATTGACAAATGACAATGACAAATGACAATTGACAAATGACAATTGACAAATGACAATTGACAAATGACAATTGACAATGACAATTGACAAATGACAATTGACAAATGACAATTGACAAATGACAATTGACAAATGACAATTGACAAATGACAATTGACAAATGACAATTGACAAATGACAATTGACAAATGACAATTGACAAATGACAATTGACAAATGACAATTGACAAATGACAATTGACAAATGACAATTGACAAATGACAATTGACAAATGACAATTGACAAATGACAATTGACAAATGACAATTGACAAATGACAATTGACAAATGACAATTGACAAATGACAATTGACAAATGACAATTGACAAATGACAATTGACAAATGACAATTGACAAATGACAATTGACAAATGACAATTGACAAATGACAATTGACAAATGACAATTGACAAATGACAATTGACAAATGACAATTGACAAATGACAATTGACAAATGACAATTGACAAATGACAATTGACAAATGACAATTGACAAATGACAATTGACAAATGACAATTGACAAATGACAATTGACAAATGACAATTGACAAATGACAATTGACAAATGACAATTGACAAATGACAATTGACAAATGACAATTGACAAATGACAATTGACAAATGACAATTGACAAATGACAATTGACAAATGACAATTGACAAATGACAATTGACAAATGACAATTGACAAATGACAATTGACAAATGACAATTGACAAATGACAATTGACAAATGACAATTGACAAATGACAATTGACAAATGACAATTGACAAATGACAATTGACAAATGACAATTGACAAATGACAATTGACAAATGACAATTGACAAATGACAATTGACAAATGACAATTGACAAATGACAATTGACAAATGACAATTGACAAATGACAATTGACAAATGACAATTGACAAATGACAATTGACAAATGACAATTGACAAATGACAATTGACAAATGACAATTGACAAATGACAATTGACAAATGACAATTGACAAATGACAATTGACAAATGACAATTGACAAATGACAATTGACAAATGACAATTGACAAATGACAATTGACAAATGACAATTGACAAATGACAATTTGACAAATGACAATTGACAAATGACAATTGACAAATGACAATTGACAAATGACAATTGACAAATGACAATTGACAAATGACAATTGACAAATGACAATTGACAAATGACAATTGACAAATGACAATTGACAAATGACAATTGACAAATGACAATTGACAAATGACAATTGACAAATGACAATTGACAAATGACAATTGACAAATGACAATTGACAAATGACAATTGACAAATGACAATTGACAAATGACAATTGACAAATGACAATTGACAAATGACAATTGACAAATGACAATTGACAAATGACAATTGACAAATGACAATTGACAAATGACAATTGACAAATGACAATTGACAAATGACAATTGACAAATGACAATTGACAAATGACAATTGACAAATGACAATTGACAAATGACAATTGACAAATGACAATTGACAAATGACAATTGACAAATGACAATTGACAAATGACAATTGACAAATGACAATTGACAAATGACAATTGACAAATGACAATTGACAAATGACAAATGACAAATGAAAAATTGAAGTCTGCCTCCCCATAAGAGCCCCATGTTAAGTTTGGACAAAATCGAAAAAAAATCGCTCCAAAATGGACGGAAATATCTCCCCGGGGGTTCAATTGGATAGTCTCGACCGACTTGGGGCCGAAAAGTCCATTTTGAACAATTTACGTTTGCCGGGAAGTTAAAAAAAAGGAAAGGAACAGATTTCTTCTTTCACGCGCAAATTAATAAATTTTCTGAGCGGATTTAGTTCGGATTTTAGGTACTGGTTTCGTGTTTTTTGCCGTCTTGACCTAATATAGTTTTTCGTTTTTATTAACCTTCAGCTGCCACACTGGGGTCGTTCGTGACTGGGCCTTATCAGTAACATCAGTCATTTCTCGGATTTCTTTGCAAATTATATTTTTTTTAACAAATACAATTTACAATTTTTTGCATCACACTCATATTGTCTTAAAAAGGGGTCGTTAATGTACAACTGTGAATTTTTTTACGATGAAACACTGGTTGGTTCACTTAGGAGATTAAGTGACTGGGGTCAAGAACGTCCCAGTATGGCGACTGTGAGTGGCGCCGGAAGTGTGGCAGCTAAGGGTTAAGGAGCCTATTTCGGGTGGGGGCGTATGGGTGAATTTGGATGAGCGAATGGGAGTGGAAGAATCCAGACCTGTTTGAATAATTTTAGTGAAACTTGTGATGTGTTGTAACATGATAATGTTAAACAATTATGATACAATTGGTATTCGTCCATCGCACTTGCAAATCTCAAAAATTCCGCCAAACGGAGGGTCCGAATTTTCCTTCAAGGAGCAAAACGTAGGTTAAATACGAATTAGTGTAAGGAAATTGTAAACTCAGGTTAAAAATTAGCATTAACCAGTTAGCCAGGATTCACGAAACATGATTGTGCGTGTGTGAAAGTAACGCAAGGAGGGACTCTGTTTTACCGAATAAGGGCTGGAGTTTTAGGTATGGTACGTTACATTGCTAACCGGGATTGGAACAGAGATAGATGCTTGACGCGAAAGGTCATGGATGGCGCCACTTGGCACTACCTGTTGCTCACATAAAATTAATTCAATTTCTATCTGAATAAAACAAATGGAGTCATCATTGGAAGCGGCATTGTTATATACAATTTCATTATGTGTCTAATGATAATATTACCCAGTAACACAGAAAGGTAAGAATGTGGAGTAACTACGGCCAGTATCTTTCCTTCAAATAAGGAAAGTAAAGAGCCACTGAAAGCGGCGGGAGGAACATCCTCCAATCAGAAAATTTATCTGACAGCAAGTGGCAAGAATCATCCATAACCTGTGAAGGCTAACCAATCAGGAGTTGACAACGTACCTATAATTAGTCAGAAATTGACGCAACAAGTTGTGAATTTTCATTTCATTGTATTTTGTAACTGTAACCACCAACTTATTTATTCATAACTCTATATCATGAAACTAGACTCGACCACGCCGAAACAACCATTTTTTGTATTGTCACTTTTGTAATTATCGGCCAAGTGAGTGTTCTTCGCCTCAGTTTCAGCGGATACCGAAGTATCTCGGCACCCAACAGTAAGTCGCGATTTCAGTTAATCCAATTGAGTTCAGGTTGTCGGAACTAAACTGAAACTCGCAATCTCAGTGAGAAAACCGTTACAGTGTGTATCTATTGTTTCAATGTTGTTACGGGGGGGGGGGGGGTTCGGTGTAGAGAACTCATCATTTAAGATGTCCTTGAATTTTTTGCAGTCGGTTTTCGCGTACTTTAATGTTTCAGGTGGTTCTGGTGCGGCTGGTTTGCGAAACAGGGCGAAAAGCAGTGGTAGATGGTCTAAAGGGAATTCGGAACGAGTGGTGAAATTTTTAGTAATGGAGATGTTGTTAGTTAGCAGAAGGCCAATAGTATTAGGAGTGTTAGAATTATGGGGGTTGTGTATTGGACCGTCTGGAAAGAGCAGACAGTTTTGTTGTGCCGTCAAAGAATTTGTGAGAATTTTACCTGATTCGTTCGGCCTAGCGGAGGTCCAACCAGTGTCCTTTACGTTGAAGTCGCCGGCGATAATTGTTGGGGTATTATCAGAAAATATGTGCCTGAATAGGTTCGTATCTAGTGAGATATCAAGTGGATTGTATAACGAGTAGATTCTCTACTTTTTCTATTATCTACTTGGACCATTACACCTGGTGCTTGTGTAAAGGATGTCATAAGTTGATAAGACAGGGAATATGAAGTGAGGTAGCCACTGCTTTACTCCTGACATGGGGCTGTACGCTGTGGCGTTAAGAAAGAGAACGGTTGCTGGGTTGAGGTGCAAGGGTCAGCCCTTTTTGATACGTTTACGATATTTGTATTATGTATGGTGTAAAAAAGAGGTGCATCTTGTTACCGAAAATGTAAGCGTGACCGTGTTAAGAAGCAGTGTTCACGAGGGCTTGGATTTGTAATATCGTGATTATAGTGTAGAACGTGCATTTCGCTCGTACTTCGAGAGACACAAAGAGTACTACGAGAATTACCAAATTATGTCTTACTGTAGCTATCTCTTGTGATATGTATTGCGGATGATTACCACGGATGTTTTTTCCAGTAACAGCTTGGTCGTGCATGCGTCGATAATCATGTAGTAGTGCCCAAGAAAATGTTGGAGTTTATAAAAAGCGAAAGTATACTTAGGCGATAGGGATGGAGTAGATATTATTCGGAAATAATGTGTAGGATGCACCTTACTAACGCTCCGTCTTCGTGTTCCAGCCCGAACGCTCCCCTCTGCGATATTAGAAGATACGTATGTGCTTGCAGTGGGGGTACTTTGTGTCCAACCCGAAGAGAGCTTTAGTATGGATGGGGCGTGCAGAGAGACTTCAATTTGTACATTATATTTTTCTATAACTGCAATGTCATCGGTATTTTACTATGTAATAGTACGTATACTCTTCTGGAATATTAAGAAAGGTTGAAAATTCAGTAGACTCTGAACGTTCTAACTCGTTTTCGAGTTTGAATTTTTACCTCTGGTGGTTGTCTCATGTTGTTCCACCTTCAGGTTCGGTGCCACTCAACAACCCCATTTAATAATTATTTTACAAATTGATGATCATCGTTATATTCTCAATCAATCTATAATGAAATAACCGTAAGATGATTTTACTAAAAAGAGACGATGAAATGCGAAATAAAATAATCTGGTAAATTTTCTCTTACCAAAAATGTTCTGCTCAGGCGAAATCGGAGACTATTTCAGTCGTCATAGACGAAGAACCATATGAACATTGGCAAGAAAAAATGACTTCGTTCCTCCAATTGAATTTCCTAATATTGCAAACTGATTTTTGATTCCGGTACTTTTTGCAAAAAATTGATTTTTCAACGTCAACTTTGAAAATAAAACCGCTTAAAACTGAAAATCGATTTATATTGATATAATCGCCCAATACTAGTTATATTGCAATTTCAGCCGCTTGGATTGATTCACGTACATACCGGAAGAAGTAGTTGAGAGGAAAGATCACGGATGCGAGCGGCTCCCTAAGATCTTGTGGTTGTTGTCATGCCGTAAACAGTTTCGTTAGAGATTACCAGTTGGAGGTGTTCGATCACCAAATCCGTCTATTAAATTAAGTGGAAAAAATTCATGCATTACCGGCCTCATCTGGGTTAGATCATGCAATGCCTGAGGTATTTTTAAAATATTTCCGTCGTACAAATAATTGATGGATATGGTTCAATAAATTGGCAATCGATTTGATTGTTTTTTATGTGTACTGCTTCGCACAATTGGCATTCCATCTTTATTTCAATTTTTGCCAAAACCAATTGGGGCGTTGCATGAAAGATAAAAAATGTAAAACTCCATTTAGACACGTCTTGGATTATAAGCATGTTAATAAATTCAATCCCGACGCTAAAATTGTCCATCATAACCCAGAAAGTGTTCATTTCATAGATAAATCTTTCAACTGCCTTTTTAAATCTTTCATTCGCTATAGAGGAGGATGAGACAAGAGCAACTACTTCCAAATTAATAAATTTTGTAAAAATTTTCGAATTTTGGAAATTTACAATTGGGGATTGGAGGTCAGCGAATTGAAAATTCAATATAAAATTTGAGATTTACAACACGGCCCTCATGAGATAGAATTTTACATTTGGGATGGGGATATTTGGAATTAGGATTTTGAATTTAGAACTGTGGATTATGGATTCTGAATTTTGGATTTTTTATTCTAGATCTTGGATTTCGGATTTTGTTTTTCGATGTGGGGTTTTACGTTTTACGATGCGTCATTGCAAATTGTAGATTACAATATAGAACTCAAACCTAAAATGTCAAATCCTAGATCACAGATTCCAAATCCTTGATGCTATAAAATCCCAGATGTCGAATTACACTGCATTGAAAAAAAATGTTGTTGAATTCATGTGGTTGGATGTAAACTCCTTGAATGAACATAAATTTAATTCATCTGTCACTTCAAAAAAGGAACTGTCGATTGGAAACTGACCCGTATTCTGTTGAAAAGAGTTAGTTGATTACAATTCCATTGATATTATCCACTCTGAACGTTCAATTCTACGGAATGCATTCTGTTCCAGTAACAGATCCAATTCGATCTGATATTCGAATATAGTAAAGGATTATGTGTTCCATTCGAACCACTGTAGGATTGGAGTTTGGAATCACAATACTATTCCATTTATATGACAGAATCCGGTGTTAAAGCGAGGAATTATTCATTTTTCCGAACTAATTATTCCGTTGGCACTATTGAACAACTTGAAGCATTTCCTCTACTCCTTACTGACAAAACCCCTCAAACGATCTTCACTTGTCCGGCATTATTCTATTGAGATCCGTTCGATCGAAGTCCGTTCGATTGAAATCCGTTCGATCGAAGTCTGTTCGATCGAAATCCGTTCGATTGAAATCCATTGGACTGAAAACCGTTCGATCGAAATCCGTTCGATCGAAGTGCGTTCGATCGAAATCCGTTTGATTGAAATCCGTTCGATCGAAATCAGATCGAAATCCGACCGAAATCTGATCGAAACCCGATCGGAATCCGATCGAAATTCGATCGAAACCCGCTCGAGATTCGTGCGATCCGTTTGCTCGAACTTTCAAAGGAAAATGCACAGTAGTTGGATTCTGGGAATGTACCATAAAAATACTGACCCTCTCATGAAATTACAATTAGCTTAAAAGCCGATCATGGATAATTATTAACCATCTCAAATATTAGCATGTTTGAAATTCGGAGCATGGCTTAAGATACAAATTTATTCACTTTGACACTGTTCGTTGATAATGAGTCCGCAATACTGTTGAGAAGATACTATTTGTAGAAAAATGGTTTGCGTACAGAAGAATCAATTCTAGGAGTCCTGATTTTTTTCCAGAACCATGGTGAAATCTAGCAGAAATATTACATTTTTATTACATTTTTTGATGGTGATTTTTCGCTCGATTTAATTGCCGAAGTACTTTTCCGAAAAATGCACGTTGAAAAATCAAAATTTAACAGTGTCTTATGAGAAGGGGGGGGGGGGGAAGGCGAAGTTGGCACCGCCGCACTTACGATGCGCGTGTGTTTGCTGGCGATTTCAGATTCAACACGTTCAAGTGCCTTTTGGGGATGAATGACAAGAAAGTGCTGAATCAACTTATTCAGGAAATACGTAATAAGCACGAGGTCGCAACCGAGTTTTAAGTAAGTAGACTTTTTATTTGCTAAACAATTCGTGAGTTGGACATATGAACCCGTGATTATTCTCTACGTCTAGTGATTTTTCATTGATTGTCATCAATCTCGACGAATAATAGTTACGAAGTGGTTACGTACAGCTACAAAGAAAACTTCAACAGAATTTAACTTGAATCACCAATACGCGCCAAAATGACCTCATTATGCAGAGTACACTTGGAATTCGTCTTTGTGTTTCAAAATTTTATTTCAAAGTACTTTTTTTAAAAGTAAAAAAAATGCAAGCGTTAGACATAAGGCCGTTTGCTTGTGGCTCGAGAAGAAATCGGTCATTGGCAGTATCGAATTTAATGCGAAAGAGACGAATGTAAAAATAAGTTTGAGTAAAATCAAACAGGCATAAGTGTGGAGATACGCCCCTTTGGCTTCCAAAAAGGTTTTTTTTGGCCGTTACGCCTCTTCCCTAGCGGAACTTGGCGAGAGCTTCCCCTGTCGATTTTCTCCATGTTGCGAGAGAAAGATCAGAGGTAGTCTAGAGATGGCGCTCTGTACTCTCCTCTGGACTTCCTCCAGACATTTAGGCATAGTCCAGAGCCCAAGCGGGCTCTGTACTATCCTCTAGACTCCCTCTAGACATTTAGGCATAGTCCACAGCCCAAACGGAGACTTATAGGTCTACTCGAGAGCCCAAGAGGGCTCTGTACTACCCTCTGGACTCCCTCTAGACATATAGATATAGTCTAGAGCCCGAGCGGGCTCTGTACTATCCTCTGGACTCGCTATAGACATTTAGGCATAGTCCAGAGCCCAAACGGAGACTTATAGGTATACTCGAGAGCCCAAGAGGGCTCTGTACTATCCTCTAGACTCCCTCTAGACATATAGACATAGTCTAGAGCCCAAGCGGCCTCTGTACTATCCTCTTGACTGCCTCTAGACATGTAGACATAGTCTTGAGCCCGAGCGGGCTCTGTACTATCCTCTGGACTCCCTATAGACATTTAGGCATAATCCAGAGCCCCAGCGGGCCCTGTACTATCCTCTGGACGCCCTCCAGACATAGTCTAGAGCCCAGCGGCCTCTGTACTATTCTCTTGACACTATGCCTAAATGTCTAGAGGGAGTCTAGAGGATAGTACAGAGACCGCTGGGGCTCTCGACTATATCTATATGTCTAGAGGGAGTCCAGAGGATAGTACAGAGCCTGCTTGGGCTCGCGACTATACCTAAATGTCTAGAGGGAGTCCAGGGGATAGTACAGAGCGCCATCTCTGGACTAGCTCTAGACTTTCTCTAGCAAAATGGAAAAAATCAAGTCTAGACAACCTCTGGCTATCCTCTCGCAAAGTTCCGTTAGGGTTTCGCTTTACGGGGACGCTATTCATTTGCAAGCCATTACATTTGTGCTTCCAGGGTGGTGTATTCCGTCGAGTAAAGGAAAAATGATTCTTTTTTAGGTTGATTGCTTTATATAGCCCGCTATCACATTCCATATCTCTACCGATGACTTCACAGTTCAGGAGCGGCTATAAGCGTAGTACGCATGGAGAATGCGTCAGCTTGTTTCCCACACTTCGGAGACATCCTGAACGATTTGCGAAATACACGAGAATGACGGTTTCTACTTTCGACTATATTCTCTCAAAGATTAGTCCGTCGTTGATGAAGAATTGGTGCAATTTACATACTCAACCAATCATGCCAGAGGAAAGATTGGTTTTGACGCTGAGGTAATTTTTATGCCAATTGAAACGTTTCGTATTGAAGTAACGTAGGTTTTTCTTTTATATTATTGTTCAGTATACGTAAACAAAATTAATTTCCGGTAAGTGGGAATATAGGTCTCTTTTCCGCATAGACATCTAACGCCCACAAAAATGATTGTAACGCCCGTCAAAATGATTTTTTTTGTGTCCAAATATACTGTTATAGGTGTACGTTTGGAAAGTTCAAAATTCTTAAATTTTATAATTTCTCAATTTCACTTTAATGAACTGCAGGACCATTAGAATGTAGAAATGTTTAAATTTTCAAGTCGGATACTAAACTGTAAAATCTTCAATAAAGTTGAAAAATAATCAACTTGCTGATTTCGCAGTGCCAACTCTAGTGTAATGCTAGTGAGACTCCTAGTGTAGACCAGACAGGTATACTCCATACCATTTCGACTAATAAAGCGCTGTCCGCTATCCCACTCTTCGTTTTCATGTGTAATGCGACAAAGTGCCGACTCCGGGGACTTTTTTGTGTATCGTATTAATTTTGTCTACGTATTACCGTTTTCGGGGAATTTTTATTTGGGGGATTTTTTTCCGGAGAATGTTTTTCTAGAAGAATATTTTTACAAGGAAAAAATCGTCCGGTGACATTTCTCGGGGGCAAAGTCCTAGAACCAAAAAAATGTATTCAGCATCGATACATACTTCCAATAGTGTTCCATTAGCACGCTCATGCATATCGTATAACAAAAAACTTTTGCCATTTTTTGACTTGAAAAATTAGCACGTTATCGATGAGAAATCAGACCTGTTAAGTTTTTATGTGGGTTGATAATATAAAGTGCTCGGAATGCATGAAAAATCCCAATTTATTTTTTTAACTTTTTAGGTTCTTGGCGACTGGAAGTACCTTTTCTCAGTTGGCCTTTTCCTTTAAGATGGGAATAAAAACAGTCTCAATGATTATCTGTGAAACGATGAATGTCCTGTGGTCGAGCCTCGTTGCATAACATATGCTAGTTCCGACCGTCACTGACTTCATAAAAATATCCGAGGGATTTCAACACAGATGGAACTTTCCCCATTGTATCGGCTCAATCGATGGACGCCATGTGGCTATTATAAAACCCCCCAAGTCGGGGAAAAAGTATTTCAATTTCAAGGGTTATTACTCAGTTGTGGTACAAGCCGTGGTCGACGCTAACAGATACATATTTGTAGATGTAGGAGGATATGGGAGCCAGCACGATTCAGCGACGTTCAAGGCTTCACAGTTGTATAAAGCTTTAATGAATCACAAGCTTGAGCTGCCGCAAGCTAGTCGATTGGCAAACTCTCATCTATACCTGCCATATTATTTTGTAGGAGATGGAGCGTACCCTTTATCGACTTTTTTATTGAAGCCTTATCGTGGTATTTTATTATCACATGAACAAAAAATATTTAATAAGCGATTGTCGAAGGCTCGTGTCGTTGTAGAGAATGCGTTCGCCCTACGCAACCAGAAATGGCGTATCCTTTACACCAACATCAATAAAAGTCTACAAGTCATAAATTCAATCATCAAAACTACATGTTTGTTGCATAATATCATTATCGATTCCGAATGCAACAATCAGGTAGATAATGTGAATGGTTTAGTGTCAATCATTGATGATGATTTGCTTGTCAAACCTTTAGAGGGTAAAGATATGCGTGATGAACTTGCACTGCACTTTTTGCATAGGCCTTAAATGTTAAGGTACATTGATTCTCCGATTATATCTCTAGAGCAACTGCACTACAATGTGAATATTTTAAGGTATGTCGGCCGTACGACATACCGTAGCGAACTGTACGAAATTCGTCAAATTAAATATGTTAAAAATGAAAAAAATAAAAAATTATTAGCTCTCGAAAATTAGTAGCTGAATATCATTTAATGTTTTTAATTGATAATTATCATAAATCCACCCCTTGCATTCCCATTTTTGGAATCGAAAAATCTGGCAAATATGAGAGTAATTGAAAATTTGACAAATCCTAAAAAATTAAAAAAAATGACCAAATTGAAGAATTTGAAAAATTAAAGAAATTAAGAAACTTGACAAATTTCAGTAATTGGCAAAATTTGAGGCATTTCAAGAATTTGAAAGAATTAAAAAAAAATTGGCAATTTCCAAAAATTGCAAAAAATAAATAAAATTGTCAAAATTTTGACAAATTTAGAGATTTCAAAAAATTTGAATAATCCGACAAATTTGCGAAATTGGAACAATTGAGAAAATATGAAAAATTTAACATATTCAAAAAAAAATTGCAGAATTTGGGAAATCACAAATGTTTGAAAATATTTGGAAAATTTGAAAAGTATGAAAATGAATCTCAAAATCCGAAAATAAAAAGCACCAAAGCGCACGAAATTATTTTTACCCCTAATAGCATTTTCCTACAGCATTTTCGGATTAAATTCTTTGTTTCAGTTTCCCAGTTTTTCAGACAGGTTTGCCAAAGTTTCTAGGCAGTGTTCCGATGATAAATATTAGTCCCTAGTATGATATATAACATCAATTTGACAATGTTGAACCCAATATTTTGTTACATAAGTAAAAGCTTAGAATGACAAGCAACTTCATGGATGTTTGGATCGTCGTTTTTTTATCTCAGGTCAGAACAATGTCTAACCCACGTGCAAAATTCCAACTGTACCTCATTATCTCATTAGGTTTACTAATAGGTAAATACGTGAATGGTAACTATCAATAAGTTTATTAATGGGTGAATGTATTAAAGTTTAAATACATAAATTTAAGTAATACTCGCAATTGAAGTTCACAATTTATGATTCCGCTAACGAAGTAGTACAGGGAGATAAAGGTATTTTTCCTAAATTATTTAAGCTTAAATTATTCACGAACTCTCTCTCTCTACGGCCGTAAGAATTCATTGAATAATTAGTCAGTCTTTTTAAATTTTTATGAATAGACAATATTTTATGTAATAACACCAAATTTCGTAAAACAAGATTTTGTGGTACTCAAAAATTTCAACCTCCTGAAACCATTTGCTTACTTTCCACTCCCTTTGAAAAGTCCAAGTGTTCTAATTTTGAACAAGATGAAAGATAAAAATATTTGTGAAACCCACCCACCTCGAAATGAAATCGATTCTTTGATTTGATTACGCATCGATTAGAGAGCCCGAATAAAATCTTTTGAGGCTCAAAGAAATCAATTCTAATTCGTAGGCTCTGAGCAATCGTCGAAAATAAGGTGACCGATCCAAATTCAATTGGAGTCAAATGACAGCGCTTAGGAAACTATGTCCCCTGGAAAAATCATGAAATTTTATAGAAACATCAAATCTGTTGACCATGCTTAACTATTACAGTATGTGTATGTGAATCCTTCCTCAACGTCGTCCAAACTAACTGATTATTATAACACTTTTGGTAATTTCCTTTTAACAAGTACAGGGAAGAACAAAAGGAAGGGTATTTTAAATGAATAACGGCTCATTTAACGTTCAGTGGGGTTCACCACGTTGGCCGAACTCTGCAATGTTTGACTCGTGCCTCGGGTAGATGCAGGACGTGGTGTCTCTGAGTTGGTTGGCGGGAATCTAGATTCAGCAGTCATTGGAGGGGAATTAGGGCCGTTGCATGCTGACCACTGCCTTTGAGCAGAGTTACCGCCCGCTGGAAAAGCAGAGCCGGGGCTCATTGCGCTATGAGGACGAGAGCTGCAACGTGTTCGATGGGAAAAGCCTTCTTGACCGTACGACTGCAAATTTTCGGGGGCATCAGACTAAGTGTGTCTAGGATATGGAGACCCTTGCTGCCTATACCTGACATCACTCCGTCTTGCCTGAGGAGGATATGACATTCGACTGTAGCCAGGTGGCATCATCTCTGAAAATGATAGTAACAAGTGAATATTAAATTGAGGAAAAAAAATTAAAACTTAGCCCTCCCCTAATTTTAGGCTATCAAAGCTAGCCTTTCACTTAGGCTAGTCCGGAGGTAGCCCCAGGTAAGTCCGAAGCTATTTTTCTGTAACTCTCAAGTCACCGCTGACGTTTCGGGGGAAAAGTAAAAACAATCTGGTGTAGTGCAAATCTGCGCGTATACAAAAATGTTCGATCTCTCGAATATAAATCATTTTTTTTATTCTCTCTCTTCGTATACCCTTTCGACTTCTTACGATTTGTTCCGATCCCTGCGGTGTCCGAAACCGTCTTTTCGCGGGACTTCCCCGAAACACTTACCAATCCAAAGTGGTCGGTCTTTCGAATATAAACTGTTTTTTAACCAATTTTGCAGCAAAAAATTTCTTGCAAATCTATGTTTTCACCCTGACATCCGCCTCTTTGACTCCTATGAAATAATTTGGCCACTTCAATTCTTTTACATGTAGGCAAGGGTGTCCCTCTAAACATTCTGCAATCCAAAAAGTCCGATCTCTCGAATATACACCATTTTTTAACAAATGTTGAAACAAGCAATTCCTCAAAGAGTCAATTTTTCCCCTAAAGATTGCCCATTGTATCCCTACGAAATCGATTTTCTTTTCGATTTTTGCGGGCGCTCCGCTTGCTCTCAGTATGGCAGTGTTGCGCCCTCATACGAGTCCTCACGCCCTTATGACAAAAAATATTATAAATGTAATAAAATTGCCTGATAATATTTACCATAATTTTGATATTCAGGCTTACGATCCTTTGCTGTCGGCTTGAATTTCTTCTCCACCTTTACAGCCTTATTAGCCTGGAAGGAATCCTGGGGGCATACCAGCCTACAATGTGGCCGTCTAAGAAAAATGCTAATAATGTATAAATTTTGGATTTTCCAAGAGGAGGAATTACTACAATTCATACCATCATCATTGTTCCTCAATTGTTTTACCCTTTTTAATGGTGCTGGTGTACGTGGCGACGCAGGCCTGTCGCAGTCTGCCATGGATTTCCAAGATGCATTCTTGAATGCATAATTGAAAATCACCCGGGAAGTGTCATTGCGACAGAGCAGAATGTCCTCATTATTCACCTCCCTAAGTATAGGAAGGAGAGTCTCAAAAAATGCCCGATTGAGCTTGTCCGTCTCCATCGCGTTACTAGCTATTGAAGTTTTATTTGATGACATTTCCACGGAGGCATTCTTTTCACTATGCCTGCGAAGTATTTCGTCAATCAAATCACTTGGGGGTTTGTCCATCTTTACGTCGACTCGGTTGCACTCTTTCTCTGTAATCCCAATACTCTGCGTCGGGTTTGTATCCACAAGCTGGTCCAAGTTACCAGTAGATTGGGGAGCACGGATTTCGATTAAAAACAGGAGTGAGTCGAAATAGGGCGAGTCGAAATACGAGTCGATTCGATTTGAATCGGTCCTCGATCCCGTCGCCTGATCGGTGGAGCTGTACTCGGGCGTTCTCAGCTTTAAATTTTTTGACCAGGCTTTTCCATTTACTTTGGGCCTGAATTTCTGTAAAGAGGAAAATACAATGTAGTACCAAGAATACAAGTAAAATATAATTTCTGACAACATAGTACTTTTTTTGACAGGAGAAAACCTGTCAAACTATCGGGGAAAAGAGTGTGATAATGCGTATCTTATTACTATCAGCTTATATACAATTTGGCGGTTTGAGGTTGTTGATTTTTGACGCGGATGCCGGTGTATGAGGCACCCATGGCACTCTTCACAGTGGCCCAAACACTTTTTCGTATCTGGAGCCGTTCTTGCGATAGAGCTATATAAACAATTCCATTTGTTGAATTGAAACACAAATTTTTTCTTCCGGCCGTTATTTGAAAATGGTCTCCATATTGCCTCACACTCACCAATTTTTTCATTTAGAAAGTAGTCGAATTGCTTAGCAAATAAAAAAACGAAAAGTCTACTTACTTAAAACTCGGATGCTAGCAGCGACCTGTCCCACTCTGCGCCTAAGAAGTTCTTATTTCTATTTTCCGGCAATGTTTTGTCCCAGATCACTGGCCTTCTATGTATTTCCTGAATAAGTTGATTAACTTTCTTGTCATCCATTCTCCAAAAGGCACTTGAACGTGTTGAATCTGAAATTGCCGGCAAACACACGCGCATCGTAACCGCGGCATTGCCAACTTCGCCTTCCCCCTTCCCCCCCCCCTCCCCGCCAGTGGTTACTACTTAGAGCAGTAGTCAAGGAGGACATCGAAACTTGCCATTTTCGACTTTTATCGGCTTTTAAGCTAATTGTAATTTCATGAGAGGATCAGTATTTTCATGGTACATTCCGAGAATCCAACTGATGTGCATTTTTCTTCGAAAGTTCGAGCAAACGGATCGCACGCATTTCGATCGGGTTTCGATCGGATTTCGATTGGATTTCGATCGGATTTTGATCGGATTTCGATCTGATTTCGATTTTTGAACGGATTTCGATCGAACGCACTTCGATCGAACACACTTCAATCGAACACACTTCGATCGAACGCACTTCGATCGAACGGATTTCAATCGAACGGACTTCGATCGAACGGATTTCAGTCCAATGGATTTCAATCGAACGGATTTCGATCGAACGGATTTCGATCGAACGGACTTCGATCGCACGTATTTCGATCGAACGGACTTCGATCGAACGGATCTCAATAGAATAATGCCGGACAAGTGAAGATCGTTTGAGGGGTTTTGCCAGTAAAGAGTAGAGAAAATGCTTCAAGTTGTTCAATAGTGCCAACGGAATAATTAGTTCGGAAAAATGAATAATTCCTCGCTTTAACACCGGATTCTGTCATATAAATGGAATAGTATTGTGATTCCAAACTCCAATCCTACAGTGGTTCGAATGGAACACATAATCCTTTACTATATTCGAATATCCCATCGAATTGGATCTGTTACTCGAACAGAATGCATTCCGTAGAATTGAACGTTCAGAGTGGATAATATCAATGGAACTGTAATCAACTAACTCTTTTCAACAGAATATGGGTCAGTTTCCAATCGACAGGTCCTTCATTTCTGTGGTCTATGGAATATGATTTTGAAGACAAGCACTGAAATCACAGATGAATCGAATTTATGTTCATTCAAGGAGTTTGCATCCACCGACATGAATTCAACAACATTTTTTTTTCAATGCAGTGTAATTCGACATCTGGGATTTTATAGCATCTAGGATTTGGAATCTGTGATCTAGGATTTGACGTTTTAGGTTTGAGTTCTATATTGTAATCTACAATTTGCAATGACGCATCGTAAAACGTAAAACTCCATATCGAAAAACCAAAATCCGAAATCCAAGATCTAGAATAAAAAATCCAAAGTTCTAAATTCAAAATCCTAATCCAAAATATCCCCATCCCAAAAGTGAAATTCTATCTCATGAGGGCCGTCTTGTAAATCTCAAATTTTATGTTGAATTTCTAATTCGCTGACCTCCAATCCCCAATTGTAAATTTTCAAAATTCGAAAATTTCTACAAAATTTATCAATTTGGAAGTAGTTGCTCTTGTCTCATCCTCCCCTATAGCGAATGGGTAGTTGAAAGACTTATCTATGAAATGAACACTTTCTGGGTTATGATAGACAATTTTAGACTCGCGATTGAATTTATTGACATGCTTATAATCCAAGACGTGTCTAAATGGAGTTTTACATTTTTTTATCTTTCATGCAACGCCCCGATTGGTTTTGGAAAAAATTGAAATAAAAATGAAATGCCAATTGTGCGAAGCATTACACATAAAAAAACAATCAAATCGATTGCCAATTTATTGAACCATATCCATCAATTATTTGTACGACGGAAATATTTTAAAAATACCTCATGCATTGCATGACCTAACCCAGATGAGGCCGGTAATGCATGAATTTTTTCCACTCAATTTAATAGACGGATTTGGTGATGGAACACCTCCAAACGGTAGTCTCTAACGAAACTGTTTGCGGCATGACAACAACCACAAGATCTTAGGGAACCGCTCAGCATGCGTGATCTTTCCTCTCAACTACTTCAGGAAGTTCCATCAGCGAGAAATTCTTGTTAGTTGTTGACTCAAGCGGTTTGTAATTGAGCCGATTTATAATACGGATCGTCTCTTCCGTACGACGAAAATTCTGGCTGAAGATGAAATAAATCTAATTTATTTTGGAAAGTATTCTATGTATCAAAAGGAAAATTATCAAAACCGTAACTCTTTTGATGATAATATTCAACCGATTATTCATAAGGTAAACCGAAAATGTTGAAAACAAGGGCAAGAGTTGCTTTGAGTGAGACAGCGATAGAATTTTTAATTAATTTGAATTGAATCAAGGGAAGGAAGTTATTTGTCATTCCAACTGATGATATGAGTGAGAACAAATCAATCATTTTACCTGAAAAAATTATTGTTTTTTATCAAATTCCCCCGGAAGTACAAGAAGACGACTCAAAATTCGAAACTATGAAAGATCGAAATATTTTTGGAAAATATCGATAGCATTTCAAGGAAACGATCGATCCATAATTTTCTAGTAGAAACCAACTACTGTGGACAGACGCATTACAAAATATTGTAATTGAAAATGGAAAAAAAACATAAAGTTGAAGTAGATGTCATCTTCCAATTGCCTGCCTCATTTCATCAATGAACGGTTGGATACAATGGAAAATAAATGAAAAGGGGAATGCATTTCGGTTCATCTGAGGAGGTGAGCTGCAATCGAGGGAGGAGGTGAGCATCAAGATAAGGCAATAGTCATAAAAAAGAAGTTATTTTTTCAAGAATTTCATAACCAATTGGCTTTCGAGTGGATTCGTCACCGCAGCCTGCAGAAAATATGAATATCATTTTTTTGTATGTAATGATTTGATAATAGTAGCTAGAATATGATTTTATTCGGAAGGTCGGGAAACGCCTGTAGAGGCCTTAGTTGATTTAGATAGTTGCCATTGAGACCAACTTTTTAAGAGCTGAAAAATTGAAATCGGTCCATTAGTTGTCAAGGTATGACGCATAATCGATTTTCAGAAAAACTCGAATATCTCGGAAACCACTCGGTCAATCGAGCCTCTCTGGGACACCAACCGTCCTTATCATAAAACAAAGATGTTCTCTAAATTTCATGTTGATATCTCCGTTTTTGCGGCAGCTAGAGGGCGTACAACGATTTTTAGAGAAAAACCGAAAAGTTGAAATATCTCGGAAACGTTGCAGGGACGCCTGTATAGGTTTTAATTGATCTACAGAGAGGCCATCGAGACGAACATTTTAAGAGGTGAAAAATTGGAATCGGTTCATTAGTTTTCGAGATATCACGCATAATCGGTTTCCCGAAAAACTCGAATATCTCGAAAACTACTCGGTCAATCGAGCGTACCTGAAATATCAACCGTCCTTATCATAAAACGAAGGTATCCTCCGAATTTCATGCTGATATGTCCATTTTTGCAATCGCTAGAGAGCGTACAACGATTGTTTGAAAAAAACCGAAAAGTGGATATATCTCGAAAACTCTGCAGGAACACCTATATAGGTTCTGATTGATCGACATAGAGGGCATCGAGACGAAGATTTTGAGCGCTGAAAATTTGGAATCGGTCCATTAGTTTTCGAGATATGACGCATAATCGATTTTCAGAAAAACTCGAATATCTCGAAAACTACTCGGTCAATTGAGCCTATCTGAAATACCAACCGTCATTATCATAAAACAAAGATATCCTACAAGTTTCATGCTGATATGTCCCTTTTTGCGACCGCTAGAGAGCGTACAACGATTTTTTGAAAAAACCGGAAAGTGGAGATATCTCGAAAACTTTACAGGTACGCCTATATATGTTTCGATTGATCTAGATAGAGGGCATCGAGACGAAGATTTTGAGCGCTGAAAAATTGAAATCGGCCCAGTAGTTTCCGAGGAATTCGCAAAAAAACCTTTTAGAAACAAATGGCATTTTCTCAGAAACTATTGGACCGATCAAGCTCATCCTGCGGCCAGAGGTTGTCTGACATATGACCTATAACCTGACAAAATTTCAAATTTTCTGGAATTTTTTTAGTCCTCTTATTGTCGTATTTTCTAGAAGTCAATTTGCAAAAATTGGCGGAGGGGGGGGGGGACATACAGACATTGTTCCCAAACTTTGTATTTTTGCGTTTCAGACCATTCTACATCATTTCCAGTGAAAATTAGATGATGTCAAAATTGGACGATTGCAAAGCTTCCGTTCGGAAGCAAAAACGGTGACATATGTGACACATTCGAATGGGGGGGGGGGGGGCGAGGACCCCCTGCTTGTTTTTAAGTTCCCATGAACTTTTGACGCATGGAACACTATCTATAACTGGCCGTATGTGCTAGTCCCCAGTTCGCGCACTTGAGTGTTTTGGAGATGCAGGCTTTGACGTCGCGATTTAGCGCACAGTTGGCACATCTGAGGTTCAGGTTGTAATACTGGCTTGCATGGCCAAACCGTTGGCACCTGAAACACTGGGTCGGTTGCTCGGATTTCACGTACTTTTCTATCTCGTACGTATGATAGAAAATAGTTTTAATATCAGCAAAGCTGCTCAAGATTATTTCCGGGGGAACAGTGATTGCAAAGATCGGTAGTGACCTGTTTTTACTTGTGACTCCGTCTTTGTTTACTTTTACAAATTGGCGAACGGAAAGTAGCCCGTTTAAAATAATTTTTTTTGGTCGCTCACTTTTAAGACCGAACGTGAAAAAATTGAAATTTTGCCTTTTCCGCATCCTTGCAATTTTGTTGTAGTCCTCGGTCGTTCCTAGATGGACGATCGTGGTACATCCATTAAATTTCATTCTGAAATTTTTATCCGCGGCGTTGATTTGCAGAAAATTGATTAATTTTTTGGTCTCCAGTTTTTCATTTTCGATGATGATTGGAGGCACTGACTTTTGTTTTTGAACCTCTCGGAGTGTTCAGAAAGTTTCAGAACCGTTTTATTTGCTGTTTTTTTGGGTCTTCCGTAGGGAAACTCATTTTGGCTTTCCTTTTTGGAGCCAAGGGAATTTTAAGGTTTTTCAAGTTTGACACTTTAGTGCCAAAACTTTTACACGATTTATAATTTGACTGTACTAGCTATAAGCGCGGTACGTTTGAAATTTATATTCCGTAGAGAGCGGTAGACATGCGTCCGCATGACACCGACTCAAAACAAGACTCAAACAAGTATTCTAATGTCGGTTCGTAATCTTGAATTAACCTTCCTGAGCAGGTGCTCCGTTTGCGGTCTTCGCTTTCTTCATAAACTACCAATATGGGATCAGTTTAGTTCAAATAAAATCCATGTAAATGCTTGTGGAATAGTTGTAGTTCGAAGCAAAAAATAATTCAGGGGTCTCCAAAAGAATAACAGTGAAAAACATGGCAACGATGCATTGTTCTCATCGCCTTCATTTCCGATTAATTTTAATCACAGCATTGTAATTTGGAGCCAGAATGAATAATATCCTAAAATCCCACATACAAAACAATCACATTTTAATGACAAAGAATACGTACAAATACTTAAAAACGGCACATACACAAATTCCAATTTACGATAGGGCTTCCTTAACCCCAGGTGTGAATACATTAATTTGTCGATCCATGAGTTTATAAAGATATGTCATCCTCTCTGGCCAATGGTGTCTCTTTCGAATGGAATCGACCCTCCACAGAACCGTGAGTTTCCCCGAAATATCAGTAGCGTGGCCAGTACTGAGCGGCTCTACCATAATATTCAGATGAGCCATACGTCTAAGTCCAATAACAATGATGTCCGGCTGACAAGAATCCGTATTTGTTCTATACGTATGGGTCATTATGCAGACTGACATTTTGGGCTCAAACTGCATCAGAGACCGTAGGTACCTAATGTTTAAAAAAGATGAAGTCTGAAATTACAGGACCAGTTTCTATGAAAGAGAACATTAATACTCATTTTCATATTCTTATGTGAATCGATTACATATATGATTTATGCAAATTGAAAGTGTAATTTCCGGGGTCAACGAATGGCAAAAACACATCCTATAAATTTCTTCAAAGTATTCAATCAAAAAAGCTTGAGTGATGACATCATCTCGAAATTCATAGACGCAGTTTATTTCATTAAAAAGCCAAATATACGACTTTTAATATTCCATAGCCAATTATCCTTTTCGAGTTATTAATAATTACAATTATGTTGTAAACATATTCCCAGTTAGCAAAGGAGCAATTTCTGCAACACATTTTCGAATATACTTACCGATTTTGAATTTTTCATTATGAAAAACGGAGGAGGAGATGCATTTTGAGACGCAATGTTAAATAAGAATGTTATTTAAATTTTCAACTTCCCGATTATTCGGGAAGTTATTGTAATGCACCCAAAATAGAAATTTATTGTTTCATTATCTAACTAGGGTTTTAAGTATACCAAAATGATCCCCGTCAAATTCTAAGTTGGCGTCGGTGTGTATGTGTATGTATGTATGTATGTGTACAAAATTTTGCGCAACGATTTCACATGAACGAATGAAGTTATAAAAGTTTTCACGGTCGCGTTCGAAGGGTTTCCATATAACTTAGAACTGATTAGATTTTGGATGAAAGTGGTGCAGTATATATATTGTTATTAACCATTTCATTTGTTCATAATGTTCTATTGCATAAACTATTAGGGATAGCGTAAAATTTATATAAGAAAAGTTGTTCCCCATATAAAAATACGAATTCTATATTGAATGACTTTTTTCGATATTTTGCATCATTAAGGAGGTATGACCGTCTCAACAATTATGTATGTAATGAGTGAACGAATGAACTCAGAGCTGTCATGACGGTCCCAATCGAAGCGTTTCCATGCAAAATCGAGCGGATTACACTTTGGATGGGATTCGTGCAATATATGCAATGTTATTAACAATTGTAATTGTTTATACTGTTCCACCGGGGAAAATATTAAAATTATCGGGAAACTTCTCAAAAAAGAATTATCCCGTATATGAAAATACACCTTTTATGTGTAATGCCTTTTTTCCATAATTTGCATAATTAAGGAGGTATAGTCGTCTGAGCAATTTGAAAGATGGGCACAATGCATATCACCCGGATTGTTCCTTATACAAATATGCACATTCAATATTCCTTTTTTCAATATAGGCTTGAAAATATCGCGAGTTAAACTAGAATATACTTGGCGAGTGAATATGTCGACCATTGCTGGAAAAATGTCGAAGAGCGGGATAACTAAGTAAATACAGAGGTAGATGGGGAAACCAGGCGAATTCCAGTTGAATAGTTCTATGAGCTTAAAAATCAAAGTAAAGTGATCGTGTGGAGTAATTATTAGTCGCAATTTCAATTATTGATATCACTGTTGAGTTTGGTCATCACAATGATTGCGTGTTTATGCTGTACTGAAATACCAAATCGGGAAGTTTTGTTTGTGCCCCATACGGGCACATTTGCACACCACTAGTTTAAGGTTGTGTGGCTTCAACAGCACTTTATGGCTGCTTCGTCATGAACTGCGGTTTAGGGACACGATCGTAAAAAATATCGTTCAGCGCTCGGCTAAAAAGTCATTTTGCCGCGGATTATAAACTCTCAATTGCAAGAAAACGGCATTTCGACATACTGACAAAATTTGCTATTTCAGAAACAATGTTTTTGGCTCCAGAACATTCTATGAATCTCATTATAGATGCACATAGCCGAATTGACGGGGAGGGAAGGCAGATGGTATAGATTTGAGTTTGGAGGGAGGAAGCATGCTCAAGCCTATTCTAACCTGACTCCCTCACCTTTCCAAGTCTAATTAGTGATACTTGATATAGTCTTCTGTCAAAAAATGTATTCTCAACTTCTACGATTTTTGTTCATTCATTAGTTTTTTTCGGATTGCGTTGAAACCTAAAAACATTTTCAAACGTCCACTCTAAGAATCTGAAAGAAATGACGAAAGTGAAAGCAATGCAACAATTATTGTCCCAACCAAGACCGGTGATTCCGGAGCACATTAACAAGCGTCATGGATCGGTCATCCTCCTCTGGTAAAAAGGGGAAGCGAAGAAAAATCTCGAAATATTTCGATATCGCGTAAGACGAAATGTCTCGAAAACCGTAAGACCAAAACTAACGCCACACCAGTCAGTGTGTCCTATGGTAAAAAGGAGAAGCGAACAAAAATCTCGAAATATCTCGATATCGCGTAAGACGAAATGTCTCGAAAACCGTAAGACCGAAACTAACGCCACACCAGGTAGTGTGGCGGAAAAAGGAAATGCGCGTGCGAAGCACGCGCTACCGCTCTCGTAATGTTAAAAGAGATACACTATATATCACCTACAGTAGGAATTAAAGGTGGAGGCACAAGAGTCAAGCAACTCATCGGGAAAATCATTTTAGAAAACAAACCACCTCAAGAAATAGAAAAGGTAGTAAACACAACAACACAGCGATATGTTCATTGAAAAATTTGCCATCCGACGACTTAAAACATTCTTGAAGTCAAATTAACTTGACGTAACTTAAATTTAACTTACGCCAGTACCCCCTCTTAGAAATCCCCTTCTACTGTTTCAAACCCCATAGGATTTGTTACAGAAACCACAACTTCCAACGACAACAACGACTAAAACTACTAGTCAAGTTAAATCTGGTTTGCCTTTGTCTACAAGAGACTAACTTACAGGGGATTACTGCGCCAAAATTAAACTATACACATCTTTTTTCAAAGATAGACCTTCTCTTCAAGGAAGTGGCGGAATTATGCAATTTGTAACAACAAGACCGGTGGGGGGAGGTCGTTTTTTGCCAGCACAACTGTCCAAAGCGACAACTGTCCATGGATCGGATAATGCCACGGATCGACAACTGTCCAGGCAGCAGTTTACCGATAAAACAGTGTCGGTATAGTAGAGAATAGTAGTCGGTTATCCACCATCGATTAGAAATACTAGGGACTGTGGAAGGCGCCAGATGGCAGATGTAGCTCAAGTATCTGAATAATAAATGTTGAACAGGGGTGCTCATGGCCAACGGTCTCACATGTCTGGTGAGACCACCCATGGCACCCATGGCACAGGGGTGCACATGCCGAACCTTAAGAAAACTGAATCCTATATAAGAAAAGGCATGGACTGAAAACTGGCATGGCGGAGAGCATAAGAAAACGTCATGGCGGAAGGTGAAACGCAGCATTCTCATGTGCATTTTCATGAGAGTGACAACTTGAACTCTGTAGTCGATAAAGCAGGCACTGTGCATGTGACCCGAAATGATGCCATAGTGTTACAACCGAGTTACCGGCATACGCAGTCTGCGTTGAGCAGCGAAAGCGATCAGACGTGTCTGTCACTACAAAGGACACATTGTCTGCCGAATTATCCGCTGTCTCAGTTTTTCTTTTTCTCTCTACAAAATACAAGTAGTAGTAGGAAAAAAAATATAATTTTATCAAAGAGTACACAAAAGTGATAAAACACCCAGTAAACTGTGCAATGGCATTTTTGCCAGAGCACCTACAAACCAACAAAAGACGAACGTAAAACACCAATAATGAACAGAGGTAGAGGCAGAGGCGTCATAACCCGTACTGATACACCACGAAAAAAACTCAATATGGATAACACATATCCCAAAACCAGATCCAGCGGATGTAGATCGATGACAGCAGATCAACTAAGACGAGAAATAAAGGAGGTAACAGCCCTATATGGGAATCGACCGGCTAGAATCCAGAATGAGGCGTCGAATTCTAAGAAAGATAACGATCAGTGGGAGATCCCATCAAAACGAAAAAGATCCCCCCTCGAACGTGTCGCAAAAAGCAGACGCACATCACCTTCAATCCCAATAGACAACGCTTTCGATGGTCTGTACACAGACGATGAGCCCGAAAAGAGCGACGACGGAGAGACGCCCGAAATACAAGATCAACACAACACCCAAACACAAAAGAAAGAAGGACAACGACCCCCGCCGATTCATACACGTGGAAAGTCGCTGAAACAACTGGCCGAGATACTCTGCACATCACAAATAGATATTAAAGATAAGTTCTACTTAAAATCATCCAAAGAATCAAATCACATATCAATTTTTCCTTCAAGCATTGACATCTTCAAGCCAATTAAACAAATACTAGAATCAAATCAAATTGAATACTACTCATATACACCAAAAACGGAAAAACTAAAAACTATTGTATTGAAAGGCCTGTACGGAGATTTCGATAAAGAAGAGATACAAAAAGCACAACAAGATTTAAATCTAGAAAATGTAAACATTTTGAAAGTCACACAAATCCAAGTTAATAAAAACTCGAGCGCTCACGCTCATCTAGTTCAACCAGTGACTCAGTATTATCAGAGCTAACTAAAACTAGAACATTATTATATCAACGAATAAATTGGGAACCGTTGAGGAAAACCAGTCTCTTCCAATGCAAGAATTGGCAGAGATATGGACACTCAAGTGGCAACTGCTCGTTTGAATTTCGTTGCGTTAAATGCAGCGAATCTCACAAACCGGGAGGTTGCCATCTCGGTGAAAATTCAGATCGAGAACTATTGAAATGTGCAAATTGTGGAGAGACTGGTCATCCAGCCAATTACAAAGGTTGCACATTTTATAAAAATGCCATGGAAATAATCAAAACCAATTTCCAAAATAATAACAGAATAAGAGGCAATAAAATCCAAAGACTCAGCAAACGTGTCACCCCAGGCATATCGTTTGCTGACTCTCTGAAGCTAAACACGCACCCACACATACAATCAAACAAAATAAACCGCACAAGACATCACACCACTCAAGGAGGAAATAATGTAACACAGGCGAATGAAATCGAGGAAATCCCTCACACCTCAAATACATATCAAAACAACACACAAAATAAAAACGAAGATATTCCCCCATGGGTTAACTCCCTAAAACAAGACATCCTAACAGGCATAGAATTAAAATTCAAAAACCACTTCGATCAAATCAATACGAACAAAAAAAATATAGAAAAAATTTTGAAACATCTCGAAATTGATAGCGAATAATCAAAACCATAACAATAAGAATAGTAACCAAGAAATTGTTACTCTGGAGGAACTAAGCATTGCTGCCATAAATGTGAACTCGATAGTCAGACAACAAAGAAGATATTTTTTACAAACATTTATGAACACAAATAATACTGACTTGGTTCTTCTAGGAGAAACAAAGCTAAACGAAAAACATTGCGTTAAATTTGATCACCCTAACCTGATAAGAAACGACCGAAATAAGTCCAAATTTTCCGGGGGAACAGCAATAGCCATTAGAAAAGATATAAAATACCAAACAATCAATTACCCTAATTCAATTAACAACCTTGCTCTCGAATACACAATAATCAAAATAACAACAAAAAACAACAAATCACTATTTATCATTAGCGCATACGCCACCAATGCAGAAAAGCGCAAGCAGGTCTTTCTGTATGAAATTAATCACCTCTTCAATGAACTTGAATTGCACAAAGAAAATAATTACTATGTCATTTTAGGCGATTTTAATGCACGAAATCAAGCTTACGGTGATCATACAAACAACGATAGGGGTCGCCATCTTCGACAATGGGAATTAGATAATGAACACAAATTTAAATTGAATATCATCCCCCCCCAGACAGTTATACATTCATCAGAGCCAAATCCTTCCTCGATTTAGCTCTTATTGACTCAAGATTAAACATATTAAACCTGAACAATGAAAAAATAAAAACACACATTTATGATAGTGATCACAAAGCTCTAGCAATTCTCCTTGAACTTGATTTCAATATTAACTTCGATCTTGCAGACCCCCAAGCTAATACATTTTTAATTTACAAAGAAACCAACTGGCAAACATTTATAAAATCCATGCATGACAATTATAAAATAGAAGTCCCTGGTAACAGGAACTTAAAGAACGAAGAAATAGACAAATACATCGCCGAAATTATAGAACATATAAAACAAACGATTGATACACATGTCCCTAGAGGGAAACCCAACGGAAATATAATGAAATACACAAACAAAAAAATTAAACAACTCAATAAAAAGAAAAGAAAATTATTAACTCTATACAACAAATGCCTAAAAAAAGACCCAAACGAAATTAGCCCTCAAACGCAAAGAGTTCATGAACTAATTAAAAATTGCCAAAAAAATCTAGATATCGAATTTAATTTAGCAGTAGAAAAACATTGGAAAAACATCTACAAAACAATAAATTATAAAAACACAGAAAAGTTCATGCCAACCATTAACAACATCTTTCGACCTAAAAAGAAACTCTTAATAAAAGAAATAAAAATTAATACAAACGATAACGCACTACTCACCGAAGCTGGATGCAATAGCAACCAACTACCCATAAATAATAACCAATACATAATAAATAATGATCAAGACATCACAAATATAATTGGAGCACATTACCAAAGGATTAATTCACCTAGATATCTGAACGGAAACACAAGAATGAAAAACCTCATAGATAACAAAATTGAACAATTCAAAAACGAAATGTCTACAGACCTAACTAACCAAAAGACCATTACCACTTTTAATGATACAAATAGAACCCTCAAAGCCCATATAAACCCGCCCTTAGAAAACTATTTCACAGACTTTAACACAATCAACCTCATCCTCAAATATCTACCAAATAAAATATCCAGTGGCACAGACAAAATCCCTCCTATTGTCCTCAAACATCTCCCCGAAATCATGATAAAAGATCTAACAATAATCTTCAATAACGCCCTTAATAATTACTACTTCCCAGAATCTTGGAAAACCGCCCTTGTAGTACCAATTTATAAAAAGGGAAAGAAACCACCGATCCAGCCAGTTATCGACCCATAAGCATAACACCGTCCCTAAGTAAAATCTATGAAGCAGTCATCAACAATTCAATCAATGCATATGCAAAAATGAATAATATCATCCCAGAAAACCAATATGGTTTTAGATTTTCACACTCGACACTCCACGCCGTTAATAAATTACTATCGGACGTAAATGAGAGTTTATACAAAAACCAAATGGTGGGCGCAGTATTACTGAACTTAGAAAAAGCGTTTGATTCAGTTTGGATTAACGGATTAATATATAGATTAATAAAATCTAACTTCCCAACTTCCCTAACCCGAACAATATGGAATATGATAAATAACAAAAAATTCAAAGTAATAGGTCAAAATAATATCTTAAGCAAGAGTTATAATATAACAGAAGGTTCACAACAAGGCACAATAAATTCCCCTTGTTTATTTTCAATATTCACAGCCCATATGATAGACGCATTCGATCTGAATAAAAATGATACATTTTCCATAGCTTACGCCGATGATCGAATTATTTATACTTCCGGGAATAATGGTTACGAATTAAACGAAAAACTAAATGCCCTAATAAAAAAAGTAAACGATATGTATGCCATTTGCAATCTTAGAGTAAATCCCTCCAAAAGTGAAACAATTCTATTTAGAAATACCACTGAAAAAATGTCGAAGAAAAAAGTCAAAAGTATCAAAGAATTTGAAATTAAAATCCAAAACCAAGAAAGTAATGAGGAAACAATTATCCCTAATAAAGACATAGTTAAATACCTTGGAATAAATATTGACAACCTTGTTAGATGTTCCAAACACACAGACATCCAAATTGAAAATGCGAGAAAAAGATATAAAGCTTTGGGATATCTTTTTCATAATAAGCATATTAATAAAAGAGCCAGGATCATATGCTATCAATTACTAGTAAGACCCTTGCTTACATATGGTTCTCAAATTCTATGGCACATGGGACCTTATCAAACCGAATGCCTTCGACCTTTTGAAAGGAAATGTCTACGAGCATCGATGTTTATGTATAGATCGACCCACTCCAATTACAGACATCAAGTTAGCAACAAAATCGTTTACGATAGTGCAAATATACCAAGAGTTGATAACTTTATTCTGAAACTAGCTAGAGACTATTTCGATAACCTCAAAAAAATAGATAACCCAACAATAAACTCATTAACAGAATTCCAGGATGAATGGAATAAACCAATCCTATATCATATAAAAAGACATAAAAAAATAATAAAATTCCCATAGACACATTCCAAAATCAGGAACTAGCATATTCCAGAGATATTCCACAATCAGATATTAACAACTTTTACAGAGTTAATAAAAAATATTGGTGGCTTGGCGCTGACGCTAAATATATGAACGAACTTAAAATTCGAGAGCAAGTTTTCCGAGAAAAAAACAATATTAGGAATATTTTTACCCGCGACAACTATCGTCCACCTTAAATACACTTAGCCTTCGGTCCTTTCATTATCAGATATTGGTGAAAAAACGTAACCAACACATAAACAACATAGCAAAAAAAACCTTATCTAGATAATATTGAAACGACCTCTAAAGACCAAAAGCCATCATCTAAATATTTGAGAAAAACACAATATTCATATAAAAACTTGATTTGTCAAAAATCCTAGCTTATAAGGAAGTGCTTTTTTTTCTACATACAATGCGAACTCTTTTTTTTTCTCTTTTTTCGAGCACAAAAACACATAAAAAATAGGCAATAGTATTTAAGAAGAATCTAAAACAAAAGAAAATACAGAAAACAATGTCAAAAAACACAATATAAGATAAACGCGAGAGTCAACTACTGACCAACTGTTTACAACAAACAAATGTTAAAAAACATATTTTTTTTCTAAACTCGTTTTTGTTAAATGTATATACTGTAAATATGTTAATCATCTAAGACTGTTGAATAAAAACATGGTTGAACAAAAAAAAATAGTTACCGGCATACGCAGTTCACTTAGCCGGCGAAATCGACTGTAGTGCTATCCAAATGGTACTCTTGATATTCCGCTCGCCAATTAAAAATTCATATCTCTTCTTCTAATTAAGATTAAGGATTGAAGCAAACGATGTTCGATGAGAAATTGACTTCCTTACCCAACATCCTGTGCTTCATTCCTTAATCTCAATTTGAAGGAGAGATACGATTTTTTAATGGTAGACAAAATATGAAAATTACCATTTGGTATTTGATAGTGCGGCGACATTCCTCGGCGGTTGTATTCTTTTCATGCAGAAATTGAGCGATGAAGGGCGGAGGGGAGCGGAGGGGGGGGGGGGGGGTTTGATGGGAAATTGAATTTTTTACCCAACATCTCTACTCAATTCCTTACTCTGAATTTGAAGAAGAGATACAAATTATTGGGTACCTCTCGCATTTCACGAAACATAAAAAAGAAGAATTAAAAAATAAAAACAATCAAATTGCAGTTTTTAATTGTCAACGTGCTAGCGTTTCGCAAAATTTCAACACACACACACGGACTAACACATCGGGAAATTCTGCATGCAACCCGCCGAGGGTTACACGTACACACCGTTTGTTAGTTTGTCGTCTTCTTTTTGAAAAACCGTTGAACTTTGTCAAACTTCATTTAAGTGAAATAATTGAAAACAACAAAAACAATTAAAAAAAACGTAAACAGTTTTTCAAATTTTGCTGTGGTTTCAATGAACCGAATAGAAATTTCCAATTGGAAAAATTAATTAAATAAATTATGTAAAACAAAATTGTTTTAAATAAATGGAATGTGGGTTTGACCCTCCGCGGACCAGAATCATAACTTCCTGATGTCGGCATGTGTGTGTATGTTTTCGTCAAATTAACACTTCATCTCCTAAACGGTCACTTTGTTAAATTCAACACTTTATCTTCTGCAAATTAGAAAATTTTTGAAACAATTTCGCAAAAATTTGACAAAGTTGGGAAAAATTTGGAAAATATGTGGAAAAAATTTGAACCATTGCCCATAAATTTTGAAAACTGTTGGAGATGTTTGGAGAATTGAAAAAATTGTTGAAGAAATTGGAAAAATCTTGCCAAATTGAGAAAAATCTTTGAAAGAATTTTGGAAAAATTTTGGAACAAATTTGGCTGATTTTGGAAGAGCTTGGAAAAATTGTCAAAAATTTACAGACAAATGTACAACAAAATTGGAAAATTTTCGTAAAAATTCAGAAGAATTTTCAAAAAAAATTTGGATTTTTTTTTACATTGAAAAAATTTTGCTAAAAGTTCGAAGAAATTTGGAACACTTTTCTAAAAATTGGAAAAAAATGGGAAAAATTCGCAACAAAATGGAAGGAATTTGAACAAAATTGAAAAAAAATTCTCAAAATTTTGGAAAGCTGTGAAAAAAATTAGAAAAAAATTCCAACAATTTTGAAGAAAATTGGAAAAATTTTGGAAATGTTTGGAGAATTCAAAGAATTTAGGAAAGTTGTAAAATTTTGAAAAAAACTTTCAAAACTATTTAAAATAATTGACTATTCGAAAGTTTCCAATAATTCTCGAGAAAGCGTCAACAATTTAGTATCAATTTAGATCAAAATTAGTGTTTCCATGTTTCACATTTACCAGGTATCCCATGACGCCTCACTTTTTTTTTATGTGAGGAACAGCATTGAGTAGATACTTTCTTCCCAATCTCTCACTTTTCTTACCTTAGAGCCTTCTAAATGATTTCAATTGGTTATAACGCGCTAACGCCGAAAGTGTTAAAGATACGAACAAAGTCAAAAGACACAACTTATGTATATTTTTATAAGGAACAACATTTACTAGGAACATTTTTGGGTATCTATAATATTTCGTGAGATACAGCGTTATAAACAATTGAAATTGTTAATATCAATAGAAATAATTGTTATTCCACTTTGGCAGCCATTTCCGGCCAGGGCACCACGGAGACACATCGATCAAAAAAAAAACATGAAATTGCCCCATTGGTTACTGAGAAACCGTGATCATAAAATTTTGTCCCCATAAAGGCACACACACACACACACACACAGACGAATATATTGTTGTCAAACATCGAGAAAAATGGAAATTTCATGGAAATTCCAATATTGATTTTCAGGGTGATTACAATAACTTCTCCTAGATCGGGGGAAATTCAATTTTTTTGGTTGTTCCAATAGAACGAATAGACATTTGTAATTGGGAACATTAATTAAACAAATTATCAAATACAGAATTGTTTTAAAAGTAAATGAATAATTAGAATTTGTTTTTTTTTAGTTTTCGACTTTTCCATCGATTTCTGAATTCTTGAAGAAAAAAATTGAAGAATGAAAACTTCGAAATTCATATTGTTTATTGAGATCAAACAATGAAAATCTTAAACAATTGAAAGAAAAGATTTGGAAAAGAACAATAAAATTAGTCTCAGAATTTTTTGTCTTCCTGTCCAAAATTTTAGTAAGAAAGAAGCATTCAAAAGGATGAAGTTAGGGCTTTTAATTTTTTGTCCTCATATTTGAATAATCGTTCAACTTTAAAATGATATGGTAGTCGAAAAATGGACAAAAAATGGATAAAAAATGTATAAAATTCTTTAATTGTTGCTATTATTTCAATGGAACGAATATAAATTTGTAATCGGAAACGTTAATCACATAAATTACAGAATATAGATTGTGCTACAAGTAAATTAATAAGGGGGGCGCATGCGCAAGCCGAACGCTGAACACGTGTTTCTGTAAAGTTGCTTACAATTTTACTGCTTTTAAGTCGTGAAAAACGTTTTTTTGACACGAACTTGAGCCCACTCATGGACGTACCTGTTCCCTCCTATCTTTGAGGTAATTTTTGTGGACCCATATTGTAGGAGACATACGGTTGGTGTAGTTTCGGAGTGCCAGGAAACAAATAAGGTTAGAGTGACATGTCTAATTCCCTCGTACCCGAGGAAGTAAAACTGCCGAAAAACAACTTTAAGATACCAGTGAAAAACCCAGTGGGAAGACCGAAGTTAGAGACCCTGAGGCTCAGAGAAAGAACTGCCTCAATTGGTACAATGACGGAACTGTTTTCTACCCAAAGCTCGTCACGTAAACGATCTAGGGCCGAGGCAAACCACCACGAGTCAGGTACCCCAACAAAATTTTTGAAATCAACCTTAACCCTTCTGGGTAGTGAATCAACCACAGACTCGGCAACAGGGGGCACTTTTGCTGGTCTCAGCAATAGCTCCGATGAAATGGAGCCGGGCCCCTTGGACATACCTGCCTTCGAACAACAATCATCAGCAGAGTCTTTTCGTTGGTTAGCTGAACAACTCTTGGACATGAAAAAATGTCAAACCCAACAGGATGCAAAAATAGTGGATCGACTATACAAGGTAGATAGCAAAATCTCTGCAGTAGATGTTAGCATGAAACTCATCAAGGCGGACAACAAATCCCTCCAAGAGAAACAGAAAGAAACGCTGTTGAAAGTGGAAAAGCTTGACAACTCGATTGCATCGGTTGCCTCCAATCAGAAGATCGAATCAGCGATGCTGAAAGATGCCCTGATAAGAATCGAAAAGTTAGAAAAGGCAAGACATAATAACTCAACACCTAGTGCAGATCAAACTCTTCGTGGAGAAGTGGCCAGATTGTCCCGAGCCCTTGACAACCAAACGCAACCTTGCCTTGCCAAACGCAACAATATCATCATCAAAGGGTTGGACCCTGACGAATCCAATGTTGCCTCCGTAACTGAACTCCTAACTTTAAAATTCGACATCGCAGAAACGGATTTTACAACCCGAGTAATCGGTAAGCTCAAGAACGTCTTCTTAGTCACATTCAAATCATGGGATGTTAAGCTATCGGTGATGAAATCAAAGGGCCTCAAACTAGCAGGCAGTAAAATTTCCATCGCAAATGATTTGACCCCAAAAGAAAAAGAATTGGCACACCGTTTGAGAGAAAAAACCAAAGAGTAAATCGCCATCGGTAATGAGACCAAACAGCGCAACAGAGTTGTCATGAATAATGGGTTCTTCATGTGAGATTATCTGTCGGAGAACTTTGTGTTCAAAAGTAACCATGATCGCCGCGATCAACTCGAACACATGGACACTGACTCCAGCAACAAGGTTAATCCTAATCCATCACCACAAATAGCAGAAATTTCAAAAAACTAAGGCAGCAACTTCTTGAATCTCCTACAGCGATCTTCTGCAACTCCCATGGCATAACTAATTTAGGCAATCTAGCAGCAGACTCCTATCCTCTTTTCATCGGCTTCTCTGAAACCTGGCTCCAATTTACCCCAACGTACCTAACACCGTGGTCTATGAATTACGTATGCTACTGGTCAATGGCCACGAAGGAGGCATCAACGGGTAGAGGAAGTGGAGGTTTGCTAATCCTGGTTAATAAGATATTCAATTCCACACTTTTGTTCACATGCCAATGGTCGATTTTCACGAGAATCGAGCTAGACAACTCGCATATAATTTTCGGACTTATTTTGCATATATTTTGCGCCATTCACCGATGTTATATCCACCCTTGAACTTCTACAAGCGGTCATCACCTCCTGCCGTCTAAAGGCCTAAAGATACCTTTAAAAATGATGCAATTTTTTTGGGTGGTAACTTTAATTGTAGGATTGCAAGACTAGATAAAATGGTGCTACGCGAATTGGTATCTGGTTCGGTTTTATCCGATTACAGAGAATGCTTGGATGAAGGCAATCCTAGCCATAAGATTAGATGTGACGCACTCCTCAGTTTCATGATAGACAACGGATTCATACTCCTCAACGGCCGTACACCTGAAGACCCAGAAGGTGGCTTCACATTTTGTGGACCACAGGGATTGAGTACCGTCGACCTAATTTGGGGGAACTATGAAGCCATCAGCATAGTTCGTTCCATGAAGATAAACGAAATCTCCTTTCAGTCCGATCATTTTCCACTTACCCTGACACTGAACCCTCAAACTCATGGTCGAGAGTCTGCTATTCGACCTCCTAAGGACCTCCCCAACCCTGAACCCCTCATCTGTCTAAAATGGAAAGCTGAAGAAATCGAATCTTTCATCTCTGCAATGAGAACGTCACCAAGACTCCAAATCGCTAATGCACTTACAGACCCCTCCGCGCTCTATGACACTCTCTGCACAGCAATAATGGAGTCTGCCGCAAATTCTGGTATGACTCAGATGAGATACCCCAAATGTCCTGAAAGACTCCAACCTACTCGATATCGGTGGGAAGATTCGGAGTACAAACAAATGAAGAATACTTTGAATAAGCTCCAGAGAGCTTTGCGCAAGAATAAATTTTTCGATAAGTCAGTGGAAATATTTCAGCAACATACTAGAGAAGTGAGAAAGTGCCGAAAGTTGAAGATCAAAGAACACTACAAAAACCTGAAAGATCGTATGGAGAATGTGAAGAATATCAAAGAATTCTGGACCACAGTAAAAAATGCCCGTACTACTACTGTTGTACCAAACGGAGTCTCCAAAGCAGGTTGGGAGGAACTTTACAGCCACGTCTATCCCCCAAGAGTCCCATCACTGGCTCACACATTCACCAATGTAGACTCGTTTCTGGATAGAGACATACAAGCCGATGAAATCCGCCGGATCCTGAACAGCAGCAAGCATGGCAAAGCACCTGGCCCAGATGGAATTATCAATGAGTTCCTCAAAAATCGTCCGCCTGAGTGGATGTTAATTGTTGAGAAACTCTTGAATGAAGTGTGGCAGAAGGAAAGAGTACCGACATTGTGGCCCAGCGCAGAGCTAGCACTGCTGTTCAAGAAAGGTGACGCAGGAGACCCCATGTGCTATCGAGGTATTGCTCTTATTAATAACATCTTGAAGATCTTCACTGGAGTGCTTCATGACCGTTTGGAGATTTGGTTGTCGTCGCGAGATACTCTGCCTGAGGAACAAACTGAATTTCGAAAAGCGAGGAGTTGCCTCGATCAAACGTTTTCTGTTTTCACTGCAGTACAAACCAAGTTGAGGCTAAGCGGCAATACGGTCTACGGAATATTTATAGATTTCCAACGCGCTTTCGACTCCATCCCTCATCAAGATTTAGTAAGCTAGGGGTGAGTGGAAAATTTTTGAGAATGTTATCCAACATTTATGATAATGCATCGATAAGGATTCGACTAGGACTGGACCATACACGGAACTTTGAGGTGACGGAAGGGGTCCTACAAGGGGATAAGTTGAGCTCACTGCTATTCATAGCTTATATCGCCGACCTACCACAATTTCTGGAAGACAAAGACATTTAGGGCTTAGACATTGGTGGCCGAAATTTGAGAGCTCTCTTATACGCCGATGACACGGTCATTTTTGCTAGGTCATTAGTGGAAGTCCGAAACGCCCTGCGACGTCTTCCGGAGTATTTGGTCACCAACGGTTTAACGGTCCACCCAGGCAAAACAGTTGTCATGGTATTCCGTCCATCCAGCAGAATCAGACAGCAGGAACTGACAGCTTTTTCGTACAGGAATCAACCTATCAAGGCAGTGAAACAGTACACATCCCTAGGAACAGTCCTTGACAGCGCCATGAACGGAAAACTTACGGCGGCTGCTGCGATCCATAAAGCAAAGGTAGCCATTGGCACGGCCAACGCAATTCTCAAAAGAACCAAAGCAGAGGATTGGCACTCCAGGATCAGGCTATTCGATAGCCTTGTCGTATCAACTCTCCTGTACGGCATACAAACTTGGGGTCCATATCATCTAGATGAAATCGAGCGTATCCAAACAGACTTTTTTAAGCGTATATTACTGTTGCCGAGGAATATGCCAGGCTACCAAATCCGGCTAGAACTGGGAATTCAACCCTTGTCTCTGCGTGCCCTCATACTCACGTGGGACTGGATCATTAAAATTCTAAAAATGAATCAGAAGAGATGGCCCTACATTTGTCTACTAGAATCCATACATCTATCCCAGGTTCCAGCTTGTAATCCGAAACTCAACTGGGTTTCCCAAGTTAAATCCATCTTATCGTCAGTGGGTTTCTCCTCAATTTTCGACCACCTGGATCCAAGTTACTGGCTCGCTCAAAAGCAAGGTTTTATTGAAGCCCTAGCATTGAAATTGAGAATTGCTGACTACGACAACTACCTGAACTCAAGCTCCTCCCAATTTCAGTTGATACGCAGTCTCTCAGATAATACTGCCAACTATCTATTCTTCAGAGGAGGTATCCACGTTACCAGAGTTGCAATTCAAATTCGACTTGCAAATGTATATGTATGCGGAATTTCACTCAGAAGAACAACTCACAAATTGACACCAAGCTGTCCTTACCAATATTGTTGCTCGAACTCACTGGAGACCATGGAACACTTTATCCTGCACTGCCCGGCCTATGAACTCCATCGCAAAAAATATATTGCGTGCGCGTTGGTTGAAAATTTGGGATAATTTATTCGCTATCGCCTTAATTATGAGTACTACAAAAAAAATTATGGGACAAAAAATGTTTGTTTCTACATGGGGAACAACTTTTATTTAAAACTGTTAAATCTCACTCTTATTGTTCGTGTAAAATTGTTAACCAGTGATATGTCCTGAGCTACGACCGTTATGTAAAAATTCGTAACACATTATGTGTGTATTGTTGTATGGGGAATACAACATTATGATATAATTATATTATTTACATTATACATTATATATAATATAACATTATTATCCACTCTTTCTCCTATCTCTAACCGTTCTCGCGATGGAGCCATATAAACACATAAAATGATTATCCAGTCATATGTCCTAAGCTATGGAAGTTATGAAGAAACGCCATAAGGGATTACGTCTGTTTTTTTGTATAAGGAATAACATTCATCATATACTCTTTCTTCTATCTCTAACCGTGCTCGTGACAGAGCGCTTTAAACAATAACTTCCCCTATCGGGAAGTTAATTAAGATTGTTAATAACAATTGAGGGGATTGTTTTTTCCACATTGACACTCCTTTCTGCACTGGACATCTGTCAGAGGTAACCAATGTTATGTCAAAGGAGAGACAAATCGATCGAGCCGTTTTCCGGGAACCCGTGATTATAAAGAACATCGGACCCTCCCAACAACACACCGAATCCACATCTAAAATTTTTCAGATTGATGTGAAACGTCGAGAAAAGTGAAAAATTTCCATTTCTGAGAGACTTCATTATCGGGCTCAGTATAATAACTTCCCTAAATCGGGAAGTAAAAAATTTTATTTTGAAAACGCATTCAAAAACAACCGCGATAAAATGAGGATTTTCAATTTTCTGTGTTCATTTTAAAAAATCCATTCTACTTTGAAACTTTATTTTAGTAGATAGAAAAGTGAAAAAAATGATAACAAAAGAGCATAAAATTTTTTAATTTAGGGTATTGTTTCAATGCAATGAATGGAAATTTATAATTGGAAACATCAATTGAATAATTTATAAAATCCAGATTATTTTACAAAAGCAAATAAATAATCAAATGAAATGTTGCGTTTTTTCTCATTTTCAACTTCTCAATCAATTTTTCAATGAAAGAAATACAAATTTCGAAATTGTTCATGGTGTAAAAATAAAAATAAAATCAAAATCGGTCAAATTTCGGTTTTCATTTTCAATTATGAATTTCAGCTTTCAATTTCAATATCGATCACAATTTGCAATTTCAACTCATAATTTTTGAATTCAGTTTTCTCATATTTATGGGTGCGTGCGGAGAAAAATTCAAGGAGCACTGTTTCGACAATTCGACTGTAATGCAAATCAACGGTAATTGACATTATGTAATGGTAATCAACGCTAGTTTAAACATTATGAATAAAAATGAAAATTGAAAGCTGAAATTACAAATCGAAATTCATAATTGAAAATGAAAACCAAAATTTGACTAATTTTTATTTCATTTTCATTGTTACACCATGAACCATTTCGAAGGTTTTATTTTTTAAATCGAAAAATTGATTAAAAAATTGAAAATAAAAAAAACAGAATTTCATGCAATTATTTATTGGCTTTTATAAAATAATCTGTATTTTATAAATCATTTAATTGATGTTTCCGACTATAAATTTCCATTCATTCCATTGAAACTATAGTCAAAATTGAAAAATGTTATGCTCTTTTGTTATCATTTTTTTTTCACTTTTCACTCAAATCAAGTTTCAAAGTTGAATGATTTTTTAAAAATGACAACAAAAAATGGAAAATCCTCGTTTTATGGTTTTTTGTTTTATGAATGTTTCTTTTTTTAATGAAATTCTTAACTTCCCGATTTAGGGAAGTCATTGTAATGACCTCGATAATGAAGTGTCCCAAAAATCGAAATTTGTCAGTTTTTTCGACGTTTCATATCATTCTGGCAAATTTTAGATGAGGGTGTGTGTGCTCGTGTGTGAGTGATTCTTTGAGAAACGGTCCCCGGTTAACGGCTCAATCGTTAAATTTGCTTCTCCTTTGACATAAAATTACCTCTAACAAATGTCTAGGGCAGAAGGAGTGTCGATGTTGAAAAACAATTCCTTCAATTGTCATTAACAATCTTGATTATTCAAAACGCTCTATCGCGACAACGGTTAGAAATAGAAGAAAAAGTGTATGAAGAATGTTATTCCTTATAGCAAAATACAGACGTAATCTGTTATGACTTTTTCCATAACTTTCAGAGCTCAGGGCACATCACTGGTTAACAACTTCAATTGTTTATATCGCTCCATTCCACTAACAGTAAGTTAGATGTAAGGAAAAGTTTCAAATCAAAGTAATTGTACATATTACATGGAGAAACAAACATTTTTTGTTACATGATTTTTTTCATAACACTCATGCTTGAGGCGATAGCATTTGAATTATGCCAAATTTTCGAGATACGCACACACACATACACATACGCACAGCCAGACGGGGCTTTGATGTAGTGGGTAGAGTGTTTGCCTACTATTCTAAAGGTCCCGCGTTCGATTCCCGCTCACTGGAAATATTTTTTCTGAAAAATATTTTCTCACGGAGGGAGGGTTCCATCGTAGACGCCCGCCATCGTATCACAGGGGTTTCTGGAGGTTTACCCTGTGATTAGGAATACGATGAGCTGAAATGGCGAAGTCGGCCCCAGCCGCAAAGGGTGGGTACTCTGATCCGTAGTATTGCCCATGAAGTAATGCCTACCAGCGGTTACGTGGGTGAATACGAATAGAGAAAGAGTAGAAAAAAAAAAAAAAACATACGCACAGCCACGCATCGGGAAGTTCGTGATGTGACCCATCGATCATCACACGTGCATCCCGTTTATTCATTGCGTGCTCGCAAAAAATATTCAATTTGATTGCAAAAGTATATACAGGGTGTGCCGCAACTGCGCACTCTAAATTTGAGGGTGGGAAGAGGGCAAAATTTGGAGTCGAAAGTTCCTTTTCCACTTTTCTCTCCGAGGCCCCCCCACCGAGTTACTCATTTTTTAAATGAGCAAATCAGAGCGTAGCTCCGCCCCCTTGACCAGTGGTTCTCCATTGAATAGTTATGAATTAGTTTTCACATGTTCCACGTCATGTTTCTTTTTCAAATTTTTTCTTTGTTTGGATTTTTCATTGTTTGATCGTAACCAATATGAACAATCTCGAATTTTCCATTTCCAAAGTTTCTTTTTCTTAGGGTATTTAGAAATTGATTGGAAACTTAAAAATTGAGAAATGTTAATTTTTATTATTCATTTAATTTCAATAGAACAATCATTCATTTACTTTTAAAACCATCTATATATTATAATTTATTCCATTAATGTTTCCAATTACAAATGTATATTCGTTCCATTGAAATAATTGCAAAAATTAGAGATTTTTATACAAATTTGATCGAGTTTTACATAGAAAAACAAAAAAATTTGAAACTAATTTTATTGTTTTTTTCCAAATCTTTTTTTGCTTCCGAATGGAAGCATTGCAATCGGCCAATTTTCACTTTCGCTAATTATGCTTGTAAACGATATATAATGGTTTGAAACATAAAAATACCAAGTTTGAGCATAGTGTCTGTATGTATCAATTTTTTTCGAAAATCTTCATTTACAAAATTTAACATAAAAAGGACTAAATTTCGAGACTAAAATCTGAAAAAATTGTCAGTTATTGGTATTGAGTACATCTAGTTGTGGGCGCAATTTCAGTGAAATCTGCGGGTAAGTTTCCTAGAAATCGACTATTTTCGTTTTTTCTTCGATCGTTCATATCTGTGAAAGTAATGATTATTTTGGAAATTTTTTTTTTTATAAAATGTGTGTCTGAATGAGTTCCAGGGAATGGCCGAAGAACATCTAGTAGGTTGCTCACAAGAAATTGGAGATATTTGAATTTTTCTGTTTTTATTGATTTTTGCTTTTGTACGCACTCTAGTGTCCCCGAAAATTGAGATAAAAACTTGAAATTTGGAAAAAAGATTCCTTTTGTTGTGGTGAAGAACCCTGTTGACTGGCGATTTGATCGTATCATTAGTTTTCTAGATTTCAATTTTTTCGTTTTCACGGTTTTTATTTTATTTCTCGATAATTATTCAACCGATTTCGTTGTTTTTTTTCAAAAGGTGTGCCTTGACGAGATCTATGATATGGTTGAAAAACATTGAATCTATTAGTTTGGGTAATATAAGATATTCCTATTTTTTAACTTTTGACTTTGGTTTTACTTTTTGTGTTTGTTCGCACTCTAGAGTCCGCAAAAGTTGTGATAAAAACTTGACATTTGGAACAGAGGTTCCTTTTGTTATGGCGAAGAACCCTATTGAATGATTCAATCGCATCATTAATTTTCTAGATTTCAATTTTTTCCTTTTTACGGTTTCTTCATTACTTCATTTCTCGATAAGTATTCATCCCACTTTTTTTCCAAACTTGAACCTTAACGAGATCTATGAACTGGTTCAACAACATTGAGTCACTTACTTTGCGTAATATGAGATATTCCTGTTTTTGCTTCCCTTCGCCTGGAAAGAGCTTTTTCAATACTGGAACATTTTCATTTTGTGTGCAATCGGACCATTCGGAAGCTTACCACCAATGAAATTGGGGGCAATAAAAAAACGGTGACATATTTAACACATTCGAATGGGGGGGACCCGAGGACCGCCTGCTTGTTCTCAATTGTTTCAGATCTCCATTGTTTGATCGCAAACAACATGAACAATTTCGAAGTTTTTATTTTTCAATTTTTTCTTTAGGAATTTAGGAAACTAAATTCTAATTATTAATTTATTTTTAAAACAATTCTGTATTTGATAATTTATTTAGTAATGTTTCCAATTACAACTGTCTATTCGTTCCACTGGAACAAAAAAAAAATTGAAAAATTTTACGTTTTTTTATTATTTCTTTTTGTTCATTTTTTTCATTAAACTGAAGTTTAATCAAGTTCAACGGTTCCTCAAAAGGAGTACAACAACTTAATCAACGGGATGTACGTGTGACCGACGGGCGCATCATCTACTTCCTGATGTGTTAGTGTATGTGTCTGTGTGTGCGCGTCTTGAAAATTGGGGATCAATTAAACGCTATCGCCTTAATTATGAATGCTACAAAAAAATTTATACAACAAAAAAAGCTTGCTTGCACATGGGGAACAACTTTTATTCCGAACCTTCCCAACTGATCCTTACTGTTCATGTAATAGAGCGATATAAACAATTAAAATTATTAATCTGTCATATGCCCTGAGCTATGAAAGTTATGAAAAAAGTCATTTAAAGAAATAACATTCATAATACTTTTTCTTCCCGCGATAAAGCATGTTAAATAATGAAGATTGTTAATAACAATGAGAGGAATCGTTTTTCAACATTGACACTCCTTTCTGCCCTGGACATCAGTCAGAGGTAATTTTATATCAAAGGCGAAAGAAATGGATCGAGCCGTTTACCGGGAACCGTTTCTCAAAGAATCACTCACATACGAACAGGCACACACACGCACACAGAACCCTCATCTTAAATTCTTCACGATGATATGAAACGTTGAGAAAAATGAAAATCTTGCATTTCTGAGACACTACATTATCGGCATCATTACAATAACTTCCGTGAATCGCGAAGTGAAAACCCGTACTTTTATTGTTTTCATTTTGTAATGCTTTCTTTAAGTTTTCAATAATTTTCGTGATTGTTTGATTGCAAACGTATAAGCGAAAATGTTGTTCGAGTGCCAGCAAATATGAACAATTACAAAATTTTATTTTTTTAATTATTGAGAGATCTAGAGACACCTCCATAAATTTCAAATTTGAATGATTAGCGCGCGTTGTAATCGGCCAATGAGCGTCAATAGCCAAATAGCCAATCAAAATGTAAGATGACCATGACACAGGCCAATGGCGTTCAATGGCCAATCAAACAGTGAGAATGACAGCTAAGCGTCACATGACCTCTATCGCTTTTATTGAATAGATAATGAGCATTGTAGGTTATTTTCAACATTTTAATAGTAAAAAGTTTTGACAACAACCTTTTCAAATTTTTTTACCTTTTCCGACATAAAACGCCATAAAAGATGGAATCAATTTTCAATTTTTGAAATTTTAAAATCCAATGGGATTGTAGTCACAAAGTATAATACCTTAAAACAATGATTTTACGAACTTGTCAAAAAGTATAGTCATTCTAGAGTTTGAAGTTCGAGCGGTGGTTATAGAGGTCTACGATGACTCGGTTGGATACGGCGACGGATTCGTAACTCAGAGGTCGAATCCTAGCCGTGCTGATTGATACGAGCACCAATGTAATTTATTTATAGGTGCTTTGTTTACAAACACATCGTAGACCTCCGTCGCTGATTAGCACTTAGGTAGAGAGCATAAATATAGCGACGTTAAATAAAATAAAATAACTTTTCAAAACAAGCAGGCGGTTCCAGAAGACTAAAGTCAAAAGTTCAAATATAGGAATATCTCATAGGGTGACGGCACCAGTAGACGCACGGTAAGACCAGCAGATGGACGGTGCTTTAACACTCAAAATCTCAATGAATTCCAATAAAACTGTCATTGCGTTATTCTAAATTGGTGCCATTCTTGATAATTTCGAACCGAAACTCTTAATTTTGCTGCAATCTATACAATCTTTAATTAAAGTTGGAATTGTTCTTCTACTGGGGTCGTTCGTGTACTGGTGCCGTTACCCTATTACCCAAACTAATAGATTCAATGTTTTTCAACCATATCATAGATCTCGTCACAGCACACCTTTAAAAAAAAACAACAAAATCGGTTGAATAATTATCGAGAAATAAAATAAAAACCGTGAAAACGAAAAATTGAAATATAGAAAACTAATGATACGATCAAATCGCCATTCAATAGGGTTCTTCACCAAAAGGAACCTTTGTTCCAAATTTCAAGTTTTTATCTCAATTTTTGCGGATACTAGCGTGGGTACAAAAGCAAAAAGCAAAGAAAACTGTAAAAACCAGAAAATTTGAAATATCTCCAATTTCTTGTGAGCAACCTACTAGATGTTCTTCAACCATTCCCTGGATCTCATTGAGACGCACAGTTTGATAAAAAAGAAATTTAAAAAAAACATTAGTTTCTGGGATATGAGCGATCGAAGAAAAAACAAAAAAGCCGATTTCTAAGAAACTTATGGACAGACTTCACTGAAATTGCGGGCTTCACCAATAATTGGTAATTTTTTCAGAATTTATTCTTCAAATTTAGTCCGTTTTATGTTAAATTTTGTAAGTGAAGATTTTCAAAAAAAAAATTGATGCATACAGACACTATGCTCAATCTTCGTTCTTTTACGTTTCAAACCATTATATATCGTTGACAAACATAATTAGCGAAAGAGAAGGTTTCGTTGCGACGATTTTTGGAAGGACAAATTTCCGGGGAGAAATTTAGCCCTAGAACCTTAAAAACGATCGAATCGCCCCCTTACTAGAAGAAGAAAAAAAACAACATACTTAACAGCTACGGAAAATGTACACTGTCTATCTTAGAAATTTTCGAGTTTTTGGAATAAATTGAAAACCATCTCAGATTGTTGAGGACCTGTTGTTTATTATTTATTGTAATCTACCTCCGACATTTATGAGCTCGGTCTAATAACATTTCAAATGGGTGTTTCAAGGTCGTTGGCCGGAATAACCTTTAGGTCGTCGGTGCCCGCCATCCAGAGGCCCTCCTCCTCAGCATAGTCCGTCCTTTCATGCACACTTTTTTGCACCCGATTTGGTAACATACGACTTTTTTCTGTTCGACCAGCTAAAACTTTCCGTGCACCGACGTTCTAACGGTCATTTCGGCCAACAAACTAAAACACTTATTTGAATGGTTATGGCATCGAGATAATGAATGTATTCAGTCGAATGGAGATTACTGTGAATAATAAAAAAGCAAGTACTCAGAAATCTATTATAGTTTTAATTTCATTCCAAAGGTGGGGGACCTTTTGATACACATCCTGTATGTACCAATCAAGCTTAAACGTTGCAAAAACGCGAGTAATGGTAACTATCACGCGAAGTTCGTAGAGAAAAAATAGAATTGGATGCGAGATCAGACCTCACATCGCATTCAAGCGCTCCGTACGACATCAATAATCTCATCACAAAATCGGAAATCCTCCATCTTTTATCCACATTACGGGGTAAAAAACTCAGGGCCTGATGATATTCCAAATGACCTCCCAAAAAATCCTCCAGAAAAGCCAGTAGAATACATAAAGAATATATTCAACTTCAGCTCAGACGGAGCACGTCTTGGTATCAATGGACCCCGAAAAAGCGTATAAGATGATTTGGGAACATCGGGTCCGGATGCAGCCAGAAAAGATGGGTATCAGGAATACCAAAAACTTGTTGACGCATTGAACAACTCCGTTAAGAATTCGGGATCAATAGCACTACTGAGTAAGGTCCAGATGGAAATTGGCCTCCTGCCAGATTAGTACTAAGTACTAAGAACAAAAAAAAAAAAAAATCCACTCTATTCGTATACCCTTTCGGATCTTTCCGATTTGTTCCCATCCCACCCCCCTTTAACCCCACTGTACAGCATTTGCCCAGTTTGTCACTCGAATCGACGGAAAACCATTGGAAAAAACCTCACATTTGTACAGCTCTTCTCTTTTACGAAACTCCCGCTCTCTTGTGTCGTGTGAGTTAAAGCCTGTAAAGAACAAATAGCGCCATGCCGGACTTGAACCAGCGATCTCAGATCTCAATTAGCTCCCCCCAATTCCAGTGCTTTAACCCGCACGGCCACACTTGACTTGAAAAAAATGTTTATTAACATTTGTCATATATACATACTATATACAGTATTAATATTTAATTGCTACACTCTAGATCACCAGCCATTGGCTTTATATCTAATTTGATTGAAGTTTAGGCTAATTTTTCATTAATATAAATGTTTGTGAATTTTTTACAGGATGACTCGATGTAAGGAAAAATGACTTCTAAAAAACCTTATAAGTAATGGGTGCATGAGGGGAGGGGGAGAGCGGGATAAACGGGAAGGTTGCATAAACAGGTGGTCAGCGGGACCAATTGGATTTCATGTCAATATTGATGTTTTGGAGCTGCGGATTCGGATGGAATTGTAGCGTAAATTTAAATGTCTCATTGATTCTATCGATGAATTCACCTATGGTTGCCATGCCGAGCGTTTCGTGTATCTCCACAATAGAGGTGCTTCTTTTAAAATTTCCTATTATTCGTAGGAATTTATTTTGAATCACTTGAAGATGATTCAAGTGGATTTTCGCTGCATTGTGCCAGGCGGGACAACCATAAGTGATAATAGGTCTGATTAACCCTTTGTATGAAGTGAGTTTTAGGGATTTGCTAAGCGCAGGAGATTTTAGCAGATTATATAATCTTATTAGAATAATTTTTGTTTTCAGCTTAACTTCGTCTATGTGTTTTTTCCACAGGAGTTTGGAATTAATATGTAAACCTAAGTATTTAACAGAGTTCACAGAAGTGATTTTATCGCAACGAATAATCAAGGAGTGATTGGCCTTCGAGCTAGTAAATAAGATTGCTTCTGTTTTGGCAGTATTTACTTGAATTTTCCATTTCATGAGCTCACTGATTGTAAGAGCAGCTGCGTTTTCGACTCTTCTAAGAGCTTTATTTATCGATTTGCTGGCTGAGTACAGACCGATCTCATCAGCATACCCAGCGATAGATACATTTCTAGGAATTCTGCTAAAAACAGAAGCAATGTACAGGTTAAATAGTACGGGGGAGAGGATAGACCCTTGTGGGACTCCCGCGACTATTTCAATTTTATCCGAAAGCGAAGTTTCGACTCGAACTCGAATACATCTATTTGAAATACATCTATTTAAATACTTCGGTAGATTTAAGCTGTTGAGTTTATAAATAAGGCCTGTGTGCCAAACAGAATCAAAGGCCTTCTCGCTGTCCAGGAGGAGAAGAACGGTATCTTTTTTCCGATCTTTCGCGGATTTTATGTCGTTTGTAATTCTGACCAGCTGGTGGCAGGTCGAGTGTTCTGAGCGGAATCCAAATTGATTTTCAGGCATTAGTTGTAACTCTTCTATAGGTTTTTTGAGACGAGCTAAAATTATTCGCTAAAAAAGTTTGGCCAATACTGGCAAAAGGCTCATCGGCCTGTACCTCACCGGATACGAGGGGGGCTTGCCAGGCTTGAGAATCGGTATGACCACCGCTCCTTTCCAGAGATCCGGGAAATATTGTTTGAGGAGGCATGCATTATATATCTTTGTTAGTAGGCTTTTTGCTTTGATCGGGAGGTTTTTTAGTGCTATGTTGGGAATGTTATCCACACCCGGGGCTGATTTGTTTTTTAGTGTTTTGATGGAGGAAATGATTTCACGGGGATTTGTGAGAAATTTAATGGGAGTTTCGATAGGGGCTTTGAGGATAGTTTTTCTCACATGACCTGTGACTTGTTGTTCAAAAGATTTGTTTCCTCGGGAGGCCGATAGTTCGTGTATGTTTGCGTAGTGTTTGCAAAGTGTATTAGCCTTATCATGGTCTTCTGTGTGGAGTGTGTTGTTTGACTTTAGTGTGGGGATTTTTCTTTTACCGGTGTTATTAACATATTTTGCTACGCGCCAAATAGAGTGATCTTTTATGTTTATGTTTCTGAGTTTGTTATCCCAAGATGATTGTTTCCATTCGGTTGATTTAAGGCTGATGTCTTTTATCAGCTGATTGAGTTCGGATTTAAGGTAGCGATTTCGCGTTTTTTGCCATCTTGACCTAATGTAATTTTTTAGTTTTATTAAGGAGGCTATAAAGGGTGTGATAGGAGTGTGGGTGGATTTGGTTGACCGGATGGGAGTGGAGGAATCCAGGGCTGTTTGAATGACTTGAGTGAAATGTGTTATGTGTTGATCTATTGCTTCAGTGTTGTTACAAGTAGGGTTTGGTGTAGAAATCTCATCATTTAAGATATCCTTCAACTTATTCCAGTCGGTTTTTGCGTAGTTTAAGATTTTTGATGATTCTGGGGAGGTTGATTTGTCAAATAGGGAGAAAAACAGTGGTAGGTGATCGGATGGGGATTCGGAAAGTGTGGTGAAATTATTAATGATAGAGATGTTGTTTGTTAATAGGAGGTCAATAGTGCTAGGAGTGTTACAATTATGAGGGTAGTGTGTAGGAACGTCTGGAAAGAGCAGATTAATTTTTTGTTCCGTCAACAAATTTGAGAGAATCTTACCTGATTCGTTCGGCCTTGCAGAGGTCCAAGCGGTGTCCTTCGCATTAAAGTCTCCAACAGTAATTGTTGGAGTACTATCGGAGAGTCAGTGCCTCAATAGATTTGTATCTAGTGAGACATCCAGTGGATTATAAATCGAGTAGATCCTCGTTATTCTGTTGTCCACTTGGACCTCTACTCCCACGTATTCGGTGAGCGACAGGAGATCATGCGGAAGAGTTTTATGCCGTAAGCTCTTGTGGATCGCTACCGCAACACCACCACCTGCTTTGGCCGTTCTGTCTTCCCTGATCAGCGAGAAGTCTCGAAAGTTGATTTTCTTCGTTTTGCTGTTCAGTTTAGTCTCTGAAATCACACAAATTTTTATGTTATTATTATGCACGATGTGTAATAACTCGTCCAGATTGGGCTTGAGCGTAAAAATATTAATTGCTAATGTGTTAGTTATGTTTGCGGGGGAATCGTAGGTGTTTCTGAGGAGGGTGAGAATAGGTGAGCATAGGATGCGATGATTGTGATCCTATCAATGGGGGGGTGAGCTCTCTGGAGTTTAGGGGTCATATCTTTGAGCTCTGAGAGGATTTCGGGGATTCTGAGGGTTTTTAGCTCGTCCAGGACTTGCTTCGCTGTATTAATATAATTTTTAGTGGTACTTAAATATGATTCTGGAACATGTGTCTCCATTGGGATGATCCTATGTTCAGCAGTGGGTACGGCAACGTTCCTTCTCGAGGTTTTCACCGTTGGGAAGAAAGAAGCGTAGGTGGGCCTGGACGTGTTGGCAGTAGAAATCAGAGTAGGCACTGGAACTGCAGGAGACCGGAGGAAATGGATGTTCCTTTCCAGATTCTGGATCGTGGCCGAGTGAGGTGTGGCAGGCAAGTGAGGTGTAGCAGGCAGTTCCAATGGCGCTATGCTGGGCCTGGCCGACTGTGCTCCTTTTTTCTGAGTTTCCATGAATTTTAGGCGCATGGAACACTCTCTATAACTGGCCGTGTGGGCTAGTCCGCAGTTCGCGCACTTAAGAGTTTTCGAAGTGCAGGCTTTGACGTCATGGTTTGACGCACACTTCACACATCTGAGGTTCAGGTTGCAGTGTTGGCTGGCATGGCCAAACCGTTGGCACCTGAAGCACTGGGTCGGGGGCTCGGATTTCACGAACTTTTCTATTTTGTAAGTGTGGTAGAAAATAGTTTTAATAGCAGCAAAGCTGCTCAAGGTTATTTCAGGGCCAACCGTGATAGCGAAGATCGGTAGTGGCCTGTTTTCTTTGGTGTCACCGTCTTTGTTTACTTTCACGATGTGGCAAACGGAAAGTACGTTGATGCCGTGTTTTGATAACTCGGCTGGAATTTCGTCTTCTGAGAAACTGCTTGGAAGCCCTTTCAAAATATATTTTTTCGGTCGCTCACTGTTAAGACCGAAAGTGACTTGTTTGCCTTTTCAGGATACTTGCGATTTTGTTGTAGTCCTCGGCCGTTCGTAGATGGACGATCGTGGTACTTCCATTAAATTTCATCTTGAAATTTTTATCTGCGGCGTTGCTTTGCAGAAAATTGATTAATTTTTTTGTCTCCAGTTTTTCATTCTCGATGATTATTGGAGGGACAGAAGTTTGTTTTGGAACCTCTTGAGGTCCATTAGAACTGTCGAAAGGTTTGGCGAGGCGAGCGGGAACGGAACTCGCACTAGTTGAAGGTTTCGTAACGGCTATTTTCGTTTTTTTTAGGGTCTTCCATCGGAGGACTCATTTTGGCTTTCCTTTTTGGGGCCAAGGGAATTTTTAGGTTTTTTAATTTTGACACTTTTGTGCCAAAATTTTTACCCGATTTAGAATTTCACTGTACTATAAGCGCTGTACGTTTGAATTCTATATTTCGCAGAGAGCGGTAAACATGCGTCCGCACGACACCGACTCAAAACAAACGCTGGCCACAATCGTCGGTAAGAACTAAGAACTATTTATCATATCAATTAGGGACATCCACTCATGCGTAGATGCCCCCATCGAAGCTTCATTGTTTGTGGACGATCTTTCTTCAACGTGTTTTGAAAACTGTACGAAACAACGTCCAGAAAAATGCAAAGAGCTTGAGATACACCCTACAAGTTGACGTTAGAAACAGGGTTTAAACTATCAAGAACTGAAACAGACTGATGATAATAGAGAATCATAACTTTAACAAAACGTATGCATAGAGAGCTACGTGAGAGAAGTGAAACTTCGTAGGGACCCGAATTTATAGACATGCTATGAGATTCTGTAAATATTTTTTTCTACTGCTGAGGATAGCATAGGATCAGTGGCTTCAATGTCAGTGTACATCGGAGGTTATGGTTGGAAGCAATCCAATTATATCAACCCTGGCGATTGAACTTCCACGCAACATCCACGCTACCATTCAGTGTGGGATAAATGAGTCCTTGTAATGGATGATAAATGAGTGACGAATGGCTATAAATTACTCAAATAGTTCATTTTCAAATGTTTAGTAAGTACTAAAAGGTTATTTTTTTACCTATTTTGAACAGAAAATAGGCATCCAAGCAACATACACGCAATATCGTGGATCTCAAATCGTCAGGGAATATACATTAGTACATTTCGACACAAGGGGGAACCAACTTTTCTGGCGACTGTGAGTTTGCAAGACGAGTCGAAGGCGAGTTCTGCAACACAGGAGACAGAAAAGTTACTTCTGCCGTGTGCCGAACAATATTTTTTGATACAATGTGCTTGGGCAGGGTTTCACGTACGCACAGCGTGCGGGAAACGTTGCTTTGCGCACAGTGTTTCCAAAAAAAAAATTCCATTCTGTTTCAATACTCAAACCGGCAGAAATTATATAAAACAAACGGCAACGAACAAAATTCGCCATGTTCACAGACTGGATTCTAGCAATTGAAAAACGAATGTAACAAGAACCCATTGCTAACCAACATACATAAATAACAAGTGAACATCAAGCATACTGAGAGCACGATAGTCATCGTATGGATACCGCCTCTAGCGTACGAAAGAGAACGAACAAGGTGATGAGTCCGGTCGGGAAACAACGAAACACCAATCCGGCAAGGCGAAAGAACTACGAACATATCCAGAAACAAATAAATTTCTCATGCGCAACGTGAAAAAGGAATGGGGTAACAAATTAAAAATAATGGACTCTAAACTACGCAAAGTGTGGTCTTTCTTACGGCCAGAGAAGCCAAGACAGTGTCCGATATGCAATAATCCCATTTCTATCCTTCATATCCTCAGTAAATGTCAACATTTTTAACCATAGAATAGAACAGCATCACTATCCATAGAAATCAAGAAGATGCTAAAGATCCAAGAAGGATGTAACAAGGCAATCGAATTCTTGAAAAACACAACCCTGTATACACAATCTACTGACCATGATATATTTCTTCATTTTTTGATACTGGCGGTTTCTATATAATTATCTAAAGGTATTTTCTGTGATAATTTGTATCTTAGCCGGCAAGTCGCTTAAGAACTAGGCTATTATAAAGCGACCTTAAACAAAAAAGAAGATTGAAATTAACTGCAAGGTGAGCATTCGATTTAAGGAATCACCTTTGAAACGTGGAGTACTCTAACGAACACGTCTCCCCTTAAACCCCCGGAAATGAACCATCTATTGTAACAATTAGTTGTTTGGTTGTAAGCAACGAGGCTGCATCTAAGTAAAGACCTCAGTTCTGTAGGGCGCGGTGACGCCCGCCGAGCTGTTAGTACCACCCCATTGCCTGGTGGCGCTAGTCTCGATCGTTGACCACGCACGGCTGCTCGAGGCGCATGAGCAATCAGTCGCGGTTCCGCTGGGTTCCGCTGTCAACGGAACACGTCGTAGATCGGGATGCTGCTCGACAAGCTCTCATGTACAGATATATGTTTTAACAGGTGGACTTATGATGATGTTGGCTATATATTATCTGTTATAATGGTTGCATGTTTACCGGTATAAACGGGGCGTTATGTATTTCTAATGAGTGTGTAATTTTAACTATCTAGGGATATCTAGTAACCTTACTTTGGTTGTAAGCAACCGAATGAAGGTTGATTCTCATGAAAACAAAGTACCTGACATAGGTCCATACATCAGTGAGGCTCAAATTCATGTCGAACAGATGACTCAGATCATCAATTATCACAGTGACAGACTCTCGAACCTTGGCTGCTTCAAAGTACTTGCCCTTTAAAGCAAGGAACAAATGCTGAACCAAATGTTCATCAAGTTTCATGGCATCTGGAATGGCATTTTCGTTCACTATCCTACGAAGCTCCTCAGACATCTCTGGACTCGAGGCGTCTACTGCATCATGCCCCAACTCTTCCATATTCTGCATTATTGTTTTCATAGGTTCGACTACTGTGACCTCACCTCTCTCCCTCAGCACATTAAGATTGTATCCAAGTTTCATGCCAATATTGTGATAGTGACCGAACGTATTGTGGAAGAGGACCAAACAAATGGCCTGCCCCTTTTCCAGTGCATGTGACAAAACTGTATTCACAAGAAAATTAGCATCACTGCCATGTTGCTCCTCAATCATAACCATTCGGCCACTGAGATCCACCTGGTCTAGCCCAATCGCACGACGCACGGTGTCGGTCATTTCAGTCTCCTGGAATCATCGAATGCCACAAGTTTTGTGAACAGTGTGTAATTTCATTTCTGACAAAAAAGATAATTATAAAATTCGTCTTCATCAAGTCATTCTCAAGACAAACGCTAGGATCATATCATATGTAATCAATTATGAAATTTGAGAAAGAGTCTCACCAGAAGTAAAGCGGGTATTTTTAAAAGAACAGCAATATTCATTGGCCAACTATCTGCCTATCACCAATCATTTTCAGAATAAAGCGTTATAAACAATTGGAATGGTTAGTGAATAAAAAAACATTGAGTGGATTTCAACCAATATCTAATTAGATGTAAGTTATGTGAACGCATTATGGAGTATCTCGATCACATTGAATGTTCCTCAGAAATCATTGGCGAAAAATGAGAGTACCCGTCATTATACACACGCTTTCAGAGATTGAAAATAGTCTCAAAAAATTTGAAATGTATATTATTCTCCAATCTCGAAGTGAACACAAATCTGACATAACGACTCGTGTCTAGACGAAGTTCTATTTTCATAAATGCTTTGGAATATAAACAGTCCAGTACAAGTGTTCCGTATAACTTTAAAAATTCAAATGGTTCTAAAAATTTGAAGAATTTCAAAGTTGTTGTTTTGCTGTTTTAAATTAGACTTCAATTCAATTTACTACTTTTCAAGACTTTAAAATTTTTCAAATTCTCGGCGGTTTTTCATTCTTTCAAATGGCACTTTTTGAGTTTGCAAATTTTAGCTCACAACAATAAAACTTTATTTGAAAGTTGTCAAACTTGTACAAACTTCAACCTTCGACGATTTTTGTGTTACAAGAATTTTCAAGATGGTTCAATTTTACCTAAGGTAAGTGAGGGGGTTTCGGATCATGCGGTTTCGGATCACTGAGCCGTATATTGGTAGAATGTAAATTCTGTGATAATTCTATCAGAAAACTAATATTAACAACAGAAAGAATGGAATCTATTCTTCCGTTGCTTAGCCTCAATATTAGGATTTGTGTCTTTTTAACGTATTTAAAAAAGTCGTGAACCTGCGCAAACGCAGGGAACGGCCATTTTTATCGTTTGCTTAGGCCTTGAGGTAAAAGTGCAACCGAACTTTGAAAACACATTGTAAATCATGTAAGTACTAAATAATTATGCCAATTTTACATATATATAGTTAAATAATCAAAGAATATTTGCGATTTGTGGAAAGTTACTAAAAATTAGTTGGTCAGCGATAAATATGGTGATCCGAAAGTACCACCCGAATTCTAACCTAGCCGCGGTTGTGGATCACCATTCAAATCTTATCGACTAGCACAGATTAAGACTGAATGCCAGTTTTTTAAAACAAATGCCATGCCGAAAAATTAACCATTAAAGTAATTGCTGAAAAGAAAAACAAGTAAGCGGCCCTCGGGTCCCCCATTCGAATGTGTCGAATATGTCACCTTTTTTTTTATTTCCCCCAATTTCATTGATGGTAAGCTTCCGAATGGTTTCGGTGAAAACGAAAAAATTGAAATCTGGAAAACTAATGATACGATCAAATCGCCATTCAATAGGGTTCTTCACCACAACAAGAGGAACCCTTGTTCCAAATGTCAAGTTTTTATCGTCATTTTTGCGGACGCTAGGGTGCGAACAAACACAAAAAGTAAAACCAAAGTCAAAAGTTAAAAATAGGAATACCTCATTGTACCCGAACTAGTTGACTCAATGTTTTTCAACAGTATCATAGATCTCGTCAAGGCACACATTTTGAAAAAAAAATTGAAATATCTCCAATTTCTTGTGAGCAACCTACTAGACGTTCTTCAACCATTCCCTGAATCTCGTTAAGACGCACATTTTCATAAAAAAGGAATTAAAAAATATCCATTAGTTTCTGAGATATGAGCGATCAAAGAAAAAACAAAAAAAGTCGATTTCTAAGAAACTTACTGACAGATTTCACTGAAATCGCGCCCACAGCTATATGTACTCAATACCAATAATTGATCATTTTTTCAGATTTTATTCTCAAAATTTAGTACGTTTTATGTTACATTTTGTAAGTGAAGATTTTTGGAAAAAAATTCATACATACGAACACTATGCTCAAACTTCGTATTTTTACGTTTCAAACCATTATATATCGTTTACAAGCATAATTAGTGAAAGTGAAAATTGACCGATTGCAATGCTTCCATTCGGAAGCAAAGAGGTCTGAAGACACGGCGGTCGGTGCGGTAGTTTCGGATCACTATAGCAGTACACAATTCGATTATAGCAGTTTAGAATCCCGCAGGTTCATCATGTAAACTGCGTTAAGTACGTAAGTTCTGGTTTTGTTTTTTTTTTATTGAGTCGCATCAACTACATGGTTCTTAGCTACTTTGTAAGAAACGGTACAATTTTATACATTATTTTATTTTCTGTTGTTCGATCATATTGCTTTATAAACGTTCATTTGTTTGAGTAGCAGCATAGTTTTTTTCACATTATTTTTATCACTCAGCACTTGGTTCAAGTCCACCGGTAATTTCAAGTTGTTCCTAATCTGGGCGAATGTTGGGCATTCCTGTAAAATATGTTTCACCGATGTCGTCCCTTGACATCCAGTGCATATTGGTGGGTTATCTTTTGTGAGTGAATAGCTGTGAGTCAGGTTAGTATGGCCGATCCTCAACCTGGTTATGGTCACTTGCTCTCTTCTGTTGTTTCCATTCTGTGGCGTCTTACCATCTAAGTTGTTCCGCGTTTCATGGAGTTTCGTTTTGTGGAGTTCCAGTGGTCTTGTGTAAGCTGTTTGGTCCAATTTTTCATCTCTCTCAGATCTATTTCGATCTGACTAGGATCTGTATCCAGATTAATTGCTTCTTTTGCTGCCGTGTCTGCTCGTTCGTTTCCGTCGATGCCTTGGTGTGATGGAATCCATATTAGTATTATTTCTTTCTTTTCACTTTCGAGACCGGTGAGTTTTGTTTGTATTGATTGAATTAGGTATTTTTCAGTGAATCGGTTTTTGGTTGCCTCAAGTACTGATCTTGAATCTGTTAATATAGCAAACTTGTCTCTATGGTCTTTTTCAATCATGGATAGTGCTTCGACTGTAGCAGTTGCTTCACATGTAAAGATACCTGTGATGGCAATTTTATTAGCTCTTTCTGTTCTTCCATTATCACCGCGTATGTAGTCCTATCATCCATTTTGGAGCCATCCGTGTAAGTTTGATTTTGTTTTTGTTCTAAGATTTACCGTGGAGAAAAGTACTTGTACTCGTATTCTTCATTTCAATACTTTTATTCGAGGTTCTTTTTTGTGTTAGAAAATGTTAGTTTTGCTTCCGAAAGGAAGTATTGTAATCGCTCGATTTCTAATGTCCATTTTTCGGTGTTTAGAATTGGATTGAAGCATTGGATTGAATTGAATTGAATTTCTCGCTCGTTTTCCGACGTAGCACTATGACTCCTTCTAAACAAGGGCAATTTGAACCTTGAAAGCCACGTTGTCTAGTTAGAAACCTCAGTTTTCAGGCCTTGTCCGTATGTATGCATGTATGTATGTGTGTGTGTGTGTATGTGACTAAACATTTTAGTTATTTCCCGAATAACCCCCACATCAAATTCCATGATTTTTTCAGGGTATGTAGAGTTTCATGAGAGCTATCATTTGACGTCAATTAAACTTTGATCGGTCGTCTCATTTGAAAGATATTGAGGTTTTTTGAAATTCGGTTGTTCAACGATTACTCAAAAAATAATTGTCCGAATTCATTCACTAGGCGCTTAAAAGATTCATCTCAATGTCATCTTGACCGAGTTCGGTAATGGTGACGATTGCATCAATCATTTCCGAGTTATAGCCCTTCAAAAATCAAATTTAAGCAGAGTTTTTGATTTTTGGTAATTTTCTCCTCAACTCTCCCATCGAATTTTGTGATTTTTCCAGGGAATATAGAGTTCAGAAAGCCACATCATTTGGTGTTAATTAAATTTTGATCCGTGTTATACTTTTGAAGATATTGATTTTTAAAAAATCCCGATTTGTTTGACAATTACTCAAACAACTAATGATTGGAACTGTATTCGTTAGCTAAGGTATGTAGAGTTTCATGAGCGCTATCATATGGCGGCAATTAAACTTTCATCAGTTGTCTCATTTGGAAGATATTGGGATTTTTTAAATTCTGTTTCATAACGATTACTCAAAAACTAATTATCCGAATTCATTCAATAGGCGCTTAAAAGATTCTTCTAAATGCCATATTGACCGAGTTCGGTGATGGTGACGATTGCATCATTCATTTTCGAGTTATAGCCCTTTAAAAATTAACTTTAAGCAAAATTTGTAATTTTTGGTAATTTTCTCCTCAACTCTCCCATCGAATTTTATGATTTTTCCAGGGAATATAGAGTTAAGAAAGCCATATCTTTTGGCGTTAATTAAATCTCCATCCGTGTTCTACTTTTGAAGATATTGATTTTTTAAAAATCCCGCTTTGTTTGACAATTACTCAAAAGCTACTGATTGGAACTGTCTTCATTAGGGTTAAAAAGATTCGTCTCAATGCCATCTTCACTGAGTTCGCTCATAGTGACGATTGCATCAGTATCTATCTGTATAGCTGCTATGCACCACCAAGCCTTTGCTATGAAGACACGGCATTCCTAGATAGGCTGGTGATGGATGCGAAACAGCATTTCCCGATGGCCATTGCGGGAGATTTCAATTCCTGGGCAGTCGACTGGGGTAGCAAGGAGACGAATCAGCGAGGATGTGCTTTACTAGAAGCCCTCTCGACTTTAGATGTCGTCCTATTGAATGATGGGAATGAACCGACATTTCGCAGAGGACAAGCGAGCTCATTTATAGACCTCACCTTCGTCAGCAGCAGCCTGATCAAAGGAAAATATGCATGGGAGGTATCCGAGATCTACACTGCCAGTGATCATCGAGTGGTACTCTGGGAGGTGTCGGTTGATTGGAGGTCTGCGCCCACATCGGAAAGAACAAACGGAGTCGGCTGGAACGTGAGAAAATTCGACATGGCCACTTTTCTTATGGCACTGAAAACTGATCCAATAGACAGTAGAAATGCCATAGAAAAAGTAGACGAAACCATGCGGAGAGTCACTGACGCTTGCGATGCGACTATGCCCAGGAAACTTAGTGGAAACCGACGGCCACCGGCGTATTGGTGGAGCGATGAAATTGCGACTCTCCGCAAGGAATGTTTCGCAGCAAGAAGATCTTGGCAGCGCGCAAGGAAGAAGTCCAATCCTAAAAGCCTCGAAGTGAAGTATAAAGCCGCTAAGCGTAAACTTACTAAGGCCATAAAGCTTCGCAAACGAGACTGTTGGAACGAGCTCTTGGAGGAAGTGGATAAGGATCCTTGGGGCAGACCGTACGAGGTGGTTATGGCACGACTTAAGAGTCAACCGATGCCATCACCGACGTGCCCCGAGCTTCTGGAGAGGATTGTCTCTGTTTTATTTCCCCAACAAACAAATCTCACTAGAACATATGGGAAGAATGATATTAACGGCGAAATTCCAGCGATTACAGCTGACGAACTATTGCAGGCCTGTAGCAGAGTGGGCAACAACAAGGCCCCCGGTCTCGATGGTGTGCCCAACATTGCGTTGAAGGCGGCCATTAATACAGCACCTGGAATATTCCTAGACATGTACAATGCTTGCATTCAAGAGGGTATCTTCCCCAACAGATGGAAGCAACAGAGACTCGTACTTCTTCCTAAGGGAAAAAAGCCACCGGACGAGCCGTCATCATATCGTCCACTCTGTATGCTGGATACGGCGGGCAAGATCCTGAAGCGCATAACACACCAGAGAATTGAGGCAGTGGTGGAACCCCTGTTGGCCGAAGCTCAATACGGCTTAAGACGACGACGATCTACGTTGAATGCTATAGATCAGGTGGTCAAAACGGCCCAAAAAGCAATCGAGGGCGGGCGATGGAAAAGAGGTACGAAACAATATTGTTTGGTCGTTACGCTGGACATCAAGAATGCCTTCAACTCAGTGCGGTGGGATTCCATCCTGGCGGCATTGTCGAAGCTAGTGGTGCCGGCATACTTGCAAAAGATGGTAGCAAATTACTTTACCGACAGAGTCCTTAGATATGACACCGAAGTAGGTCCTAAAACATATAAGGTTACTGGGGGTGTACCCCAAGGCTCAGTGTTGGGCCCTCTTTTGTGGAATATCGTATTTGACGAATTGCTCAAAATAGCATTACCGACGGGGGCCAAACTCGTAGCTTTTGCGAATGACGTAGCCATAATCATCGTGGGCAAACACCTTTTCACGCTCCAGCTCATTTTCGAGAATGTTTTCAACAAGATACGGCAATGGATGGACACAATAGGTTTACAACTTGTGGAGCATAAGACCGAAGCACTCCTTATCACAAGCCGAAAGCAATTGGAGACAATCACGCTGCAAGTCGGCCAACACAAAATAACCTCCCAGCCGGTACCTAGGAATTATGATTAATGCCCGACTTAGTTTGATACAGCATGCAAGCAGTAAGGCAGGAGCAGTGAAGACTGCCCTTGCAAGACTGATGCCAAACATTGGAGGACCAAAACAGAGGAGAAGACCCCTGCTATCATCAGTTGTTACGTCGGTATTAACATATGGTATTCCTATATGGGCCGATGTATACGAAGCCAAGCATCTCGGCGGCAAATTGTTCCCGTCTACAGACTGAGTGCCCTTAGAGTGGTTAGCGTATACCGTACAGTATCTAACGACGCTGTGTGTGTCATTGCTGGGTGCTACCTATCGAAGTGCTAGCGGAGGAGCGTCGGTGCCTTTATACCCGCAGAAGATTAACCAACCTGAGCCAAGCGGAACTGAGAACGGAAGAACGCAACCACAGCATTGAGCAATGGCAGCTACTGTCGGACTCCTCAAGCAAAGGCCGGTGGACTCATCGAGTAGTACCGAAGCTGGATGTTTGGCTTGACCGATCACATGGGCAAGTTAACTATTATCTAACCCAGATGCTCTCAGGACACGGATGCTTTCGGGAATATCTTTACAAATTCAAACATGGAAATTCCCCGGATTGCCCAAAGTGTGAGAGAATACATGAAAATGCGGAACATGTTTTCTTTGCATGCCCGCATTTCGACTTGCAACGATGTATGTGGGAAACTACTGTAGGCAAACCCATAAACGTTGAAAATGTTGTGGAAGTCATGCTGTCATCAGAGGCAGCATGGAATGCGACCAGCGTATTTGCAATGGAGGTTCTGACGGAGTTGCGCCACGAGGAGCAGCTACGGAAAAATCCAGAGTAAACGGAGCATGTTCTTGCCGTAGAAGACCGGAAAGGATTCTCTACTGAAGAAGCCACGGCTATCGTCCCCTACACAACGAAGTATTGCTCAGCAGATGTTCCGTCGTGGTGTGGGGACAAATTGAACTGTATTGTATGTGAGAAGGGGTATTGTCCTTTGCACTTTATATTTTATTTGTTAATTTTGTAAGTTTATTTAATAAAGGAAAAGTATGGAAAAGAGGAAGGAAAGAGAAAGAAGAAAGCGTGAGGAAGGTGGTTGGCTTCCTTCTTTCTCTTTAAAAAAAAAAAAAAAAAACACACACACACACATACATACATACACATACAGACACCTCTCTGAGACCCGCGTTCGATTCCCGCTCACTGCAAATATTTTTTCTGAAAAATATTTTCTCACGGACTCCGACCGATGGCAGGAACATTCCGTGTGTGCTATCGGCGGTATCCATGAAGTGAGACCGTGAGCCGGGACCGAACGCGACCCGTCGCGCGGGAGGGGAGGGAGGGTTCCATCGTAGACGCCCGCCATCGTATCACAGGGGTTTCTGAAGGTTTACCCTGTGATTAGAAATACGATGAGCTGAAATGGCGAAGTCGGCCCCAGCCGCAATGGGTGGGTACTCTGATCCGTAGTATTGCCCATGAAGTAATGCCTAACAGCGGTTACGTGAGTGAATACGAATAGAGTAAGAGTAGAAAAAAAAAAAAAAAACCTCTCTGAAACCACTTCAGGATGATGCAAAACGTCGAGACATGTGATAAGTTCATGGATCTGGCACTTTACATTTTCGGTCTCATTACAATAACTTCCCTAGATCGGGAAGTTAATAAAAACCATATTAAGGCAAGATGGAAAAAAACAGCAACCACTACCTAAAATCCAATCTCCCGATAGAAAACCTCCCGATGAAAGCAATGAGTCTATTCTCATTAGCACGAACCCGTTTTTCTAAAAAATGACGTTGGCTCGAATTTGTTTTTTACAGCTCCAATTAGCTTTAAATTTTCTCATATCGGCACTAAAGTTCTGTCCATTTTTCAAGTCATGTTCCGGCCAACTTTCAAAAAAGTTGGCACCAACACGTCTTTCTAAAAAATGACAACACAAAATTTTTCCTTACAGCTCCAATTAGCTGTAAATTATCTGATATCGACATTAAAATTTTGTCCATTTTTCAAGTCATTTTCCGGCCAACTTGCAAAAAAGTTAGCACCAATACGTTTTCTTCAAAAATGACAACAGCTCAAAATTTCTTTTCACAGATCCACTTAGATCCAAACTATGAAATAATCGAACTTCGATTCCGCTATTTTTTACCGCCAGCTTAACGTACCTCTTAAAATTTACTATAAGGGCTTACTATAAAGTCCAGAAAATTAAAAGAGTTATTCATAAAATTATATCCTTTTTCCAGAGTCGTGAGTTATACAAAACATGATTTAGTTAGTTTATTTGATTTGATTTCATTTTACCAGTTACAATCTTCTGTAATTTCAATAATGTTTATAAAAAATAAATAAACACAATGACCTCATCACTGAAGTTTACTCATTGTTGCCGCGTCGCGCGCATCGAAAACAATCGCCTCGCCTATTTACAAAATAATTAGGCTTTATCTAATATCTTGACAACTAGACGCAATATTTATCTAATTCTTTTTTAGTATATTCTTTAATAGTATTCCTACACTGTGTAAGTTTTTTTATAAACAGTTGTCGAGTTCTTTTTTTATATTAATTGTTGGATTTTTTCGAACAAGAATTTGTTCGATAACTGATACTTATGTACAACTGTTGTGGGTGGCAATTCTGAGAGTTGAACTATTGTACTTACGAGTTGCATTGTAACTGTCCATTTTTATGTATTATGCAGGGGGTGAGGAATATTTGTAGGAGGACAAAATGTAGAGGGATGGTAGCTTGGTGGGAGTGAGGTTTGAGGTGTCGATTGGTTACAAACGACGTGAGGACATTTCTGGGGCGCACGATTTGGAAAATAGAGAGGAAAGCAATGAAACAACTGAGGAAATTTTGTGATCGTCTAGACTAATAAAACCGCCGACTTCGGATTTGGAGGGTCGATGATTACAGTTGCAATTAGTGTTTTGAACAGGGTCGAAATACTTTGGATATTTGAAGGCTTCTCAATTAGGGTTTGGATGAATCTCTTTACAATATTCACTTAAATCTAGTGGGAATACAAAGGTATCTAAACCTGACACAGCCAAAGTATCACAATAGTGTTTTTCGACACAGGATCGATACTTTCGGATATCGATATTTTAGGCGTCGATTTTCGATTTTTTGTATCGATACTTTTACACACGATACATTGGGTGTATCGATACTTTTGGGATGGTATCGATACTTTTTCATCGGAAACCAATACACAAATTTTTTTATCACTAAAGAAATTTTAATCGAAAAATATGTAATACGCAATAATGAAGAATGGCTCAGATAACATGAATGAATTTCTCATGAAACTAGTGGTATTTCACGCGTGAAAATCGAAGGTATGTTGTTTACTTGGGTAACCGGGTACACTTAGAGTCCCTAGACAGTCCGCCTAGGAGAGATTGAGAAATCAACTTTTACTGTCTGTTGGGAAGGGCAAAAGAAATTGCAACCCTGTTTTTATTTGATTTTCATTTGTTGGCATCTTACGCAAATGTGCCATGCGGAATCATGGTATTTTTGCGCGCTTTTTTGAAAGAATATAAATAACGGAGTGACTATTCGCACCAAATACGGGTGCGTACGGGTGATATGTACGGGTCGTACGGTATTCGACGGGTGGCCCGTACATTTAACCCAAAACTACGGGGTAAAAATGCCCCCTACGGGTTATTCTACGGGGCGAAAGTGACCGCTCCAAAATTATCTAAACGGAGTGAAATTATCTGTTTGAATTATCTGTACGGAGCGCACCCGTATGAACCCGTACATCTTTTCAATACGAAATTGGCAGGTCACTCGCATACCGCATGTCGATTTATGGAGTTATAGATAGAATCGAATTGAATAAAAACAATTTCATTTTTTTTTAAACAATATATAGGACATTCTTCATCAAGTGAGTCATCTAAAATTCTCGATGTCTTCAAAAACTCTGGAAGAATTTTAAAATGTTGTGGGAAAGAAAAATTTCGTGGTTTTTTCACATTTTTTGTTGCGTGTATTTAAAGATACCCTGATTAAAGGTATTATAACAAGGTTTTGACCCCACTGAACTTAATAAATAGAGCTCACTGATAAAGCCATTCGAAACAAAAATGCCGCTTTTTTCTGAATATTTTTTAGAATTCAAATACTTATTGACATGGGATGTTTTTTGGAGTTGTAATCGTTTTAAGGTATCCTCCACGTGAATCACGTTTCTTACGGATTTTTTCCAATTTCTACAGGTTGTAGATAATGATGTGATCGACCATCTCTAAAAATCGTGGTATGATCTTATGTACAGAATTCGAAAAAAAAATTGTCAAGGTTGCCCTTTTTCGGTGTTTTGAATATAACTCCCTGTTTTGGTACACCGGATTTGACATCTATTTTTATCTCGAGAACGCCCCTTACCCTTTTTTTCAAAAACGTGACCTAATCAAGCAATTCTTGACGCACGTAATACTATTTTTTTTATTTCGATCTGATGTATAGTTGCTTTTATAATTATAAACAAAGTACGATACTTTTCGATACTTTCGGCGCTTGTGGATACATGGTGGGGCGGACGAATGCCACGCGATTGGCCCGCCACCTAGCGTGAATGTAGTTGTGCGTATACGTACACACAGACTGAGTGTGTGTAAACGCAGGGACGGTTCAATCCAACCTCAAAATCTGGCTATCCAATTTTATTAATTTGTTGTTGATAAATATGTTTTTACAACAAATTTGAGAACAAAAATTTCTCCTTTTTTGTACACTTTTTCGGTATTCTTTAATTTCGTGGTACGCTAAATATAAACACATTTCGTTGAGAAATACATCGTCGCCTGAACGGTAAAGACGCCTTTGTGCCAAAATACGAGAATTTAATTAAAAATGACGAATTACAAGTAAATCTGCAAATATTAGTTGGGAATTCGTTAATTTTTGTGTAAGGACTTTTTTCGGTACCTACGTGCATTTACTGTTGAGGCGACGATATATATATATATATATATACATTTCAAGAAAGCCGGCATTTTTTGCGACTTCTCCTGGCTTTTATTAATCATCCAAAAACCATAATACATACCAAGAAACTATATTGAGTCAGTCAGTATTTTTTAAGTATGAAAGTCACGACTCTGAAAGAACACTAAATAAGGAGTTTCCGAAATTGCAGAAAATCCTTATGTTGAATGAAAGCCCGCCTTCAAATATTAATCAACGAGGATATTTATGAGGGTCTATTAGGATACATGTATAACACAGCATCTTAATGTAGACAAAATCGTATATTTTGAAATACCAACTTACGAAAATGTTTATCACATCCCCCACATACAGTTTAAGCAAATCCATTGATTTTTCTTTCGCGGTTGTTCTCGCAAAGTACATTTAAAATAATAGAAAAACAGCGATCAGTAACATTCCCTTTTTAACATATAATGGGTTAAAATCGAATTGATATACAATATATTTTAAAAAATATAAAAAGCCTAAAAACGAAAGTTTGTCCTTAAAACTCCTTCATTCAGAGCCATTAACGGTCCCAATTTACGAGGTATCGCTGTTGAAAAATAACAAATATTTCTCCATCAGTTTCGCCAACGTTTCAGTTAACGAAACGAGTCAGTTCAAGAAAGTTTGTCAGTTGGTATCACACTATGGTTACATACTCTAGTCACATAGAATGCAGCAGATATATTTTTTAATTAAAAAAATGAATAAAAAATTGTAGAAGGTAAGTAATTATGCTAATAATATGTAATTGAAGGTAAGAATTGGCAGTAATAAGCGTGTCTATTACTGTCGCGTTCTTTTTCGCAGAACACGCTGTGTTACCGAGTCTTCCTCAATCCGTCGGTGTCTTAAATTTATCTCAGCATCTTTTTCTTTTAGAGACCTCTTACCTTTATAGGGACATCCGTTTGCCTTTAGTTTTGCACCTTTTGGGCGTCCTCTCGATCTTTTTGGCATTATTTTGATGGAATCAAATAATGATGCAGTCTTGGGGATCAATTGTCCGTCTTTGGTGATAGTGGTAACGCCGTGACCCGGCTCCGGCTGTGTGACAGTGCTGTCTCTCTCTTTAACATCTTCATCGGTACCAATTGGAGGCACCAATTCAAGTACGAAAGACAGGGATGTGTCGATCGCAGTGTGTTTTTCCACCAGCGCGGATTTTTCTACTTCAACCCTCTCGCGTGGAACGGGTAGTAGAGTTTGCAGATCCGATGATTTACCGGGAATGCCAATTGAGCACGTGGGTTCGACATCTGCAAACAAATTTATAGGAATTTGTTTTGAGCTTTGCGCAGTAGATACTTGGAGCTTAGTTTGAGACTCCGTCTGTGTAGCAACTGTCGAGCCTTCGATTATTAACGAAGATGATTGCTGAGGGAGAGGGGATTGAATAATGATGTTACTCCATTCAAGACGAGCTTCGGCGCTGCAATTGATGGAATTCTCCTTCGGTGTATTCTCCAAAAACGGACTGCTTGTTCGGATATTTTGGTGTTGTAAATCGCCAAAAATCTCCTCTGCTGAAGTAGAGAATTCGATTAATACATTTGCGTCCGATAATACTTCACCTCTTATTTGGTTTGATGAAAAGCTTTCATCCATAATGAGCGTAGCTGGGGACCGGCTCATGTTTTGCGCCGAATCCGATTGCGACTCATCCAATTCATCCACAGTTTGGAATGTGTCGAGAAGGCTTTCCAACAGCAATATTTGTTTTTGATGTATTTCATGCGGAAAATCGTATAAGACACGTTCAATTCGCTTAAGAAGTTCCTTCATTTTGTCACGGACTTCATTTGGTGCGATGGACACGGCTCCCTGCGATCGAGATAGTTCAGCTGGATCTTCATCAGGACTTGCAGTGGAATTATCATTATTTCCTATATATGATTGTTTTTCGCTTCCACTGGTAGTCGAGGGGTCAGTAGAGTCCATTGTACAGTGAGGACTATCACTTCCATTTATGTTTCGACGTTTAACTCTCCTCAAAAAGCGCGCAGATAGTTTCTGAAAAATTGACGTTGCTATTAGAAATATCGTAACATAATGAGCAGATAATAGTTACACGATAATAAAAAAATTGCATATCAAAATCCATATATTTCTCCAAGAAATCGTAGCGAATTTCCATTGCAACAACCTATAAATGTTATAAGAATTTGCACAGAATTCTTGCCTAAGAATTTGCACAGAAAGTTTTATCGAATATTGATCCAAGAAGATCGCATTATATTAATTTTTTTTAATGGCATACTACTACTGCTACTCTAATGAAATTCTGCAGATTCAAAAGAAATTCAATAGAATTTGAGAGAAACAATTGCACTTTTTTTATTTAATTTTGTCGTACTTATATTTATTTATCATTTAATTTCATATTTTCTGATTAACCTACCGAAAGAGGATCATGATTATGTTCCAAGTTTGCCGATGTAATTTCGAGCATCTGTAAAGCTTGTGCTCTGAATGTTACGTGTGCTGGACAGTTTGTTGGCGCCAATCTAAAAAAATGATAAAATAATGGTTATTTGCGATATACTGTACCAACTCAGCCATCCTCATCCCCCCAGAATGATGAGAGATGTCTGAGAATGAAATAAGTAGCTGTTTTCTTATAACTTTTTATTTTCGTACTATTTTCTTCTTAAGACATTTTTCATTTCTCTCTTCCAAAGGAAAGTGAAGAACAAAGTCCTTTGAAAATTTTTGAAAATTTCGAACGTTTTTCAGAATTTGCAAAATTTTCGAGATTTTCAAAATTTTCAAAACTTACAACATTGCCGAAAATTTTCAACACTCAAAATTTCCAAAAATGAAAAAAGTTATCGTAATTTTTAAATTTTCAAAGTTTTTATAAATTTCTAAATGTTCAGAATTTTCAACATTTTTAAAATTTTTAGAAAGGCTTGAAATTGAAGAAAATAAAATAGTTTTAAAAATTTTATTAGCACCATTTGCGGGAAATGTCTTATAACGCACGCTTCGCGTGCGTTCAAAGCCGCTTCCCACACATTGTACTGATAAATATCGTTCGATACATGTGCGATAAGTGTTTTCTGGCTCGCCTTCGGCTCGTGCTATAACGTCCCACGAGCCAAAAACCACTTATACGCACTTGTATCGAAATATATATAAAACATTGACAAAATTTTCAAAATTTTTAAATTTTTCATAATCTTAATTGTTCTTAAAGTTTTAAAAATTTCCGAAAATTTTCAAAATATGTAGAATTTTCAAAGATTTTCAATATTTCTAAAATTGTTTGAAATTCAACGGCAATATTTCCCACTCCAGATTATGAATGTTACATGAATTTCAATTATCTTTGAGGTTCCTTGACACACAGTCGACTCTCCCTAACTCACCGCCACTTTGGTCAAATATCTGAAAAACTGAAGGAGAAAACTGAAGAATCTTCAGATAAGAATAAAAGAAAAATGATGCATGGCATTGACGACAGTTCTCCTTTTTCCACCAAACAAAAATTTGATCGATGATGACTTTTTTGTTAAACGAGACATTCAACTGGTAGAAAAACAAGTAATAAACAGAAATATGGAAGAGAAGAAATTACCAAAATTCACGAAAAGTGTTATCTCTATTGAACTTTTTTATTTGAGACACATTTTTACATGCTCAATCTACAAAATGAATCGTCGGACAGAGTATCAACCGGCCCTCCTTGAGACCAACAAAACGTGATGTTTACATACGTACCTTTTTCGCTTCTTAGTTAGTTGCTCGTCAACATCTGCATCACGTGGTTCCCCACATAAGTTGCATTTGTAATATGCTTCACTGTAGATTAATTTGTTATTGAACTTAACACCGGGCCCATACGTCTTGATCATAGTTTTTGAATTTTTTTTATGAATTCATAATTTGTGGCTAACGTCAGTGCGTCTATTGCATCTTGCATTTCCTCAGAACTATGAAAAATTTTCCCCAGGGTTAAATTCTCCATTGAATTTGATTTTCCTGACTTCGGGTTCATAGAAGTAAGCGATCAACGTAATGTTCTGAGGTATGGATTTGAAACTAACTGGTTCAAATGAGGGAAAGTTTGCTGGTATGAAAATCAGACCAGCGGGTTGGTTGAAGAAGGGAAATTTCAGGTGCTACCAAAATCTGATTGGACACCGAAAGAAGAGGAGGGAGGAAAAGGGTCTCGGCGTCTGGGTGAACAGAGTGGGGCGCGTATATGTCCGGTCAGCAAGCCCGTGTGTGTGTGTGTGTGTGTGTGTGTGTGTATGTGTGTGTGCAAGAAGATGAAAAGTTAGTTCTATATGTTTGATCGTTAATTGATTGACCCTTTTATCTCCACCAATAATATTCAGTGTTGTAAATGGTCCTCCCTGGTGGAGGGATCGAAAAAAGTCGATTCATATAGTCTGTTGTTCATAAAAACAATATACCTATTCCGAAACATGAAAAATTAACGAAATGTGAAAATAAAACGATCTTTCTTGTTGCACCCATTCTCCCTTCCATAGTGACATTTTTTTTTCTTTTGCATATGGACCTCCTCTACCATAAAAAAACAAGTGGGACGTTGTGATTCCCGGAGTTGAACCTTAGGATCACTCAAATGTTTGTGACCCACGCTCGTTCATCAATTTTCTTGTTAATGAATCATTTTAGAAAAAAATGTCAAAGAGCTTTTTTTGTAGAGAATTCAATTTCCGACAAAAGTTTGTCAAAAAATCATAACTTTTGAACCGTGCATCGAATTTCAACGACTAAAAAAATAAAGTTTTTGTTTTAGTGTGAACTTTTCGAAAAAAAGATAAGTAGGTTCTCAAAATTCACAGAAACAATAACGACTCGGGGTGCTGACCACCTGCAGGGAGGTCTTAATTATGTTTCCGTACACTGCTCTCAGTGTGAAGAAGGAAACCGTAATAAAGCCTTTTTTTTCAAGTGTAGCCGTTAGCCAATAAAGGCGTTTATAATAATCTAAGCATCAGTAGAGGTCACAGAGGGTCACACCAGGGGATCTATGGGGACACTTGTTCCACGAATTCCAATTTTTTCCCCCGTTTCGGGATTCCCCATGAACCGGAAAATTGTAAAATGATATGGTTTCGCACTCAGGGCATTCCACGCTATTTTGATAACAGTAAAAGGTCTATTTTTTAATCTTTACACAGAGGAATATATTTATTGGATTTCATCGACATTTTTCACACCCAAAAAACTACGAAAAATTTGGCAACCAACCCATTTTACCCCGTACGTCTGGTGAAAATGTCGTTTTTTGTGTTTTCGATTTTGAAACGCTCCTTGCAGCATAATTTCCATCCGATTCAATTTTTTTTTGAAAATATTCGTTAAATTTTACTGGTTCACTGGTGAAAAATTTGTAAATTTGAAAATACACAGAAAAAAAAGATTCGTGATTCAAGAATTTGATTCTTGATTCAAGAATCTGATGCTTGATTCAAGAATCCGATTCTTGATTCAAGAATCTGATTCTTGATTCAAGAATCATATCTACAATTTCAGAAAAACTTGATAAAATTTCATGAAAAAAGCTCAAAAAAATTTGGCAAAATTTCAAAAAAATTTCAAGACAATTTCAAAGAATTTTCAAAAAGTTGTCAAAAAATCTGATTGTTGAATCAAGGATCTGATTCTTATTTCAAGAATCTGATTCTTGATTCAAGAATCCCGTGATTCTTAAATGAAGAATCTTTTTTTTTCTGTGCATCGAAAAATTTTACATTTTACAAGTTTGAAAATTTTGCAAATTAGAAAAATTTTAAAATTGAGAATTTTAAAAATTGAAAATTTTGAAACCACGAAAATTTTCATAATAGGAAACATGCATATCTTTTATTATTTTTCCAACGCGTGACCAAGGGAAATTGATATGCTTCAAAATTTGAAATTTGCAAAAATAACTATTAATTGGCAAGTAATTGAACATTCCAAATTGCTATTTTTGAGATCACCCGAGAAGAGTAGTGACGTCACGATATTTAATAACCCCGCCCCATTTCGTTTTCGAAATTCTGGTGTTTCCAACGCTAAATATGATTTATAGTAAATTTCACCAGCGTACCCTCTTCGAAGGTGAAAAGCCCAGGAGATATTCATTTGGATGTCAATTTTGTCAATTTTGAAATTGTGGGGAATACCCCGTTTCATCCTCATTTCATCAAGAATGGGTATGAAAGACTCCTGATCACCTGCAGCAATGCCCCAATACATTTGCCATACTCCTCTTAGTGGCGAAAGAAAGCGCAATAAAACCTTTTCCTTTCAACTGTGGTCAAATTTTTCTCTGTCTTCGAATGACAGCTCACTTGGATCCCTTTCCTTCATTCTGTATCCAATCAAATTTCAACAAGATCTAAAACCTTCCCTCTCCTAAACGATGACTCCTCCTGCATGATTTTTGCTGGAGTGTGCCTTCATTTACTTGAGCACCTAGTTCAAAGTCTCTTCACCCGTAAATGAGGAGTGACTTATCCTCTGCTAGTAATTATTGAATGCAACTTGTTCTAATCAAAATTGTTTTGAGAAGTTGGATATTGGCCAGTTCCATCGTTCCTCGCTATTGGAAAACTGCAGCGACTCTGCATGATGGAAGAAAAACCAATTGCTCCGGAATTGGGATTAAAGTTTTATTCTTTGTCTGATTTGGAAACATTCATTGTTGCATATGGGAAGAGGACAAATCAGGTGTTTGTGCGGGGGCGATTAGAGAAAATTGCGAGTTCATATCTAAAAAACTCGAAAGTAGTGAATTTAAAGCTCGAATACACTTACGTTTATTTCGTTTGCAAGTTTAGTGAAAAGAAAGAATCAGCAGCCACAGTTCGATGCACAAGGTAATGTAGAAAAGCAATTGAAAAAAAAAATTCATTGTATTTATTACTCACACAATAAAGGGTTTCATGATCGCATTCTCTTTTTTCAGCACATACGATCATCAATGTCCAGCTTTCATTCATTTCCGCTTGCCAAGAAACGACAAGAGTTGTTTAGAGATTCGGGACATAAACTTGAATCATAGAAATCATGAAAACTCGACTGTAAGTGAATTTAGGTATTTTATTGTGTAATATTGAACTTCTTTTCCCTTCTTTTCCCTTACCTAAACTTTGCTTTTGCTTTTACCCACACTTCATCAGTCACATTGGCCGACTGTCTATAAGCCTGTGTAAAATATTGGTAATTAAGGCAGTTATAATTTCCTGTAAATATCTATTTTCTTCCATTGAAAACTTCCATTATGAATGGATTATTTTTAATTAGCATTTCGAATTTTGCTCCACTGAGAAAAAAATCCTGGTTGTCAAAGCCTGTGGCTTTTGGTTGCAATATTCCTGGGAACTACGAGGCACTATCCTGGTTTCCAAGACTCCAGTCCCGGTTCACAGAGAAAATGCAGTGAGGCACCACAGTCCTGGAAATCAGGATTTTGTATCTCAGTGGACGTTCCTATCTTGCCAATTAGTCTGCTCAATTGAAAACTGACTGTTTTGAACCTAAAAATTTTCATTCTTCATAACTACTCGTCAAAAGGTGAACATTTAGATGTTAGGGTAACTCACCTCGTAATAGTTTATCATAATAATAGGTTATTATGAGTTTTTACACGGCAATATCGAGAATGTGTCTGCAGTTTTTAGATTCCCAAAATTGATTGATTATTTTGTTACAGCACTTCACTTATGCCATCACGGAAAATCGTCGATTATCTCCAAAAACGAAGGAGAGTGTCAAGCAACTCTTCATCTTGGGAGCCAATAACAAATTGATCAAAAATTCCCTTGCTGAGGAAAAAAATAAACGTCTCCTGCAACGTGATATTTCTAACTTAAAGACCGAAACGAAAAACGCTAATGGGAACAATCTTCGCATTTTTGTGGACTTACTTCGAGATAAATATGGTAAAATATCATTCACTTCCATTGGTGTAGAGACTAATATATCCATTTTCTGATGAATAATTATTATTTTTAATATATTTTCATACGAGTTATTCCGTCACATATCGTCAGTTTATGGGGCCTATAGTTATCTGGTCTTATTTATTTTTGGTACATGGTTTTGTTACCACAAGCGACGATTATTTATCAATTTTTAGTTCTTCATGTTTATAATGAACAAAGATAAACAAAAAAGTTTGGAACGACTTATGCAAATATTTCGCCGGCATGAAAGTCTCCATCATTACTTTAGTAAAACAAAATGACCTTTTCGATGAAAATGAAAAAAAAATTAGCTTGCGGAACCATAAAAAAAACAATTGTTAATGAACAAATGGAGTGAAATGATAAAGAAATAATAATTTCAATTTGATTTTTATTTCTTGAAAATATAGACAATTTCAGAAAAAAATGTATACTTTAGGTTTTTTGGATAATCCTTACTTTGGGTTACTATGTTTAACCCAAAAACGCATTTTTGGCTATCTTAGTTGATTATGAAGATGAAGAGATAAAAATTGAGAAATAATTGTCGCTCGTGGTAACAAAAACATGCACTAAAAATGAATACGATCGGATGAGTATAGGCCCCATGGGCTGACGATATTCGACGGAATGACCCAGATATTTTCATATGTTGATTCCTATGTACTTATTTACTGTAACAGGTTGTACAATTGATGTACTAGAAGACGACGGCAACAGATTCGAGGCATTGTTCATGACCACCGCGGAAATGAGAGCGTCAATGAATTCATGGCCGTCGATTTTGTTCGTCGATGGAACACACAAATTATTCAATTTAGGTTTCATTCTGATGGTTTTTCAAGTGCAAGATACAGAAGGCAGAGCAGAAATCGTTGGTGTAGGCATTGTTGCATCTGAATCGAAATCCACGCTGACGTGGCTTGCTCAATGTTTTGAGAAACATCATCCTACCGCATGTGAAAGAGTTGAGTGCTTAATGACTGATAACGATCTTACAGAACGGAAAGCATTTAAAACAGTCTTCAAGGTGCCTTTCTATCTTTGCTTATGGCACGCTCTCAAAGCATTTAGTCGCGCCATAAAAGGTAAGAACCTCACTGCAGAAGAAGAGGAGTATTGTTTGCAGACATTTGAGCATATGGCTTATAGTGCAAGTGAACAGACGTATGATAGTTTATGTTCTAAATTTGTGAAGGTCGCGCCTAAAGACGCGGTTGATTACTTCAACAGCTGTTGGCACGATTGTCGCCAAGAATGGACGGCTTACAGTATGACAGCCGGAAATTTGGGAAACAGAACGAACAATCGTCTAGAAAGCATGAATGCTCAAATCCAAAGTCTGTGTAGTTCTAGAGATACACTCTGCGGCTTTGCTGATAAGTTTTTCTCATTATTGAAATCTCAAACACAAGAAACTGATATGAGAGAGGCCATGAGAAATTTGAAACGTCGACGATCACTTTTCCCAGTCAGTAGTGTTCAGGAGGAATACGCAAATCATTTAACGAGCATGGCAACTATTGAGGTTCACGAGCAGTTAATTCAGGAGGGAAATGGTAATTCGCAAAAAGTGATACTTCATCAAATCAATGAAACAACTCAAAAAGTTATCATAAAAAACTATGGGCAGACTTTCACAGTAACTCCGGATTCCTGTACTTGTAGTTTTCGTAAATCCTACAAACTGCCATGTATGCACATCTTCAGAGTGCGAAAATACTTTCAACTACCTTTGTTTGATCTCAAATTATGTGATCCAATGTGGACGAAAGATTTTGTGAAGAAGAATCACCGGGCGCACCGTCCAAGTGTCCTGTCGAGTACTCCACCAAGCATTTCTTCCACTACTCATTCTTCACCCCAAATTGCGATTGAAACAATCCCACGGAAAATGTACTCCCACCTCAGTGGACGCCGTAAGGAAAAGCACCGTACGATGTTGTTGGAGCTTGCCGCGGCATTAAGGAAGGGTCAGGATGTCGGTTTACAAATCGTTTGTCCTGAGGTAAATAACAATCATGGTGCTGCAGCAAAAAAAGGAACTCTCGAACACGTTTTACAAAATCTTTCACTTTCAGAATGCGAAGTAGATGAATTACGAGAAGACATATCTCCAAATCTTGATAATGTTATCATACCACCTCCAATCAAAATCCGTGGCCGTCCATCAGGTATATCTGGGAACACTATCAATATCAAATTCTCATCGCGACGGAGAAAAAATTATAAATTTTCAGAATTGACAATAGAAGAAAAACAACGACAAGTGTTGATGTGGGTATTGTTAACTAGTTGTCCAGTAAACGATGTCTTATGTGGGGAGTATCGAATTGAAATTAGCGACTTAAGTGACACCACTGGATCACCATTACGGAATTCATTTGCCAGTCATCATATCTCTACAGATTTGATAAATGGCATGAAAAAGTATTTTAATGACTCGGCGTTTTCAGCATTTAAAGAGATGATATTAACGAAAAAATCAGATTCATTGCTCTGTGAAATTTGCAAGATAACTTTAAGAGAAGACTTCATTGAATGTCAAAGATGTTTACTCTTTTATGATTTCACATGTACTTTGATGAAACGACACCCAAAGAAAAATCAATGGATTTGTTTAAACTGTGTACCCAGGAGAAAATAATCATATATGTAACGTTCGAATAAAAAATATAGCATTTCATGTATATTTGAGTTCTATATAATACATATATGTATCCTAATAGGGCTTCACATTTTCTCTTTGATTAATATTCTAACGCACCTTATTGAAATGTTTTTTTTTTTGCAATTCTGACCACTTTCCAAATTATATGTAACATGAAATTTATTTAATAGTATTTCAGAGTATTGACTTGGAAAATTCAATCTTTTTCTGTAGTTTTTAAAATTTATCATTTTTTCATACTTTTTTCTTAACTAATAAACGTGCGGAGGTGTTGCAAATAAATCCCGATTTCCTCTATGTATATCACTACACTTGTGATACACAATTAGAAAAATAAAAAAATCCCAAATATCGAATTAATTCCATGAATGAAAAAACCTGAAATACCGCCATAAAGAGAACAAAATTCTCTACAAAAACCTCGCGAAGACCAATGGTCTACGTCAAATAGTTCAGGCGTTAAGAAATTACAAAGATTATTAATTGTGCATAAACTCTATTAATCGGACAAAAAAGCGCCGATCTACAGTCGTCAAATAATTGTTGGGGGTTATGTATAATAGATGATGGATATATCATAATGAATAATGAAAAAATTCAAAAGTGGGTGCCATTGAAAAGGTTATGTCAACTTTATATGATAAAAGTGTGTTTTATTTTGGGGTAGGGGATTGGGTTATATTTATTTCGAATTAATACAATTTTGGAGGGCGGAGTGGGGGTACTTCTTTTCTGTAAAGATACTCGTAGCTATCCGGCTACGGCTGGAGAGGGGCGGGAGAGCGGGAGATTTGAATCAAAAACTGACTTGGCCCGATACACTACCACGTATCTTGATAAACTTTTTCTTCCATAATGTTATAAATTACTATGAATAGACGCAACAAAAAAATGTGAAAAAACCACGAAATTTTTATTTTCCGCCAAGGAAAATTCTCAAATTATTTCAGAGATTTTGAAGGCATCGATAGTTTCAGATGGGTCACTCGATGAACAATCTCCCATATGTTATTTAAAAAATAGGATGTAATAATTAACGTGAATGAATTAACTTTCATTTATTTATAATAAATATTCCCATTAGGAAAATTTTGATCGCTAATATATTTCGTTGGTTGTTTACAGCTTCGAAAACTATATATATAGGAAAAAATATTTATCGGGTGATCGATAATTCAGAAATCATTATTTGAAAAAAAAACTGAAATTGTATTTATTCAGTATTTTCTATCTATAAGTCCATAAATCGAAATGCGGTATGCGAGTGACCTGCCAATTGAAAAAAATGTACGGGTTCACACTGGTGCGGCCCGTACAGATAATTCAAACAGATAATTTCACTCCGTTTAGATAATTTTGGAGCGGTCACTTTCGCCCCGTAGAATAACCCGTAGGGGGCATTTTTACCCCGTAGTTTTGGGTGAAATATACGGGGCCACCCGTCGAATACCGTACGAACCCGTGCATCACCCGTGCGCACCCGTATTTGGTGCGAATAGTCACTCCGTATAAATAAAGTAGAACTTGAGAAGAAATTATACATTACGATAATTTGAAAAAAAGGTCATTGGCCGCATTAGCGGATTGATCTTTTGTAGATCGATACGTTGTGCGTCGATACTTTGGCGGATCGATACTGAACTCTTCGATTCGATTCACTGCAGAGTATCGATACTTTTCGGTGTATCGAAAAACCCTATATCACCATCGAAATTCGCAATTAGTACTCGAAAGTTCTAATTTTTCAATAATTTATTCCGATGAAAAAAAAATTTTCAACTAATTTTTTTTTTTTTGTTTTTTGTGGCTGTGTCAGGTTTTAATTAAGCTGGCACAGCCATTGAGAATAAATGGTTAGAATAATTTTTTGTTCTGAGCGGTGAGCAAACCTGAGAACGTTCAGGGCGACTTTGCTCACACAACAAAATATTCAAAATTTGTTATTTTAGTGTAATTAACAAATTAATGATTAATTCATAAGCTCAGTAATGGCGAGGTATGGAATACTCAAAATGCCAGACAGAACATGAATAGACCTCCATAAGACCACCCCAGAGTTTTGTCGCCCTTCAAAAAAGCAGAAACCTTTATTAACAAATGATTGTTAATTAATAAACAATTGATATTAACAGATCGGCCACTTCTCTCCTTCTGGGTGTGACAAAAATTGGAAGAAATAGGTGGACCTTCAGAAGGTCACTCTGGAGTTTTGTCACCCATTCCAAGTGCACAAAAACTAATTAACAAATTATGATTAATTAATTAACAATGGTAATTATCATCTAAGGTGATGCTGGTCTTTCTGAATGTGACAAAACTTGGAAACAATAGGTGGACCTCCAAACGGCCACTCTGGAGTTTTGTCACCACTCGAAAATGCACAAAAGTTAATTAACAAATTATGATTAATTAATTAACAATTGTAATTATCATCTGAGGTGATGATGGCATTTCTGAGTGTGACAAAACTCTGAAAAATTAAGTGGATCCTCATAAGCCGACCCCCGAGTTTTGTCACCTGTGCGAAAAGCAGAAACCTTGATTAACAAATTATTGTCCACTGATAAACAATTGGCATTGATAGCTTGGTCACTAGCGTCTCCTGGGTTTGACAAAAGCGTGACAAAGCGAGACAAAACTCGCAGGTGGCCTTCTAAAGGTCCACTTAATTTTTCAGAGTTTTGTCAGCCCCAGGAGGAGGTCATGAACTGAGCTCTCAATGTCTATAGTTTATTAATTAACAATCATTTGTTAATCGCGGTTTCTGCTTTTTTGAAGGGTGACAAAACTGGGGGGTGGGCTTATGATGGTCCACCTAATTTTTCAGAGTTTTCTCACACTCAGAAAGTGGTCTTATGGAGGTCTATTCATGTTCTGTCTGGAATTTTGAGTATTTGAATGCCTCGCTATTACTGAGCTTATGAATTAATCATCAATTTGTTAATTACACTGCAATAACAAATTTTGAATATTTTGATGGGTGAGCAAAGTAGTACTCAACATTTTCAGGTTTGCTCACTATTCAGAACACCAAAAAAATGATTTTAACCCTTTATTCTCAATGGCTGTGCCAGCTTAATTAAAACCTGATACAGCCACAAAAAACAAAAAAAAATTAGTTGAAAAATGTTTTTTCATCGGAATAAGGTATTGAAAAATTAGAACTTTCGAGTCCTAATTGCGTGGAACTAGCCGATCTGTGAATATCAATTGTTTATTAATTAACAATAATTTGTTAATCAAGGTTTCTGCTTTTGTGAAGGGTGACAAAACTTGGGGGTGGGCTTATGTTGATCCACCTAATTTTTCAGAGTTTTGTGACACCCAGAAGGAGGGAAGTAGCCGATCAGTCAATATCAATTGTTTATTAATTAACAATAATTTGTTAATCAAGGTTTCCGCTTTTGTCAAGGGTGACAAAACTCGGGGATGGGCTTATGAGGGTCCACCTAATTTTTCAGAGTTTTGTCACACCCAGCAGGAGGGAAGTGGCCGATCTGTCAATATCAATTGTTTAATAATTAACAATAATTTGTTAATCAAGGTTTCTGCTTTTGTGAAGGGTGACAAAACGCGCAGGAGTCCTTCTGAAGGTTCACTTAATTTTTCAGTGTTTTGTCGCACCCAAGAGGACGTGAGTGGCCGAGCTGTCAATATCAATTGTTTATTAATTAACAATAATTTGTTAATCAAGGTTTCTGCTTTTCGCACAAGTGACAAAACTTGGGGGTGGGCTTATGATGGTCCACATAATTGTTCAGAGTTTTGTCACACTCAGAAAGGCCATCATCACCTTAGATGATAATTACAATTGTTAATTAATTAATTAACTTTTAACAACTTTTGTGCATTTCTGAGTGGTGACAAAACTCCAGAGTGGCGTTTTGGAGGTCCACCTATTGTTTCAAAGTTTTGCCACATTCAGAAAGACCACCATCACCTTAGATGATACTTACCATTGTTAATTAATTAATCATAATTTGTTAATTAACTTTTGTGCATTTCAGAATGGTGACAAAACTCCAGAGTGACCTTCTGAAGGTCCACCTATTTTTTCCAAGTTTTGTCACACCCAGAAGGAGAGAAGTCGCCGATCTGGTAATATCAATTGTTTATTAATTAACAATTATTTGTTAATCAAGGTTTCTGCTTTTTTGAAGGGTGACAAAACTTTGGGGTGGTCTTATGGAGCTCTATTCATGTTCTGTCTGGCATTTTGAGTATTCCATGCCCCGCCATTACTGAGCTTATGAATTAATCATTAATTTGTTCATTACACTAAAATAACGAATTTTGAATATTTTGTTGTGTGAGCAAAGTAGTACTGAACGTTTTCAGGTTTGCTCACCACTCAAAACACTAAAAAAATTATTCTAACCCTTTATTCTCAATGGCTGTGCCAGCTTAATTAAAACCTGACACAGCCACAAAAAAACAAAAAAAAAGTAGTTGAAAAATATTTTTCATCGGAATAAATTATTGAAAAATTAGAACATTCGAGTACTAATTGCGAATTTCGATTATGATACTTTGGCTGTGTCAGGTTTAGATATCTGGAATACAACATCATTATAACTTACGAAATTGCATTTAAACACGTGTAAAAGTGGGGAAACTTCAAAAAATTGTATCTCCAGTTGGAGACCCACGATTTTCAGCATCCTGGACTCATTTTAAAGGCAATTTTCGGAGCTATTCGGCACACTAGCAACTACAAACGAAAAGTCTTGTGACGGCTACATGCGTAACTTCTCAAAAACCCAGACGTTCCACCCTGATGCTGATAGATGATAAATTTCCCACTGAATGGTTTTATCAGTCTCAAGATATTTGAGAGTCAACATACAAAAAAAATTCATTTTCATCTGAATTCGGGTTGAAACGATGAAACGTAAATTGCTACCTACAAAACTATTATAGAGTTCCCAGAAAAATGCTGATAAGTATTTTCTCTCTAAATTAAGGTGTTGAAATTTGAATTTCGAGTCGCCTAACTCTATAAACTTTAGGCATACGGTTAGCAATACAAGGGCATATGGACCAATGGTCGTTCAGCCAAAATGTCCACACCATAAATACACCTTGTTATAGATTTGCAGTAGAGTGTAAAGAGACAGCAGTTCAACTCATGTCTCATGAGAAGTGCAAACATATGCGCATTTTTCAATGTTAGAGCTTTTCCGACTATTCAGAGAAAGAAGAAAAATAAAAACATAAATTTTTCATCCAAAACGTCTTCACGTCAAACCCACCCTGGCGGACCGATCGATTGGCATTCGAGCCTCGGTCGATTGTGGAATCGACTTGAGAAATATGTCGATTACGCTTCGAGTACAGATCGATCCCAATTTCCAGAATGATCGACCCACGACCGACTAAATACCAAGTCGGTTGCTGGTCGACTGGTCTTAATTTTTTCTTTTTTTCCAAAAAAATCTATCTTTTTTTCCCTTTTTTTTTGGACAATCGACTTGGTGTTAGGTGGATCGGGAGTTGGTTTGGGGGAAAAAATGAATTCTAGTCGACCGGCAATCGACCCATTACTTAATTTACGAAAAATAATCGACATACTGCACAAGTCGATTCTGTGATCGACCCGTCCGCCAGGGTCCCTAGCGGACCAAGTGTAAAGTTCAACTCTACAATATTTCCAAAATTTTAGAGTTGGGATAGAGTTGAGTGAGAGTTCGTCTTTTTTATCAATTCTTAACACTTAATGAATAACGAAATGAGGTTTTGAGATGTCATTATCGTTTTCTCAACATTTAATGCTTTTCAAAGTTAAGAGTTGAATGTTTTTCTGCATTTTGGTATTATGCCAACTCTATCTCAACTTTATACCGGGATAGAGTTGAGTGTTGGAATTTGGGGTTACTTTCCCCCAACTCTATCCGAACTTTATACCGGGATAGAGTTGAATGTTGGACTTTGCGGCTACTTTGCCCCAACTCTATCCGAACTTTGTTTCGGAATAGAGTTGAAAGTTAAATTTTAGGGTAACTTTCCTCCAACTCTATCCGAACTTTATACCAGGATAGAGTTGAGTGTTGGAATTTGGGGTTACTTTCCCCCAACTCTATCCGAACTTTATACCGGGATAGAGTTGAACGTTGGACTTTGCCCCAACTCTATCCGAACTTTGTTTCGGAATAGAGTTGAAAGTTGAACTTTAGGGTAACTTTCCCCCAACTCTATCAGAACTTTATACCGGGATATAGTTGAGTGTTGGAATTTGGGGTTACTTTCCCCCAACTCTATCCGAACTTTATACCGGGATAGAGTTGAATGTTGGACTTTGCGGTTACTTTGCCCCAACTCTATCCGAACTTTGTTTCGGAATAGAGTTGAAAGTTAAATTTTAGGGTAACTTTCCTCCAACTCTATCCGAACTTTATACCAGGATAGAATTGAGTGTTGGAATTTGGGGTTACTTTCCCCCAACTCTATCCGAACTTTATACCGGGATAGAGTTGAACGTTGGACTTTGCTCCAACTCTATCCGAACTTTGTTTCGGAATAGAGTTGAAAGTTGAACTTTAGGGTAACTTTCCCCCAACTCTATCAGAACTTTATACCGGGATATAGTTGAGTGTTGGAATTTGGGGTTACTTTCCCCCAACTCTATCCGAACTTTATACCGGCATAGAGTTGAATGTTGGACTTTGCGGTTACTTTGCCCCAACTCTATCCGAACTTTGTTTCGGAATAGAGTTGAAAGTTGAACTTTAGGGTAACTTTCCTCCAACTCTATCAGAACTTTATACCGGGATATAGTTGAGTGTTGGAATTTGGGGTTACTTTCCCCCAACTCTATCCGAACTTTATACCGGAATAGAGTTGAATGTTGGACTTTGCGGTGACTTTGCCCCAACTCTAACCGAACTTTGTTTCGGAATAGAGTTGAAAGTTGAACTTTAGGGTAACTTTCCCCCACTCTATCAGAACTTTATACCAGGATAGAGTTGAGTGTTGGAATTTGGGGTTACTTTCCCCCAACTCTATCCGAACTTTATACCGGGATAGAGTTGAACGTTGGACTTTGCCCCAACTCGATCCGAACTTTGTTTCGGAATAGAGTTGAAAGTTGAACTTTAGGGTAACTTTCCCCCAACTCTATCAGAACTTTATACCGGGATATAGTTGAGTGTTGGAATTTGGGGTTACTTTCCCCCAACTCTATCCGAACTTTATACCGGGATAGAGTTGAATGTTGGACTTTGCGGTTACTTTGCCCCAACTCTATCCGACCTTTGTTTCGGAATAGAGTTGAAAGTTAAATTTTAGGGTAACTTTCCTCCAACTCTATCCGAACTTTATACCAGGATAGAGTTGAGTGTTGGAATTTGGGGTTACTTTCCCCCAACTCTATCCGAACTTTATACCGGGATAGAGTTGAACGTTGGACTTTGCCCCAACTCTATCCGAACTTTGTTTCGGAATAGAGTTGAAAGTTGAACTTTAGGGTAACTTTCCCCCAACTCTATCAGAACTTTATACCGGGATATAGTTGAGTGTTGGAATTTGGGGTTACTTTCCCCCAACTCTATCCGAACTTTATACGGGGATAGAGTTGAATGTTGGACTTTGCAGTTACTTTGCCCCAACTCTATCCGAACTTTGTTTCGGAATAGAGTTCAAAATTGAACTTTAGGGTAACTTTCCCCCACCTCTATCAGAACTTTATACCGGGACATAGTTGAGTGTTGGAATTTGGGGTTACTTTCCCCCAACTCTATCCGAACTTTAGACCGGGATAGAGTTGAATGTTGGACTTTGCGGTGACTTTGCCCCAACTCTATCCGAACTTTGTTTCGGAATAGAGTTGAAAGTTGAACTTTAGGGTAACTTTCCCCCAACTCTATCAGAACTTTATACCGGGATATAGTTGAGTGTTGGAATTTGGGGTTACTTTCCCCCAACTCTATCCGAACTGTATACCGGGATAGAGTTGAATGTTGGACTTTGCAGTTACTTTGCCCCAACTCTATCCGAACTTTGTTTCGGAATAGAGTTCAAAATTGAACTTTAGGGTAACTTTCCCCCACCTCTATCAGAACTTTATACCGGGACATAGTTGAGTGTTGGAATTTGGGGTTACTTTCCCCCAACTCTATCCGAACTTTATACCGGGATAGAGTTGAATGTTGGACTTTGCGGTTACTTTGCCCCAACTCTATCCGAACTTTGTTTCGGAATAGAGTTGAAAGTTGAACTTTAGGGTAACTTTCCTCCAACTCTATCAGAACTTTATACCGGGATATAGTTGAGTGTTGGAATTTGGGGTTACTTTTCCCCAACTCTATCCGAACTTTATACCGCGATAGAGTTGAATGTTGGACTTTGCGGTGACTTTGCCCCAACTCTATCCGAACTTTGTTTCGGAATAGAGTTGAAAGTTGAACTTTAGGGTAACTGTCCCCCACTCTATCCGAACTTTATACCAGGATAGAGTTGAGTGTTGGAATTTGGGGTTACTTTCCCCCAACTATATCCGAACTTTATACCGGGATAGAGTTGAACGTTGGACTTTGCCCCAACTCTATCCGAACTTTGTTTCGGAATAGAGTTGAAAGTTGAACTTTAGGGTAACTTTCCCCCAACTCTATCAGAACTTTATACCGGGATATAGTTGAGTGTTGGAATTTGGGGTTACTTTCCCCCAACTCTATCCGAACTTTATACCGCGATAGAGTTGAATGTTGGACTTTGCGGTGACTTTGCCCCAACTCTATCCGAACTTTGTTTCGGAATAGAGTTGAAAGTTGAACTTTAGGGTAACTTTCCCCCACTCTATCCGAACTTTATACCAGGATAGAGTTGAGTGTTGGAATTTGGGGTTACTTTCCCCCAACTATATCCGAACTTTATACCGGGATAGAGTTGAACGTTGGACTTTGCCCCAACTCTATCCGAACTTTGTTTCGGAATAGAGTTGAAAGTTGAACTTTAGGGTAACTTTCCCCCAACTCTATCAGAACTTTATACCGGGATATAGTTGAGTGTTGGAATTTGGGGTTACTTTCCCCCAACTCTATCCGAACTTTATACCGGGATAGAGTTGAATGTTGGACTTTGCAGTTACTTTGCCCCAACTCTATCCGAACTTTGTTACGGAATAGAGTTTAAAATTGAACTTTAGGGTGACTTTCCCCCACCTCTATCAGAACTTTATACCGGGACATAGTTGAGTGTTGGAATTTGGGGTTACTTTCCCCCAACTCTATCCGAACTTTATACCGGGATAGAGTTGAATGTTGGACTTTGCGGTGACTTTGCCCCAACTCTATCCGAACTTTGTTTCGGAATAGAGTTGAAAGTTGAACTTTAGGGTAACTTTCCCCCACTCTATCCGAACTTTATACCAGGATAGAGTTGAGTGTTGGAATTTGGGGTTACTTTCCCCCAACTATATCCGAACTTTATACCGGGATAGAGTTGAACGTTGGACTTTGCCCCAACTCTATCCGAACTTTGTTTCGGAATAGAGTTGAAAGTTGAACTTTAGGGTAACTTTCCCCCAACTCTATCAGAACTTTATACCGGGATATAGTTGAGTGTTGGAATTTGGGGTTACTTTCCCCCAACTCTATCCGAACTTTATACCGGGATAGAGTTGAATGTTGGACTTTGCAGTTACTTTGCCCCAACTCTATCCGAACTTTGTTACGGAATAGAGTTTAAAATTGAACTTTAGGGTGACTTTCCCCCACCTCTATCAGAACTTTATACCGGGACATAGTTGAGTGTTGGAATTTGGGGTTACTTTCCCCCAACTCTATCCGAACTTTATACGGGGATAGAGTTGAATGTTGGACTTTGCAGTTACTTTGCCCCAACTCTATCCGAACTTTGTTTCGGAATAGAGTTCAAAATTGAACTTTAGGGTAACTTTCCCCCACCTCTATCAGAACTTTATACCGGGACATAGTTGAGTGTTGGAATTTGGGGTTACTTTCCCCCAACTCTATCCGAACATTAGACCGGGATAGAGTTGAATGTTGGACTTTGCGGTGACTTTGCCCCAACTCTATCCGAACTTTGTTTCGGAATAGAGTTGAAAGTTGAACTTTAGGGTAACTTTCCCCCAACTCTATCAGAACTTTATACCGGGATATAGTTGAGTGTTGGAATTTGGGGTTACTTTCCCCCAACTCTATCCGAACTGTATACCGGGATAGAGTTGAATGTTGGACTTTGCAGTTACTTTGCCCCAACTCTATCCGAACTTTGTTTCGGAATAGAGTTCAAAATTGAACTTTAGGGTAACTTTCCCCCACCTCTATCAGAACTTTATACCGGGACATAGTTGAGTGTTGGAATTTGGGGTTACTTTCCCCCAACTCTATCCGAACTTTATACCGGGATAGAGTTGAATGTTGGACTTTGCGGTTACTTTGCCCCAACTCTATCCGAACTTTGTTTCGGAATAGAGTTGAAAGTTGAACTTTAGGGTAACTTTCCTCCAACTCTATCAGAACTTTATACCGGGATATAGTTGAGTGTTGGAATTTGGGGTTACTTTTCCCCAACTCTATCCGAACTTTATACCGCGATAGAGTTGAATGTTGGACTTTGCGGTGACTTTGCCCCAACTCTATCCGAACTTTGTTTCGGAATAGAGTTGAAAGTTGAACTTTAGGGTAACTTTCCCCCACTCTATCCGAACTTTATACCAGGATAGAGTTGAGTGTTGGAATTTGGGGTTACTTTCCCCCAACTATATCCGAACTTTATACCGGGATAGAGTTGAACGTTGGACTTTGCCCCAACTCTATCCGAACTTTGTTTCGGAATAGAGTTGAAAGTTGAACTTTAGGGTAACTTTCCCCCAACTCTATCAGAACTTTATACCGGGATATAGTTGAGTGTTGGAATTTGGGGTTACTTTCCCCCAACTCTATCCGAACTTTATACCGCGATAGAGTTGAATGTTGGACTTTGCGGTGACTTTGCCCCAACTCTATCCGAACTTTGTTTCGGAATAGAGTTGAAAGTTGAACTTTAGGGTAACTTTCCCCCACTCTATCCGAACTTTATACCAGGATAGAGTTGAGTGTTGGAATTTGGGGTTACTTTCCCCCAACTATATCCGAACTTTATACCGGGATAGAGTTGAACGTTGGACTTTGCCCCAACTCTATCCGAACTTTGTTTCGGAATAGAGTTGAAAGTTGAACTTTAGGGTAACTTTCCCCCAACTCTATCAGAACTTTATACCGGGATATAGTTGAGTGTTGGAATTTGGGGTTACTTTCCCCCAACTCTATCCGAACTTTATACCGGGATAGAGTTGAATGTTGGACTTTGCAGTTACTTTGCCCCAACTCTATCCGAACTTTGTTACGGAATAGAGTTTAAAATTGAACTTTAGGGTGACTTTCCCCCACCTCTATCAGAACTTTATACCGGGACATAGTTGAGTGTTGGAATTTGGGGTTACTTTCCCCCAACTCTATCCGAACTTTATACCGGGATAGAGTTGAACGTTGGACTTTGCCCCAACTCTATCCGAACTTTGTTTCGGAATAGAGTTGAAAGTTGAACTTTAGGGTAACTTTCCCCCAACTCTATCAGAACTTTATACCGGGATATAGTTGAGTGTTTCAATTTGGGGTTACTTTCCCCCAACTCTATCCGAACTTTATACCGGGATAGAGTTGAATGTTGGACTTTGCGGTTACTTTGCCCCAACTCTATCCGAACTTTGATTCGGAATAGAGTTGAAAGTTAAATTTTAGGGTAACTTTCCCCCACTCTATCCGAACTTTATACCAGGATAGAGTTGAGTGTTGGAATTTGGGGTTACTTTCCCCCAACTATATCCGAACTTTATACCGGGATAGAGTTGAACGTTGGACTTTGCCCCAACTCTATCCGAACTTTGTTTCGGAATAGAGTTGAAAGTTGAACTTTAGGGTAACTTTCCCCCAACTCTATCAGAACTTTATACCGGGATATAGTTGAGTGTTGGAATTTGGGGTTACTTTCCCCCAACTCTATCCGAACTTTATACCGGGATAGAGTTGAATGTTGGACTTTGCAGTTACTTTGCCCCAACTCTATCCGAACTTTGTTACGGAATAGAGTTTAAAATTGAACTTTAGGGTGACTTTCCCCCACCTCTATCAGAACTTTATACCGGGACATAGTTGAGTGTTGGAATTTGGGGTTACTTTCCCCCAACTCTATCCGAACTTTATACCGGGATAGAGTTGAATGTTGGACTTTGCGGTGACTTTGCCCCAACTCTATCCGAACTTTGTTTCGGAATAGAGTTGAAAGTTGAACTTTAGGGTAACTTTCCCCCACTCTATCCGAACTTTATACCAGGATAGAGTTGAGTGTTGGAATTTGGGGTTACTTTCCCCCAACTCTATCCGAACTTTATACCGGGATAGAGTTGAACGTTGGACTTTGCCCCAACTCTATCCGAACTTTGTTTCGGAATAGAGTTGAAAGTTGAACTTTAGGGTAACTTTCCCCCAACTCTATCAGAACTTTATACCGGGATATAGTTGAGTGTTTCAATTTGGGGTTACTTTCCCCCAACTCTATCCGAACTTTATACCGGGATAGAGTTGAATGTTGGACTTTGCGGTTACTTTGCCCCAACTCTATCCGAACTTTGATTCGGAAGAGAGTTGAAAGTTAAATTTTAGGGTAACTTTCCTCCAACTCTATCCGAACTTTATACCAGGATAGAGTTGAGTGTTGGAATTTGGGGTTACTTTCCCCCAACTCTATCCGAACTTCATACCGGGATAGACTTGAACGTTGGACTTTGCCCCAACTCTATCCGAACTTTGTTTCGGAATAGAGTTGAAAGTTGAACTTTAGGGTAACTTTCCCCCAACTCTATCAGAACTTTATACCGGGATATAGTTGAGTGTTGGAATTTTGGGTTACTTTCCCCCAACTCTATCCGAACTTTATACCGGCATAGAGTTGAATGTTGGACTTTGCGGTTACTTTGCCCCAACTCTATCCGAACTTTGTTTCGGAATAGAGTTGAAAGTTGAACTTTAGGGTAACTTTCCTCCAACTCTATCAGAACTTTATACCGGGATATAGTTGAGTGTTGGAATGTGGGGTTACTTTCCCCCAACTCTATCCGAACTTTATACCGGGATAGAGTTGAATGTTGGACTTTGCGGTTACTTTGCCCCAACTCTATCCGAACTTTGTTTCGGAATAGAGTTGAAACTTAAATTTTAGGGTAACTTTCCTCCAACTCTATCCGAACTTTATACCAGGATAGAGTTGAGTGTTGGAATTTGGGGTTACTTTCCCCCAACTCTATCCGAACTTTATACCGGGATAGAGTTGAATGTTGGACTTTGCGGTTACTTTGCCCCAACTCTATCCGAACTTTGTTTCGGAATAGAGTTGAAAGTTGAACTTTAGGGTAACTTTCCTCCAACTCTATCAGACCTTTATACCGGGATATAGTTGAGTGTTGGAATTTGGGGTTACTTTCCCCCAACTCTATCCGAACTTTATACCGGGATAGAGTTGATCGTTGGACTTTGCGGTGACTTTGCCCCAACTCTATCCGAACTTTGTTTCGGAATAGAGTTGAAAGTTGAACTTTAGGGTAACTTTCTCCCACTCTATCAGAACTTTATACCGGGATAGAGTTGAATGTTCGACTTTGAGGGTACTTTCCCCCAACTCTATCCGAACTTTATACCGGGATAGAGTTGAAAGTCAAATTTTAGGGTTACTTTGCCCCAACTCTATCCGAACTTTATACCGGGTTGTAGTTGAGAATTGATCTTTGGGTTTTTGAAAATTTTATTAGTTTTTTGAAAATTTATTTAAGAACATTTAGGTTTTGGTCAACTCTATTCCAACTATCAACACGGTTAGAGTTGAAAGTTGAACTTTGGGTTACTTTACCCCAACTCTATCCGATATTTATACCCGGATAGAGTTGAGAGTTGACCTTTGGGGTTACTTTGCCCCAGCTCTATCCGAACTTTATACTGAGGGAGTTATAGTTGAGGATTAGTTAGAGTTAGAGTTGAGGATTGATCGAAGGGTTTTTAAAAAATTTATTGAATTTGTTTAAAATCCATTTAAGAACATTGAGGATTTGGGCAATTCTATCCCAACTCTACACACAGGTAGAGTTGAAACTTGAATTTTGGGGTTACTTTGCCCGAATTCTATCCGAACTTTATACCGGGTTAGGGTTGAAAGTGGAACTTTGCGATTACTTTCCCCCAACTCTATCCGAACTTTATACCGGGATAGAGTTGAATGTTAAATCTTGGGGTTACTTTGCCCCACCTCTATCCGAACTTTATACCGAGTGAAAGTTGACAATTGATCTCTGGGTTTTTCTAAAAATTTATTGAATTTTTTAATTTTTTTAATCATTTAAGAGGTTCTAGTCAACTCTATCCCAACTCTACACACGGTTAGAGTTGAAAGTCGAAATTTGGGGTTACTTTGCTCCAACTCTATCCGAACTTTATACCAGGATCGAGTTGAATGTTGCACTTTGGGGTCACTTCACCCCAACTCTATCCGAACTTTATACCGGGTTGGAGTTGAGAATCAAACTTTGCGTTTGTCAAAATTTTCTTGAATTTTTAAAAAATTAATTTAAGAACATTGAGGTTTTGGTCATTTCTATCCTAACTCTACACACGGTTAGAGTTGAAAGTTAAACTGTGGGTTTACTTTGCTCCAACTCTATCCGAACATTATACCGAGATAGAACGGAATGTTGGACTTTGGGGTTACTTTACCCCAACTCTATCCGAACTTTATACGGGGTTAAAGTTGAGAATTGATCGTTGGGTTTTTAAAAATTTTATTGAATTTGTTTAAAATTCATTTAAGAACATTGAGGATTTGATCAATTCTATCCCAACTCTACACACAGGTAGAGTTGAAAGTTGAATGTTGAGGTTACTTTGCCCGAACTCTATCCGAACGTTATACCGGGTTAGAGTTGAAAGTGGAACTTTGGGGTTACTTTACCCTAACTCTATCCGAACTCTATACCCGGATAGATTTGCCCTAAACCTCAATGTTCTTGAATAATTTTTGTTAAAAATTCAATGAAATTTTTAAAAACTCAAAGGTTAATTTTCTCTACTCTAACCCGTTATAAAGTTCCGATAGAGTTGATGTAACGTGAGCCCAAATTTCAACATTCTACTCTATCCGGTTATACAGTTCGGATAGAGTTGAGGAAAAGTAACCCCAAAGTTCAACTCTCAACTGGATCCTTTTATAAAGTTCGGATAGATTTGGGGAAAAGTAACCCCAAAGTCCAACATTCAACTCTATTCCGATATAAAGTTCGGATAGAGTTGGGGTAAAGTAACCCCAAAGTTCAACTTTCAACTCTAACCGTGTTTTTGTTGGGATAGAGTTGACCAAAACCTCAACGTTCTTAAATGAATTTCAAAAAAATTCAATAAACTTTTTAAAAACCTAAAGATCAATTCTCAACTCTCAACTTTAACCCGGTATAAAATTAGGATAGAGTTGGAGAGAAGTAACCCCGAAGTTTAACATCCAACTCTATCCTGCTATAAAGTTGAGATAGAGTTGAGGCCAAGTAACCCCAAAGTTCAACATTCAACTCTATCCCGGTATAAAGTTCGGATAGAGTTGGGGTAAAGTAACTGCAACGTTTGACTTTCAACTCTATCCGGGTATAAAGTTCGGATATAGTTGGGGTAAAGTAACCCCAAAGGTCAACTCTCAACTCTAACCCGGTATAAAGTTCGGATAGAGTTGGGGAAAAGTAAACCCGAAGTCCAACTTTCAACTCTATTCCGGTATAAAGTTCGGATAGAGTTGGGGTAAAGTAACCCCAAAGTTCAACATTCCACTCTATGCCGGTATAAAGGTTGGATAGAGTTGGGGCAAAGTAACTCTAAAGTTCAACTTTCAATTCTAACCTGGTATAAAGATCGGATAGAGTTAAGGTAAAGTAACTCTGATGTTTAACTTCCAACTCTAACACTGTGTTGAATTGTGATAAAGTCGGGATAGAGTTGGCCGAATCCACAATGTTCTTGAATTAAATTTTTAAAAATAGAATGAAATTTTTAAAACCCCTAGGTTCCAATCTCAACTCTATCCGGGTATAAAGTTCGGATAAAGTTGGGGTAGAGTAACCCCAAAGTCCAACATGTAACTCTATCCCAGCATAAAGTTCGGATAGAGTAGGAGCAAAGTGACCCCAAAGTTCAACTTTCAACTTTAACCGTGTGTAGAGTTGGGATAGAGTTGACTAAAACCTCAATGTTGTTAAATGAATTTGAAAAAAATTTAATAACATGTTTAATAACCCAAAGATCAATTCTCAACTCTAATCCGGTATAAAGTTCGGATAGAGTTGGGGAAAAGTAAACCCGAAGTTCAACATTCAACTCTATCCCGGTATAAAGTTTGGATAGAGTTTGGGTAAAGTAACTCCAACGTTTAACTTTCAACTCTATCCCGGTATAAAGTTCGGATATAGTTGGGGTAAAGTAACCCCAAAGGTCAACTCTCAACTCTAGCCCGGTATAAAGTTCGGATAGAGTTGGGGAAAAGTAAACCCGAAGTTCAACATTCAACTCTATCCCGGTATAAAGTTTGGATAGAGTTTGGGTAAAGTAACTCCAACGTTTAACTTTCAACTCTATCCCGGTATAAAGTTCGGATAGAGTTGGGGCAAAGTCCAACTTTCAACTCTATTCCGGTATAAAGTTCGGATAGAGTTGGAGTAAAGTAACCCCAAAGTTCAACTTGCAACTCTAACCGTGTTTTGAGTTGGGACAGAGTTGACCAAAACCTCAATGTTCTTAAATGAATTTCAAAAAAATTCAATAAACTTTTTAAAAACCTAAAGATCAATTCTCAACTCTCAACTTTAACCCAGTATAAAATTAGGATAGAGTTTGAGAGAAGTAACCCCGAAGTTTAACATCCAACTCTATCCTGTTATAAAGTTAAGATAGAGTTGAGGCCAAGTAACCCCAAAGTTCAACATTCAACTCTATCCCGGTATAAAGTTCGGATAGAGTTGGGGTAAAGTAACTCCAACGTTTGACTTTCAACTCTATCCCGGTATAAAGTTTGCATAGAGTTGGAGCAAAGTAAACCCATAGTTCAACTTTCAACTCTAACCGTGTGTAGAGTTAGGATAGAGTTGACCAAAACCTCAATGTTCTTAAATGAATTAAAAAAAAAAAATCAATAAAATTTTTAGAAACCGAAAGATCAATTCTCAACTTTCACCCGGTATAAAGTTCGGATAGAGTTGGGGCAAAGTAACCTCAAGATTTAACATTCAAATCTATCCGGGTATAAAATTGGGATAGAGTTGGGGCAAAGGAACCTCAAAGTTCATCTTTCAATTCTAACCGTTTGTAGAGTTGAGATAGAGTTGACTGAAAGCCAAATGTTTTTGAATGCATTGAAAAAAAATTCAACAAAATTTTTAAAAACCCAAAGATCAATTCTCAACTTTAACCCGGTATAAAGTTCAGATAGAGTTCGGGTGAAGTAAACCCAAAGTCCAACATTCCACTCTATGCCGGTATAAAGTTTGGATAGAGTTAAGGTAAAGTAACTCTGATGTTTAACTTCCAACTCTAACACTGTGTTGAATTGTGATAAAGTCGGGATAGAGTTGGCCGAATCCACAATGTTCTTGAATTAAATTTTTAAAAATAGAATTAAATTTTTAAAACCCCTAGGTTCCAATCTCAACTCGATCCGGGTATAAAGTTCGGATAAAGTTGGGGTAAAGTAACCTCAAAGTCCAACATGTAACTCTATCCCAGTATAAAGTTCGGATAGAGTAGGGGCAAAGTGACCCCAAAGTTCAACTTTCAACTTTAACCGTGTGTAGAGTTGGGATAGAGTTGACTAAAACCTCAATGTTGTTAAATGAATTTGAAAAAAATTTAATAACATTTTTAATAACCCAAAGATCAATTCTCAACTCTAATCCGGTATAAAGTTCGGATAGAGTTGGAGAAAAGTAACCCCAAAGTTGAAGATTCAACTGTCTCCCGGTATAAAGTTCGGATAGAGTTGCGGTAAAGTAACCCAAAGTTCAACTTTCAACTCTAACCGTGTTGATAGTTGGAATAGAGTTGACCCAAACCTGAATGTTCTTAAATAAATTTGCAAAAAACTAATAAAATTTTTATAAACCCAAATATCAATTCTCAACTACAACTCGGTATTAAGTTCGGAAAGAGTTCGGGCAAAGTAACCCTAAAGTTTAACTTTCAACTCTAACCCGGTATAAAGTTCGGATAGAGTTGGGGCAAAGTAACCCTAAAATTTGACTTTCAACTCTATCCCGGTATAAAGTTCGGATAGAGTTGGGGGAAAGTACCCCCAAAGTCGAACACTCAACTCTATCCCGGTATAAAGTTCTGATAGAGTGGGGGAAAGTTACCCTAAAGTTCCACTTTCAACTCTATTCCGAAACAAAGTTCGGATAGAGTTGGGGCAAAGTCACCGCAAAGTCCAACATTCACCTCTATCCCGGTATAAAGTTCGGATAGAGTTGGGGGAAAGTAACCCCAAAGTCGAACATTCAACTCTATTCCGGTATAAAGTTCGGACAGAGTTGGGGGAAAGTAACCCCAAAGTCCAACATTGAACTCTATCCCGGTATAAAGTTCGGATAGAGTTGGGGGAAAGTAACCCCAAAGTCCAACTTTCAACTTTAACCCGGTATGAAGTTCGGATAGAGTTGGGGGAAAGTAATCCTAAAGTCCGACATTCAGCTATATTCCGGTATAAAGTTCCGATAGAGTTGGGGGAAAGTAACCCCAAAGTCCAACTTTCGACTCTAACCCGGTATAAAGTTCGGATAGAGTTGGGTCCAAATCCTAAAGTTCAACTTTCAACTCTAACCGTGTGTAAAGTTGAGATAGAATTGGGCAAAACCTCAATGTTATTAAATAAAATTTTCAAAAATGCAAAAGTTTCACTCTCAACTCTAATTTCGTGTAGAGTTGGGATAAAGTTAGGCATAAGAACAAAGATCAACTCTCAACTTTAATCGCGTGTAGAGTTGGGATACAGTTCGCCATAAGTGCTTTACCGAAAAGTGCTTAATTGAACAAAAAAAAAAACAAAAATCAAATATTTAGTTTTACTCACTGTAGAATTGTTCATAAGATCCAAGTTCAACTCTCAACTTTTACATAATGCGAATTTGGGAAAGAATTGACCAACTCTCACTCAACTCTCACCGAACTCTAAAATCTTGGAAAAATGTTAGAGTTTACTCGACTTTCACCCAACTCTACAGTCGGTCCGTTAGGGGTAGATAGAGCGGTACCGCACTTTCAATATAATTTTTTCAGATTTCACATCAGTTCTTTCCGATGCAACATTTTGTCAAATTTGTAAACCCATCTGTTTAATCATTACTAGAAACGAGAAACGCATCCGCTTTTCAACTAACAACAACTTCGATTGTAATGTGATTCGTTGCCGTAGTAACTATTATAAGATGGACAACGCATAGATGAAAATCCAAAATCCCCCCCACAGAAGCTTAATCTACAATTAAATAATCCTTTGCTGATTTTTTCGAACTAGAAATTCCCTTATTTCAAATATTTGCAATTTAACCTGAGCTACACATTATTGACTCCACTTTTTCATCTGATAAATGAAGTACCATAAGCTACCATTCATTTTTTAGAGAAGCAATTCGGTGTTAATGTCCACGTGGCCATATTAATCCCGAAAAGGGGTGCTTTGTGGAAAGTAAGCGGCAAACACATTCATTTTAAAAAAAGTTATTGATGCCAAATATCGGTTGACGCGAGACACCTATTCATGTTGAAACAACTGGATTGCTCCACTCTAAGTATTCCTAAACGACGTCAATCAAGATTGAACTGTTATCTTCATTATGGTTTCATGTTATATACCATCTTGGATGATTCTTGAATTGGTATGCATCCTTTATAAATTGCATGGTGGGAATATTATACAGCGCGTTCATAGAAAGTTATAGCATCATAATCGCCATGCACATTACAATGAGAGTTATCAGCAGAATTTAACTTGGGTTATTTGGTAATGTTTGTGCTGCTACAATTTGCGATTTTTGAATCTAAATAATACTCGAGGATATTGATCAGAAATATTTTTCGGCCAACAGTGGTTAGTACAAGTCACAATCATTCTAAACTATATATATAAAAGTTTCAATTTTAATTCAACGAAATGGTCCATGGAATGTTTCCGATTCGGCCCTATTCACTTAAATACAGGGCTTAACATTTGTGCCGAATAACAGAAGATGATGGTCAGGAAAAGCAAAAAATTTTGTACAAAAAAATACATGCTGTTACCCCACAATGTCTATTTAAGGATCACTTCAAAAGTGGCCATACAACATATTTGTAGTTAGTAAAATCTAATAAACGATTTGTTTGATCTACACAAGCATTAGCTCGTAACTTAAGTTTTTTCACCGTATTGTACATTGTCAGTGTTACTGACATGAAGTCACTCCTCAAACTGACGCGTATGTTTCAATTCCGACATTAACTATTAGTCCCTTTTAAATTGATCAGTACTTTTGAAAATGATCTTCAACCATTTGCTTGAACCTGCGATTTCCCGATAAACACGGGGCGCCTCCTCTTAAGAGTGCGACGGTGTTAAAGACGTCTAAAAGTCTTGGACCAAGTTAAATCGTTTTTTTGAGTTGTTCAAAAACAATGCCAATACAGCCGATGTAATATGCAAGCCTATAGTTTGGACAAATTAGACATGTCAGCAATATTGTATTGAAGATCCTAACTGTGAAAAAATAACCTCAAATGTCAGAATATGAAATTATTACAGCATAAAATTATAGTCGCACTGGTAACTAAGTTCCTTTGGAGTTTGTACATAGCCTCTATGCACCCGCCACATTAGCACAAACTCCGCAGTAACTCAGTCGTCAGTCCGACTTGAGGCACTTACTGAAAATAGCTCTTGTGGATACCTATATTCAGCTGGATATTGTGATCGACTATACTAGAAGAACCGAGTTCTCCAGTGGGAGTGGCAGCGGTGGCTAGGGAAATTGGCCCAAATTTGTTGGAATTTAAAACTCACGGGAGTTGACGGGAGGAATTCTGCGCGTTATGACCACTGGGTACTTAGCCGACAAAGTACACAAAGTATGAACACTACTTAATGTAATCGATTGTACATCGAGTGTACATTATTGTACAGTGTTTAATTTTTTTTGCACATCTCCTGTTCATTTATAAAAAATTAAAGAAATTTTCGTGTGTTTTTAGCCGACACATAATATAAAATAAGTTAAGTGAAGTAAATTCGCCGTGGATTTTGTAGGAAATCGTTTCTACATTCCAAAAAATATAATTTGTTTGTTTGTGCATACGTTGTTACGTTTGTACAGACAATTAATTATTTTGTCATAAATCCCCCCCCCCCCCCCGTAACACAATCAGCGCATGTGCAGTGGCCAATCAGCTGTTCATTACTTCCAATTGTTATGTCCAAAAAATACGGCTCTTATTGGTTTTCACATAACCAGCAATCACCCCGGTTCTTTCTCTAATCCAAATTAATGTTTCTAATGTAATTGAAAAACTAATCACCTTTCAGCACGTGGGGGAGGGTGATTCGTTTTTTATGGCGTTCCTGGAACTGTTTTTTCTAGTCGAGCACTACAATGGTGGTTTTCTCCTTCCTGACCAGAAAATGAATTTTTTTATATTAAGTAATGTGTTAATTTTTAGATAATTAGAAGAATCGTGTCAGTAGTGCAGTGGAAGCGACTTAACGAAAAATCTGAAATGTAACTTCTTACTAACAAATTCAATTTGAAATTAACAATCTTCAATTTCCAGTTATTGATTTGTAATTATCAATTAAGAATGATAAATTGACAATCAAACATTATGAAAATGGAAAGTTAACAATTAAAAATTGCTAACTGGAAATGAACAATTGACAATCGAACATTGACAATTTAAATCGAAAATTAGAAAATTGATAATTGACAATGTCAAATTCACAATTAGAAATTGGCAATTACGATGATTTGACAATTAAGAATTCACAACTGAAAATTGAAGATTGAAAATTGTCACTCAGAACTTGGCAATTAAGAGTTATGAAAAAGAACCACTAAAAATTGAAAATTAAAAATCGACAATTGAGAATTTGCAATGCACATGCCGAACTCTGAATATACTCTTCCCTACTTGTTTTTACATTTTGAAAGTATATCTAGAATTCGGGATGTGTGATTGAGATTAGATGCTGCAAATTGCAATGGGAATATAAAATTTGAAATTTATGATTTAGGATCTAAAATTTGGGATTGGGGGATTCAGAATTCGGATTTTGAGATTTGAGATTCGAGATTTTGGATTGCATTAGCAGATGGTGGAGTTAAGATTTCACTTTTGGAATTTTGGATTTGCCTTTGAATTTGGAATTTACCTCAGAATTTTTCGTGCATAGTGATTGAAATAGAAGCGTCGAGTTAGCAGCCCATCCCTTTTATAAAGCAATTAGGTGCTATTTTGGTGCTTTCAAATGCAGAAGAGAAAAACAATTTTTTCTGATTTTTTTGTTTTTAATTTCTAAAAAAGTCATTAATTTACTTTCTATAATAATTGAGAAAAGTCCAACTAAATCATGTGGGTCGAATACTCGAATTAGGAGCTCTTCAATGGCGATTGTTGAAAATTTGGTGCTGCCCCATAATACCCTGAATCACCTACCCGCTGGATTTTGCTATCAGGGACCGAATCAGGCATTTCCATGAGCCCAGGAGCCTCACTGAACTAGGTCCTCTCGAAAAAAGTCGATTCGAAATTCAATGCTGTCCCATAATACCCTAAATCACCGTCCCTGCTGCCCTGGGTTAATGGATTTTGCTATCAGGGACCGAATCAGACACTTTAATGGGCTTAGGAGTCTCACAGGATATTATGGGACAGCACCAAATTCCAAAGTCGCTTTTTCCGAGAGCACCTAATACGGTGAGACCCCTAAGCCCATTAAAGTGTTTGATTCGGTCCCTGATAGCAAAATCCACTGACTTAGGGCATCTGGGTAGGTGATTCAGGGTATTATGGGGCAGCACCAAATTTTCAACAATCGCCATTGAAGAGCTCCTAATTCGAGTATTCGACCCCCATTATTTAGTTGGACTTTTCCCAATTATCCCTAACGGAACCTGTCGACAGTTAGTCGACTGTTTGTCGAGAGTTTGTCGATTTTTCTCTCGACCGGTGGCAATTTTCGAGAGTAACTATCGACAGGTTCCGCGAGGGATTATAAAAAGTAAATTAATGACTTTTTTAGAAATTAAAAACGAAAAAATCATAAAAAAAAAATTTTCTCTTCTGCATTTGAAAGCACCAAAATAGCACCTAATTATTCCGTAGGAGTTTTTTTTGTTTGCTTTATAAAAGGGATGGGCTGAGCACCAAAAAAATGGATTGAACACCAAAAAAGCACCTAATTGTGAGCCCGGTGAAGACCCGATTTGAGTACCTAGGACTGCCAACTCGATACATCTTGTGCAGATACTGGCACTTCCACGATATACTCTTAAGTATGACCAAGTTGCCCTCCATGTTCATATTTGTTATATAAATTTTTTGCCTGTGAGTAAAACTCTCCATATCTTTGATAGCAATCAATACTGCTTTAAGCAACGAGAGTACTGACTTAGTGCAAGTTATGACGTTTTTTGACGTCGAAATAACATTCAGTCATTATTTTTAAAAAATTGAACATATCCAACAAAAAGTTGGAATAATATTCTTTTCACGTATTCTCCTACCACGTGAAAATGAACAATTAATTGTTACGGCGAAAATATTCACAAAACAATTTTTTTAAACAATTGTGGTGAAGTTCAATCACCATGCACGAAAAATTCTGAGGCAAATTCCAAATTCAAAGGCAAATCCAAAATTCTAAAAGTGAAATCGTAACTCCACCATCTGCTAATCCAACCCAAAATCTCGAATCGCAAATCTCAAAATCCGAATTTTGAATCCCCCAATCCCTAATTCCAAATTTCAGATCCTAAATCATGAATTTCAAATTTTATGTTCCAATTGCAATTTGCAGCATCTAATCTCAATCACCCATTCCGAATTCTAGCTATACTTTCAAAATGTAAAAACAAGTAGGGAAGGGTATATTCAGAGTTCGGCATGTGCATTGCAATTTCTCAATTGTCGATTTTTAATTTTCAATTTTTAGTGGTTCTTTTTCATAACTCTTAATTGCCAAGTTCTGAGTGACAATTTTCAGTTGTGAATTCTTAATTGTCAAATCATCGTAATTGCCAATTTCTAGTTGTGAATTTGACATTGTTAATGGTCAATTTTCTAATTTTCGATTTAAATTTTCAATGTTCGATTGTTAATTGTTCATTTCCAGTTAGCAATTTTTAATTGTTAACTTTTCATTTTCATAATGTTTGATTATCAATTTATCATTCTGAATTGATAATTACAAATCGACAACTGGAAATTGAACATTGTTAATTTCAAATTGAATTTGTTACTAAGAAGTTACAAAGTTACATTTCAGATTTTTCGTTAAGTCACTTGCACTGCACTACTGACACGATTCTTCTAATTATCTAAAAATTAACACATTACTTAATATAAAGACCATTCATTTTCTGGTCAGGAAGGAGAAAACCACCATTTTAGTGCTCGACTAGAAAAAACAGTTCCAGGCACGCCATGAAAAACTAATCACCCTCCCCTACGTGCTTAAGATCCTCGGCTTCGCCTCGAATGTCAATTTTGCACCTGGGGAAAGGTGATTAGTTTTTCAATTACATTAGAAACATTAATTTGGATTAGAGAAAGAATGGGATTACCTATGTGAAAACCAACAAGAGCCATATTTTTTAGACATAATAATTCGAAGCAATGAACAGCTGATTGGCCACTGCACATGCGCTGATCGCGTTACGGGGGGGGGGGGGGAGGATTTATGCCAAAATAATTAATTGTTTGTACAGACGTAACAACGTATGTACAAACAAACAAATTATATTTTTTGGAATGTACAGACGATTTCCTACAAAATCCACGGGAAATTTATTTCACTTAACTTATTTTATATTATGTGTCGGCTAAAAACACACGAAAATTTCATTAATTTTTTATAAATAAACAGGAGATGTACAAAAAAATGGAACAATGTACAATAATGTACACTCGAGGTACAATCGATTACATCAAGTACTGTTCATACTTTGTGTACTTTGTTGGCTAACTACCCAGAGGTAAGGATATGTTGTTTTTTAGTGATCAGTAATATACGATGATTTAAAACATGACAAGAAGAAAAAGTAAAAAAAATATTAAATCATAGAATTTTGCCTACCGTCGGTGTATGAGTTAGTGCCACTGTGCCAGTTTCTGCCACTTTGAGCACTTTCTCAGGTATATCGAAGGGAAATAATTTTTGAAACGCAAAGTGTTTAACACCAATGTCTAGAGTAATTTTTCCTGCTCCCTGTCGCCGAAAATGATTACTTTTGAATTGAGAGAAATATTTTATAGGCAGTGACTATTCGCACCCGGAGTGATTTTTTATATCACTCCGACCGCCTGAGAGTGATTTTTCACAAATCACTCCCGCAATACTTCCGCTGACAGAAAGAGGGACAATAAAAAATCACTCCGGGTGCGAATAGTCACTCCCTTAAAATAAATTTAGTTCAAAATTTTCGGAAAAGGCCATGCACTTGAATGAATGCGGTTTTAATTCTAATTAATTATTCTAATCATGTCTAATCGTTTAGAAATCGTTCAGGGAAATTCAGGAAAACATATTCAGCATTTAGGAAAAATTATTCAATTTTATAGGAATTAATTAAGTTTTGACGTAGAGTTGGCAAACGAATAATTTGAATAAAAATCAGACCTAGCTTAATCGATCAAAAATCGTTTAGGGAATCCATCTGTCCCCATCATTTCATTTAGGAAAAATTAGAACATGCAGACACAATTGTTTCTAATTATCAATAATTTCTCTGCGACCTCCCCCCCCCCCCCCCCCTCTGATATTCCATGGCGCATGCGCCCGCAACTGCAATGAACCACCGCAATCAGCTGGAGCGAGATTAGTACCCGCGTTTAGGGTACCTTAAAATACGTATTTTTAAGCCGCCACCAAAGGGACTTTCGATCTCATGTCGATGAGTTTTGGACCGTTTCACGCCTTGATTTGAGCGGGAGAATTTGAAAGATTCTGCTGGTGAAGGAAGAAGGGATATAGATTTGCAAGCGATTAGCAGTGTTTAATGATAATTTGAATAGTAAGAGTAAGTTAAAAAGTGATTATGTTCTGCGTCCCTGGCATTATTGCTGCAGGAGTAGCAGCCTACATCGCAGGAGAAGAAATAGAAGCAGCTTATGTACAACAATAATCACTTTTTAACTTACTCTCACTATCCAAATTAAACTCTTCATTTCAGTGAAAAAATTGAAAACAACAAAAATAATTTAAAAACAAAAGTAAACAATGTTTCAAATTTTGCTGTTGTCTCATGAACCGAATAGAAATTTGTAATTGGAAAAATTAATTAAATAAATTATGAAAAACAAAATTGTTTTAAATAAATGGAATGTGGTTGTTACCCTCCGCGGGCCAGAATCATAACTTTCCGGTGTCCGCATGTGTGTGTGTGTGTGTGTTTTCGTCAAATTAACACTTCATCTCCTAAACGGTCACTTTGTTAAATTGAACACTTTATCTCCTGCAAATTAGAAAATTTTTGGAACAATTTCGCAAAAGTTTGACAAAGTTTGGAAAAAACGTGGAGAAAATTTGAAACATTGTCAATAAATTTTGAAAACTGTTGGAGATGTTTGGAGAATTTAGAAAATTTTTGAAAAAATTCGAAAAATCTTGCCAAATTGAGAAAAATCTTTGAAAGAATTTTGGAAAAATTTTGTAATAAATTTGGCTCATTTTGGAGAAGCTTGGAAAAATTGTCAAAAATTTACACTAAATTTACAGAGAAATGTACAACAAAAGTGGAAAATTTTCGTAAAAATTCAGAAGAATTTTCAAAAAAAAATTTGCCTTTTTTTTTAAATTGAAAAAATTTTGCTGAAAGTTCGAAGAAGTTTGGAACACTTTTCTAAAAACTGGAAAAAAAATGGGAAAAATTCACAAAAAAATGGAAAAAAGTTGAACAAAATTGAAAAAAAATTCTCAAAATTTTGGAAAGCTGCGAAAAAATTGCAACAATTTTGAAAAAAATTGCAACAATTTTGAAAAAAATTGAAAAAATTTAGGAAATGATTGTGGAGAATTTGAAAAATTTAGGAAAGTTTTGTAAAATTTTGAAAAAACTTTTCAACTATTTAAAAGAATTGACTATTTGAAAGTTTCCAATAATTCTCGAGAAACCGTCAAAAATTTTGACGAACATATTGGTGTCAAACATCGAGAAAAATGAAAATGTCATGAAGATTCCAATATTGATTTTCAGGGTGATTACAATAACTTCCCCTAGATCGGGAAGTTAAAAAATAACAAAAAACTGTATACAATTTTTTCTTCAATTTTTGTTGTTGTTCCAATAGAACGAATAGACATTTGTAATTGGAAACCTTAATTAAACGAATTATCAAATACAGAATTGTTTTAAAAATAAATGAATAATTAGAATTTGTTTTTTTTTCAGTTTTTGACTAAAATTTCGGCTTTTAATTTTTTGTCTTCATATTTGAATAATCGTTGAACTTTGAAACGATATGGTAGTCGAAAAATGGATAAAAAATGTATAAAATTCTTTAATTGTTGATATTATTTCAATGGAAGGAATATAAATTTGTAATCGGAAACGTTAATCACATAAATTACAAAATATAAATTGTTTTAAAAATAAATTAATAATTGTTTTATTGAAATTGAATAAATAATTAAAATTCAATTTTTTCAATTTACCAATCAATTCCTAAATTCAAATTTGAAGAATAATAAATGTACATACTTTTGCAATCAAATTGAATATTTTTGGCAATTACACAATAAATAAACGGGATGTACGTGTGACCCTCGACGGGTCGCATCATGAACTTCCGGATGCGTGTGTGTGTGTGCATGCGCGTTGGTTGAAAATTTGGAATAATTTATTCGCTATCGCCTTAATTGTGAGTGTTACAAAAAGAATTATGGGACAAAAAATGTTTGTTTCCACATGGGAAACAACTTTTATTTAAAACTGTTAAATCTCACTCTTACTGTTCGTGTAAAATTGTTAACCAGTGATATGTCCTGAGCTATGACCGTTATGTAAAAAATTCATAAAACATTATATGTGTATTGTTGTATGGGGAATAACATTATTGTTCACTTATTCTCCTATCTCTAACCGTTCTCGCGATGGAGCCATATAAACACATACAATGATTATCCAGTCATATGTCCTAAGCTATGAAAGTTATGAAGAAACGCCATAAAGGATTACGTCTGTGTTTTTGTATAAGGAATAACATTCATCATATACTCTTTCTTCTATCTCTAACCGTTCTCGTGACAGAGCGCTTTAAATAATAACTTCCCCTATCGGGAAGTTAATTATGATTATTAATAACAATTGAGGGGATTGTTTTTCAACATTGACACTCCTTTCTGCGCTGGACATCAGTCAGAGGTAACCAATGTTATGTCAAAGGAGAGACAAATCGATGGAACCGTTTTCCGGGAGCCCGTGATTATGTTTCGCCGTCTCGTCCGAACAGATCAAATATCGTAGTAACGTTAGTACTATCCGATCCATCACAGTTTTGTCCCTAGACTTAAAATTTAAATTTCCCTCCATATTCCCTAGCTTACCGGTCGGTAACCGCCATTTCTCCATTACGTTTTTCTGTGCGGTCCAAGACAGTCGTCCTTGTCCCACACAAAAGTAGTAAATTATAATTTTCATATTATTGTCTTAATAATCAAGTTTACAGAGTAAAATCAATTTCCTTTCCAACATGAAACCACATCGTTTTAAAAGACATCGGTCAGTCGCACTCACTGACGAGACAATACTCAAAAGACTGAAGCGTCTTGAGAGTGAGGTTAGGGCGGCCAATGCCAAACCCTCGAATAATGAAAATCAGAAGCCTGATACGGACAAGTTGTATCGTTCTGACAGATCCAGAAAGAAGAAAAGATCGCATCATCCTCGAAAGTCGAGGTATGATCGATCCCACTCAACGAGTGAAAGCTCAGACACAGATACTAGTGTATCTAGCCTGTCACCCAGCCCCCCAAGAGCTCGTAAACGTCATCGTCGACCACCGAGTTCATCTTCATATGACACTGAACATGATAGTCATGATTCAGAAGAAAAAATTGAGTCAAAGAAACCGGACGAAGTTAAAACGGCTGAGACAAAAGAGTCAGAGAATCAGGACCTTGATTCAGCTACTTTGGAACTGTTGGGAGAGGTTACGTCGAGAGAAGGACCGAAAGGTCCACCAATTCATCCAGCAGTGGCAGAAAGGTGGAATAAAATTCTATCTGAAGGACTGGATAAAGATATTCGCAAAGAATTGATAAAGAAATATCCTCCAGTAGAAAATTGTGCCGGAATGAGAGCTCCCGCTTTGAATGCTGAAGTCAAAGCAGCAATTAAATCCACAGCCTTACGCAAAGATTATTCGAGTTCAGTGTCACAAAATCAACTGGGGGCAGCTCTAGGAGCTGTAGGGAAGGCATTAACAATAGTCCTAAAAGCAAAAGAGACCGACCCTGATGGAGATTGGTCAGAGGATTTTAAAGAGACGATTGTATCCCTGGGTGATGCGGGAAAAATCATGGCCGATTTACAGTACTATATGTCTCTGGCAAGGAGATCAAACACGTTAAATAACTTGGAGCCAATAGTCAAGAAATGCGCTGAAGACTCCAATGTTGATGAGTACTTATTTGGCTTCACCTTCTCAGAAAAGTTGAAGGCAGCTCAAACAATCGAAAAATCATCAAAAGCCATTGCCAAGGCGACAAGCAGATCATCGTATACTCCAAGGCCAAAAGTAGATCATACAGTTAATCCTCCAATTCGTCAACCACTGGCATCAACATTGAAGGATTTAAACTACCAGGGCCCCTCCAGGACACGACATCAGAGATCGAAGAACCCGTACCAGCCTACGTACCAGGGGGGGCACAGACCGAGACAGTACAAGCCTCATCGTAGATAAATGTAAGTAAACCTGCTGGTCAATTGAAAAAGTTTGTAGAGCAATGGACCAACATAACTGCAAACCAGTACGTATTGTCAATCGTCCGAGGGTACAAAATCCCCTTTTGGAAAAAGCCAAAGCAATGGAGACCTCCACCTGAACCAACCTTTTCAGAAGAAGATAAGAAAGCTCTTCCAGGTCTGGTGGACGAATTGATTTTCACGGGAGCTATCTCCCAGTGTACGTCCAGCAAACATCAATTCATATCTTCCTATTTTTTAGTAGACAAGCCAAATGGCGAGAAGAGATTCATTCTAAACCTGAAAAAACTGAATAAATACATTATAACTAGTCAATTTAAAATGGAAGACTTGAAGAAGGTGAGCCTTCTCATCAGACCTGGTTATTATATGGCCACAATCGATTTAAAGGATGCTTATTTCTTGGTCCCAGTGGCAGATCAGTATAAGAAGTATTTACGCTTCCGTTTCAGGGATAAATTATATGAATTTAATTGCTTACCATTTGGACTTAACACGGCTCCTCAGGTTTTCACGAAATTACTCAAGCCCGTAGCACATTTGTTAAGGGCTAAGGGTTTCTCATCAGTTTTTTACCTTGATGATATATTCGTCGCTGGAGCTACATCCTTAGAATGTGAAACAAATGTAGGAGCAACAATTCAGGTTCTGGAATACTTGGGTTTTCTTATAAATTATCAAAAATGCCAACTAAAACCCTCAACTGAAGTGAAATTTTTAGGTTTTCTCGTTAACTCGGTAAACCTAGAGATAAAATTACCAGATGAGAAAAGAGAAAAAACTTTGGAGCTTATTTCAAAGTTCTTAGAGAAAAAATCGTGTAAAATTAGAGATTTGGCCCATCTAATTGGAAAACTTGTGTCGATTACGCGAACAATTGAGTATGGAATGTTATATACAAGAGTCCTTGAACGAGAGAAATTCCTGGCCTTGCAGGAAACAGAGGCTGATTATTCTCGAAAAATCAAACTATCCCCAAAAATTTTTCCTGAATTACTTTGGTGGAAAAATGCGATCCCAACAGGATCGCGCAGGATCCGAAATTCGAATTATTTGCTAGAAATATTCACAGATGCATCACTGATGGGATGGGGAGCAGTTTGCAATGGGGGAAAAGCTTGTGGCTGGTGGTCAGAAGAAGATAAATATCTTCATATAAATGTTTTGGAGCTTAAGGCCGCCTTGCTGGGGTTAAAATGCTTTGCTAATAACCTGACGTCTTGTCAGGTACTTCTGCGTGTAGATAACACCACAGCCTATATCAATAAGATGGGAAGTATCCAATTCACGAAATTGAATAAAGAAGCAAGACAACTGTGGCAGTGGTGTGAGCAACGTGACATTTGGGTTTTCGCCTCATACATCGAATCCAAAAATAATGTTGAAGCAGACAGAGAATCCAGAAGGATCCCATCTGAGACAGAATGGAGTTTGGCTAGTTGGGCATTTGAAGAAATACAGAGAGTTTTTGGACTTTTTGACATTGATTTATTTGCATCGTATCAAAATTCCAAATGTGACAAGTTCATCTCATGGCGTAGAGACCCAGAGTCCTGGAAAATTGACGCTTTCACAGTCTCATGGTCAGGTTTTTATTTCTATGCGTTTCCACCATTCAATCTAATTGCGAGAGTATTGCAAAAAATCCTTGATGACAAAGCTGAAGGGGTTCTTTTGGTTCCGTACTGGCCTGCACAATGCTGGTACCCCTTGTTCACCAAACTTTGCTGGAATGACCCTGTATTATTCAAACCAACTTATGATTTAATTCGTTCCAGTTCCAACGAGACACACCCACTACATCAGTCCCTTACCCTGGTCGCAGCGAGATTATCAGGACGAGATATATGAGAAAAGGAATACCTGAATGTGCAATTGCTACGATGACGTCATCACTAAGGGACTCTACACTTAAACAATATGATGGAGTGTGGAAAGCATGGTGGATTTTTTGTAATGGAAATGAGGACAAATTTTTCGATGCACCAGTGCCACATGTACTCCAATTTTTAGCAGAAAAGATGTCTGCAGTCAACTCCTACTCTACACTCAATACCCACAGATCAGCTCTCGCACTTATCTCAAGTGAGAGTCTTGGAGAAGACCCCCACATTTTAAGATTTTTCCAGGGAATGAGTAATGAAAAACCCCCAAAACCACGGTATCAACACACGTGGGACCCAAACAAGGCCTTGACATACATAGCAGATTGGTACCCTAATGAGGATCTCTCTCTTGATCAGCTCACGAGGAAATTATCGATGTTAATGGCACTCTGCTCTGCTCAAAGAGTACAAACGCTAGCGAGTATCGACATAAATAATATCTCAACTAAAGATAATAAGGTTTATATCAGCATCCCACAACGAATGAAGACAACAGCAAAAAATCGACCAAATCCTCTGTTAATTTTTCCACAAAAATTTGAAGAAAGACCAAGCTTGTGCATATCGTCAGTGCTGACAGAATATATTCATAGAACAAGTGGTCTGCGATCCAACTCAAACCTATTCGTAGCAATTAAGAAGCCTCATAAGGAGGTAACAACGCAAACAATCAGTCGATGGATCAAGACAACATTAGCGAAATGTGGTGTAGATACGGAAATATTCTCTGCACACAGCACACGTCATGCTTCAACATCAGCTGCAGCGAGGAAGGGATTGAATATCGAGACTATCAAGAAAACTGCAGGATGGACACCTTCGTCCCAAGTCTTCACTCGTTTTTACAAATTACCTGTCATTGAAGCACAGGACTTTGCAGCAACAATTCTCGCTAATTTGAAAGATTAAAAAAAAAAAAACAAAGTTTAAAAGGTTACTAAATTTGGTAAAAGTTTACCAATATCTAATTAATTGTTCACCACTCATAAAGTGTAAGTAAGCTCGTTTTTTGTTTCGGTGTGAAAATAAAAATTAATCAAAATGAACATTTAATTCGCAAAGTATCTTTGAACAGCTACGATATTTGATCTGGAGGACGAGACGGCGAAACATAATTGAACGATTGATCGAACTTACCTTAAGTGAAGTTCAATCGAAATTATGTGAGCCGTCTCGTCCGAACAGATCAAATGCCCAGCCCGAATATATATATATATGTATATAGATAAAAATGACCCACCCTAAGTGCGAATTAAAATAAACACGTACTTTGGAAATAATGGAGAAATGGCGGTTACCGACCGGTAAGCTAGGGAATATGGAGGGAAATTTAAATTTTAAGTCTAGGGACAAAACTGTGATGGACCGGATAGTACTAACGTTACTACGATATTTGATCTGTTCGGACGAGACGGCTCACATAATTTCGATTGAACTTCACTTAAGGTAAGTTCGATCAATCGTTCAATTATAAAGAATATACGACCCCCCCCCCCCCAACAACACACCGAATCCACATCTAAAATTTTTCAGATTGATGTGAAACCTCGAGAAAAGTGAAAATTTTCCATTTCTGAGAGACTTAATTATCGGGCTCAGTATTATAACTTCCCTAAATCGGGAAGTTAAAAAATTTATTTTAAAAAAGCATTCAACAACAACAGCGATAAAATGAGGATTTTCAATTTTCTGTCTTCATTTAAAAAAATCCATTCTACTTTGAAACTTTATTTTAGTAAGAAAAGTGAAAAAAAAATGATAACAAAAGAGCATACAATTTTTTAATTTAGGGTATTGTTTCAATGGAACGAATGGAAATTTATAATTGGAAACATCAATTAGATAATTTATAAAATCCAGATTCTTTTACAAAAGCAAATAAATAATCAAATGAGATGTTGCTGTTTTTTTTATTTCCAACTTTTTAATCAATTTTTCAATTAAAAAAATAAAAACTTCGAAATCGTTTATGGTGTAAAACTAAAAGTAAAATCAAAATCGGTCAAATTTCGGTTTTCATTTTCAATTATGAATTTCAGCTTTGAATTTCCATTCTCAATTTCAATATCAATTACAATTTGCAATTTCAACTCATACCTTTTGAATTCAGTTTTCTCATATTTATGGGTGCGTGCGGAGAAAAATTCAAGAAGCACTGTTTCGACAATTGGACTGTAATTCAAATCAGCCAGTAGGCTATTCGCCGGAAAATTAACTGTTATCATTCAATTTATATACTAAATCCATTGTAATTCGTTAGCAGGTCATTGTAATTCATTTCTTAAGATCAGAGAGTTGCTTGATTAATTATTAAAAAATAAAAACTAATTGTACTGGAGATTAGCCGCACTTTTATTTAAAATCAATGTATAGCTATAGTTTGTTCATGCAATCGGTAGGGAATCGTTTGTAATAGACAAATCAATCGTTTTGGACGTTGAAAAGTTCATTTTTAGTCATTACAAACATTATATTAATTACACTCATATTCAAACATATTTCATGTGTGCGCCGGCGCATGGCTGCCTCTGATGTCATGCGGAATGGCGATTCTAACCTGTGCTTCCTATGATTATTCGCCACGAGCATTTGTAAGTATGAGTTTGGAGCAAACCATGAATAATGACCGAAAAAGTTGACGAATTATTCAGCAGATGTTTACTGCAATTCATTTCAAGCTATTAATTGACATTCCACAGTTTGACTGCGTTATATGAATCTGGAGGGTAACTAGATCTTCCCAGTGTGCCATCACCTTCCACTACTTGTGACGTAAATCTATGAGGAACCAGATTGTTTGTTGTATAAAAACATCCGTACGAGTACTGGAGTAATCCATAACCACTAGATCTTAATTTTGCAGAATTTAGAATCAATAAATATTCATCTGGAAATAAGTCATCATCTTACTTCGTCGGTCCCTGGGAGCCAAGCTAATAAATTCATGAGGGACATCTTACTCAGGAGTATGGCAGCGAATTCTCCAATGCACGAATTAAGCAGGAATATCTGCTTTTGTCCGGCACCGTTACGCATGCAAATGATGGAACTACACTTGGTAAGGCTGTTCGTACTCCGAAAGGTACTGTCACCCCCTGTGAATATGCACGCCATTGTAATCCGTCGTAATTAACAAACACCCCGGCCGCAAAACATCAATATAGTAATGCTTTCATGATTATAGTACTGCTTTCACACATAGTTATAATCATGCAAGAGCCCACCAGAATATGACATATATATCGAAGAAATGTTGTGATTTTAACGCGAACAGATCGCTGGTACTGCGGGCATCATTATTTTTGTGTGAACCAACGAATTCAGTGATGTACTGCTTGAAAAAGGCGGAATGAAGTTTTCTCCGAAATCCCATGTTTCTAAAACATCACAAAGTCTGGACAAGGCATGCAATTTGTTATATGCATCGTTTTTTAGAGCTAAATTGGATGTTCTAGATTCGCTCTTATAAAAACAAGACTCTCTAGGCTATAAATCAAAATTTGTGACCAAATTTTGATAAAAACTGAGTTATTTACCTGTTTTGTTTTTCATCTCCACGGCGTATCGATAGTTTAGTGGATACTTTTTTCCGATGAGATGTACAGAATAAGTTTCCCTATGAGTGGTGCTGCACCCCTTGGATTCATAAATATTGGACAAAAACGTCTACAATTAACTATTGAATTCAGTAGGTTACTTAATTTGGACATTTGTTAAACGGTTTCTTGTCACATCTTTTTCATTTTGTACATTTAGTTGGAAAAAGTTACGATTTTTCATTTGAAGTGTTGTATCAATTAAATATTCTCCAATCTGCATTTGGAAACCCCCCGATGTTTTTAATAAGATATGTGTGTTTGTTTGGCTAAGCCTGTACGTCATATACTCATTTTCGTTCGCCCTTAGCCTAGAATTACTGATTATGTTTTTTCTCCAATCGACACGTGTTCTTTCTACTTAGCCCTGAAAGAAATTTCAAGTCGATCTCGTTGCAAATCTTCACGTACAATTTCTCGTTTGATATTTCCCCTTGAAACCATTAATGAACAATGAAATGACTTTACAAGGAACCCAAAGCGAAGATAATTTTAGAGGAGAATTCAGAATCAAAAAAATTTTGTGTAGCTCCTTGGTTATATTCGGTTAGATTGCTTTGTAATCATTATCAATCACTCCAGGTACTTCAGCTTTACGGGTGGAATCACATCAAGGTGTTCGAACCAGATACGGATAATGATGATGTGTGGGTTCGAGAATATGATGATCAACGTTAAGGGGCCACACTGCACATCCTCATGCGAAACCAGCTTCCACTGGTCTCGCCACACGGCCATGTCCTGTTTGGCTTACATTTAAGAGATTTCCGAGTTTTATCCAACCCTCCACCATCCTGAGATCTCAATGTAACCGACGAAATTTGACCAAAAAGAGGAACCACAGAGACTGAAATCATCCACAAACGCGAGAAGATTCAAAATGCTTGTGAATTCAAGGAAACAGTTCGAGGGTTTGTCAACTCCACGCTTTTTACTCCCTTACTGAATAGTCCCTTTTTTCATACAAAGATATCTTCTCTACTTTTTTCAGAACATCTTTATGTTTTACTCACGAGCAGTGAATATTCATCCTCCAAATGGGCTGCTATTAGAAGTTGACCGAAATTTGTGTCATTCAATCATAGTAAATTAGAATTTAATTACTGCAATTGAAAAAAATAAAATGAAACATTCAAAACATCAATCGTTCCAAATGAATTGAGATTTACAATTTTTATTAGTAGTTGTCTTCGAACTTTTTTGGAAAATTACAGGGTTTCTAAACGTTGAACCACTAAACAAAGTTTGGAAAATTTTGAAATTAACTTCAATTCTGGGAATTCTGAATGTTTAGCAAAGTTCACAAATTTATAGGCTCCATAAAATTCTCAAAAATGTTGACAATTTCAGTCTACGTCTGTCTAAGTCTGAGACATGTATACATACCTAGACTAGAGCCAAGAGATGATATCAGCCAGTATCCTAATCTCTCAACTTCTCAATTCCTCATTCAAGTTTGCCCAATAACTTAAACTTGCTTTGCAATTAACCGATTTCTACGCTTCCAAAAGAATTACAAATTTTAGCAATTTCAAAAACCTCATGAAATTTCCAAATTTTCAACAAATTTTAAATGTTAAACTTTTCAAATGGGAAAAAAATTACTACACGCAATTTTTAACACCACAAAAATTTTGTGAATACAACTCCATTGAAATGAATTTGATGTTTTAATCACCATTCTTTTTTTTCAAGTGCAGGAATTTAATTTTAAATGTAAAGTACCGATAACCAATGTCGGTTAAGGATGTTCGACCCCTATTTCTCACTTTTGCCAATTTTCTGCTAATTTATTCCGAATTTTTGGTTTGATAGGCCGGACAAAATGTACCCTTTTCGTAACTTTATTCTCTATCGACTCCTAAAATTTCATTGTCGCAGGCCCATTTTTCAGCGTTTTTTCTAAATTTTTATGAATTTTCATACAAACGTAGGGAAAGACTAAAACATATGTTTATGGTGATAAAGTTTCGAGAGTCAATAAATAATAATGGTAGGGACAAATCGTATATTGTTTCTCGTCAATGGAACCAAAAAATTGGGTTAAATCGTCAAAATTTTTTTAAAAGATGGCGGATAGGGGTCGAACAGCCTTAACTTCTGATAGCAGCCCATTTGGAGAATGAACTCATTGGCCCTGCTCATGAACGTATTGTGGGCTCGATTAGAATTTACGATAATTTGCTCATCTGATTAGATCCAAAGTTGATTTCCGATGTGGTTAAAAATTTATGTAATATTGACAGAGCACTTCAGATCAGTATAAAAATGTCATGGGATATTGTTACCGTTTTTGCGTTTCCATTTATCCAAAATCAAAAATTATTAAACATTTTTTTTTATCTAAGCACAACTTAGCGCAATATTTGATAAAATTATGGATCCTGAATTGATAAGTTAATTGATATATTTCATCACAGAACACCTCTTTTAAATGAATTAATTATTTTTATAGGTGGATATATCCGGATGCCGAACGACCATAATTTCGTCACGGAGACTTGCAAATGATTCCTTTGTCGACTCCGTCTACAATGAATAATATCACGAGTACTGGATGCGCAAGATGTATCCATTTCGTGCGGAATTTGGTACGCTATGTGTTGATATTGTGCTTTAGTTTTGTTCTATTTACTGTATATATTTATGAATCCCTATTAAAACCACTTACGAATAAGATGATTGACTTTTCGAAAAAATAATTTTTTCAACATCGTCTCCAGCGAAGATCTGATAGTGTCCTATGGTCAATGTCAGTCGAAACACTAAAATGGACCAAAATATATTTGCAAGTGCATTTCGTATTGTTTAGCTCGCTAATGTCACCGTTGATATATCGCAGAAGTAAGATAAATTTTGTGGGAAAAACCGAAAAAAGTTTCAAGTATTTTTTTCAACAGATTCTGCTCAAATGCCATCGTAATTCTAGAAGCAAAGGGCAATTCCATAGTCCACTTTCTTTTTGAAGGGGCTACATCAAATTCGAAATATTTTTTTTTATGTCCAAAATAAGGTTATTGACGCTTCAATTTCGCGCTTTTTTGTATGCCACGTGGTGATCGAAAAACCATAGATATTAACCTCTAATTGTGGCGGGTGACGATTGTTCTCCAGTTATCTACGAATAAAAGAAAATAAGTTACAGCGTTCAAACTCGCGAGGATATTGGAGGAAAAAGCTAGAATAAGTTGTAATAATTTTATAATACGAACTATGCATGATTATGAATGATAGTGAGGCATCTGTCAAAATAGTTTTTTTCATACGGACACTGTATAAAATACTGAAGAACAATGGAAATGTCGGGGCACCTATTATTCTCCAATAATTCACATAAATAGTCATGTGTATGTGATCTTTTAGAATTTCTTGGATTGACGGAAGAGCATCTGGTATAGCCATATGCTTCTGCCAAAATACTCTTAAAATAGAAATACAAATCGTAAGCTACGTAGCGAATCTACTGAATTTGATAGTAGTTGAAATGACCCGAGTTGTTCATTTGATACCTGAATCATGAACTTGGGTGGTCTCAAATTGTTATCAAAATGGAGAAAATGATTCATTGATTGCTAAGAAAAATTCATTCAAGTTTTTGTTTACTGTACAGGATAGTGCACATAAGTCCCCTTTTATTAGTTCTTATAAGTTTAACGTTATTCGTGTTAGTTCGACTCGTTATTCTACTTATACAAAAATGCCTGGAAAGTGGAGGCGCAGTCGTTTACTTAAAAGTCATTTAACTCCAATGGAGATTATGTAGAGCCTCGATAGCTACATGAGAAATAACAGATCGATAAAATGGCGATGTGGGTTCATCTCCCACTTGAGGGGAGGGGGATTTGCCATGTGCTTCCTGGAGTTTTTTTACTTCAAGATGATACTTAAAATTTATTTAATTTCTTCTTCCTCGTTTTGTAATGCTCAAACTATGTCCAATTCGTTTGATTAAATGAGGAAAAAAATTCCTCTGTCGTTTATCTTATGATTTTTAACCTTTAATTTACAACATTTATTGCTTTTAATTATATTGATTTATTACTCAAATTAAACAATTTTCAAATTAGTAATATTCTCGAGAGTTCAAAAATTGGGTTGGCTGTCAAACATCCCCCATACACTTTAGAGGCTAAAAAAAATTTTTGGAATCTTTATAAACACTTCATTCAATTTCCAACTTTTCAGGGGTCATATCATCGAGTCAACGATGCCTCCAGCCTTCCGTATTTCAGTAGAACATGCAGTTTCTGCTTTACTACGACATAAAGATAATTTTGTATCTGGAGAGGTCCCGGCATACTCAAACCCAGTATGGGCTGAACTTTCCAATGAATATGGGCCAGTTTGGACTGCCCATAACTGGTACAATAATGTAAAAAAAAATCGTCGATGTGTTTGGCCCAAAACTATGGAAAAATTGAATTTGGAAGTGATTACCAACAAGAATGCAGAAGTTTTGTGGCGGATCGGCCTCAAGCGGACTCCAGCCTTACCGGCAGAGGCACACACCAGCGCCATCGGCGCAAACAAGTATTAGTGCCTAGGTCGGATTGACGAGGCTTCACGAAAGTCTCCGAAGCCTTGAAGAGTTTTTCCTAACAATATATATATATACCACCACAGCTGTGGCCCCCTCTTTTATATTTTAAAGTATCATTATCCAACTGTTGTCTTAAATAAACATTATTTGTTGCATTTAAGTGTGTGACAACTTCCTTATGTGAGACCCTCAAACGAAACTTCATAATTGGTGACCCCGATCGTACAGATTACGAAAACGCAAGCATCTAACCTAAATTCAGCCACGTACCATCCTACACACGCTTAATTTTCAAACATGACGCTCGAGCATTCCCCAGCTCGTCAGAGTGCACTAACACCAGAACAACTACAGCAACAAAACGCAGAGCAAGTACAACATCCGTTAGCACCACAGGCATTGCAACAATAACCACAAAACCCAACAGCACAGGACCAGGTGAACCAGGTACTATTTGGCAATAATTTCCCGGCTCAAAGCAGCAATTTACCTGCTGCACCCAATAATGCAAGTGCACTGCCAAGCAACTTTATGAATTATCTCCCACCTGGGTATCCATATTATAATGCCCAGGCTGGTAATGATGCACACATCATGGCGGTCTCACAGCTCAGGCTCCCTGAGTTTTGGACCACAGACCCAGAGATCTGCGTTCATCCATATTGAGGCCCAGTTCGCTACAAGAAACATCAGGAATGACAATACCATGTACCAGGCAGTGGTGACTGCCCTGAAACCGGAAAGTCTTAAAGAAGTGTGGGACATCCTCAGAGCACCTCCAGCAGCAGATAAATACCTGTGGTTAAAAACAAACCTCATTAAACGCTTTAGTGACTCAGTGGATCGGCAGCTACATAAATTATTGGCAGAGCTTTCCCTTGGAGACAGGAAGCCTAGCCAACTCCTCAGAGAAATGAGAACCCTCGCTGGTAATAGAGCATCTGAAGAGCTTCTCGGTAGCAGATGGTTAGCTTTACTTCCTGAAATTGTGAGCAAAATTCTCAAGGCTCTGCAGGGCAACAGCACCCTTAACCAGCTTGCAGAGGCTGCTGATAATGCCATGGAGAATAGTTCAGGTACCTATGTTATGGCAACAAATCACCAAACTTCAGCACCTGAGCCTCGGCTCAACCTTTCACATGCTCAGGTCATGGCAGCTAGTCATTATAATAATAATAACACGTCAGTACCCAGTGCCATTGAGAAAAGGTTAACCGCAGTTGAAAAATCCATCGAGACGTGGTCCCAGAATTTGCAGCAGTTGTCCTCTAAGTTGGGCAGGTTCACCAGCAGATCTCGCTCGTATTCTCGCCCACGCTCTAGCACACCTGGACCTCAACAGCACACTGGACTCGGTTTCTATCATGAACGCTTTGGAGATAGGGCTAGGCAATGTGTACCTCCATGCGCACGATCAACGACACCCATCACTCAACAAAATTTAAACTAGAGATGCTGCCGTCTGTTCAGGCGGCCTGCGGCAGCTCAGACTCAAATAATAATGCCGCTCGAAAAGAATTTCGTCTTTTCGTCTGTGATAAATCCAATGGCCGAAGATTCCTCATCGACTCAGGGTCAGTCATATCTATAGTTCCTAAGTTCTGGAGTCGTCAGCCCACGCAATCTAACTTTAAACTGTACGCTGCTAATAATACAGCTATTGACACCTACGGCCAACAATTACATACCCTACACATTGGACTCCGACGCGACTGTAAGTGGAACTTCACTGTCGCCAATGTGAAGGTTCCTAGCATCGGTGCAGACCTGCTCACTCACTATGGGTTGCTCATCGACCTACGAGGTGAGCGACTTATTGACCCTGCAACGAACCTCTCAGCTCCTGGAGAGGTCCACGAGACTAGTGTCTTTAGTATCTCCACTGTCTCCAACGATTCCTCAGCACTCTCTTCCAACGTTCGTCAGCTCCTCGCAAAGTTTGTGGAAGTCACAAAACCTCTTGCAGCTCCTAGGACCCAAGTAGATAGTCTAGTAGCCCACCACATCGTCACCAGTGGTCCACCAGCAGCAGAGCCACCACGACGTTTGGCTGGTGATAAACTGCAAGCAGCTCGTGCTGACATCCAGTCCCTACTGCATCATGGAGTCATCAGACCCTCTAGTAGTCCGTGGGCAAGTCCATTGCACATGGTGCCAAAAAAACAAAGTGGCTGGCGTTCAACTGGCGATTATCGTGGTCTCAATCAGCGCACAGTGCCAGACTGTTATCCTCTGCCAATAATCGAAGACGTCCTACAACGTTGCCACGGTCGCGAGTTTTTTACCACTTTAGACCTGGTGCGAGCTTATCACCAAATTCCAGTGGCTCGAGAGGACATCGTCAAGACGGCCATCACAACCCCCTTTGGTCTTTTCGAGTTCCTCGGCATGCCCCCAGGACTACGAAACGCAGCACAAACGTTCCAGCGTTACATGGACAATCTTTTGAGAGCCATCGATTTCGCAACATGTTACATCGGTGATCTTATCATCTTCTCCAAAACACCTGAAGAGCACATGCAGCATCTCCAAACCATCTTCCCGATCCTCCAAGATAACCAGCTTTGCATGAATCCCAGTAAGTGTCAGTTCGAGAAAAATGAAGTACTGTACCTGGGATATACAATAAACCATCATGGTTTCGCACCACCTGAGAGCAAGGTCCAGGCTATTATTGACCTCCCAAAACCTGACACAGTCGTTGAGCTACGCAGATTTCTCGGGATGCTCAATTATTACCGACGCTGCCTACCACACGCAGCACATGACCAAGCCGTGCTCAACGAGTTTACCAAAGAGTCTAAAAAAAACGACAAACGAAAGATCCCATGGACGCCGGAATCAGAGGTCGCGTTTAACCAGTGTAAACAGAAAATCGCATCTGCAGCTCAAGTCAGCTTCCTATCCCCAAGTGCCCCTCTTGCACTCTCGACTGATGCATCCGATTTTGCCATTGGAGCAGCTCTGGAACAGTTAGAGGACAATACCTGGAAACCCGTAGGTTCTTTTTCACGCAAACTCAGCCCAGCAGAATCTCGGTACAGCACTTATGACCGAGAACTCCTAGCAATTTTTGCTGCTACAAAATTCGTATTCACCCACGTAACCGCTGGTAGGCATTACTTCATGGGTAATACTACGGATCAGAGTACCCACCCATTGCGGCTGGGGCCGACTTCGCCATTTCCGCTCATCGTATTTCTAATCACAGGGTAAACCTCCAGAAACCCCTGTGATACGATGGCGGGCGTCTACGATGGAACCCTCCGCCCCCCCCCCGCGCGACGGGTCGCGTTCGGTCCCGGCTCACGGTCTCACTTCATGGATACCGCCGATAGCACACACGGAATGTTCCTGCCATCGGTCGGAGTCCGTGAGAAAATATTTTTCAGAAAAAATATTTGCAGTGAGCGGGAATCGAACGCGGGACCTTTAGAATTGTAAGCAGACACTCTACCCACTACACCAAAGCCCCGTCATAGGGGGGGGGGGGGAGTGGTTGTGGCGGATCGGCCTCAAGCGGACTCCAGCCTTACTGGCAGAGGCACACACCAGCACCATCGGCGCAAACGAGTATTAGTGCCAAGGTCGGATTGACGAGGCTTGACGAAAGTCTCCGAAGCCTTGAAGAGTTTTTCCTAACAATATATATATATACCACCACAGCTGTGGCCCCCTCTTTTATATTTCAAAGTATCATTATCCAACTGTTGTCTTAAATAAACATTATTTGTTGCATTTAAGTGTGTGATAACTTCCTTATGTGAGACCCTCAAACGAAACTCCATAGTTTCATTGAATTCGACTTTAGGGAAAGGTGACTGAACCATTAAAATTTCGCAGCGTGAAGATCGAGGTGATGAGAAGTGGTTTGATTATTTCCTAAGTATAGAAGAATGGACAAAAGTATTCAAACCACTGAACATGAAGAACTTGTCTAAAAAGATGGAATTTTCTTTGTCTCCTGATGATTGGACCGATGACTTGGACACGATTTTCTGGAGACAACACAGATTGCCGTGGTCTTACTCCCTGGTCGGTGCTGAGATTAATACGTCTAGTACCGTTTTCATTAAGTTGTCCGGTGCTTGCCGAGGTACACTTTGTGAAAACGAGATTTATGGTTGTGCCACTGTGAAACCGACGGTCAATCATGATGAACTCCGTATTCGTATCAGAACTCAGGATACACAGGCGAGGAGTCACGAGAGCCTGCAAAAAGAGTTGGACAACCTGAAAAAGAGAGATGATGAAAAGAATTTCAGCAGAAATCCACGAAAGGCTGCAAAGAGAAAAAAAGATGCATGTAAATCGACAGACTCTCAGCAAAAGAAGAAGCGAAAAGGGTAATCAACAGCAGAAGCAGCAAATGGAGTATCTTCCGAGGATCCCATTGCAAAAGTCTATGAATTGCAGTCTACTCATCCGTTTGTGGGCTCGATGCATGATGTAGTCTACAGTCCTTTCCTTACCGTTTATGGATCTACTGCGCAGTTTAACATCTATAAGAAGTATCACTCATCTACTCAAAGTTCCGCTATCAGCATTGGTGTCTTAGATAACTGCGGACAGAAGATTGAACGCCCAAAGGGAATGCAAGCTTGGTCGATTTCGCTATATGTACTTACGTTCGTATCCGAAGATATGATATTTGGTGCATATCAAATGCTTGGTGAGAATGATGGAAACATAGCAGCAGCCTTGGGATTATGGTTGAAAAGGTGGGTTCGCCGAGTGAGGTCTGAACCAAAACTGGTAATCATTCCTTTCTCAGCTCATTTTGTAACGGCTTGCGTACATAGCTTCAACGATACGTCTGTTGAGCAGTATATTGAAGCTACTTTCCAGGCAATATCTCAAAGAATGGACTTGCCTCGAGCAGTGACCATTGTCAAAGCAGACTTAACGAGTTTGTTGGGGGTTGCTCTTCGGTGGTCGTGCTGGAAATTGATTGATTCACCAGACGTGCGTAATTTCTATCTCAAATGTATCATCTCTACGGCTAACTGTCGAAATAATAGCGAATTCGAAGAAATTTTCTCACTGACATGTGTTATGGCAATCCAGAATTATAAAGACTCAATCGTTGAATCTAAGTTTACAACGTCTGGAGATTCAGCAAGGAAAAAACTCGAGACTTATTTTATTGAAACTGGTTGTATCGTTGATGCAGATTTGAGAAGTTTTCATCCTCAGCTACCCTTGGAAATTGACAAGCTTCCTGAGAAAATTTTTCCAAAGACGCTCAAATTGAGTATTTTTATTGAAGAAGCCATTCGAGAACTTCGAAAGACAGGGGAAGCTACAAACATGAGGATTCCTCAAAATATTCCTGATACCTGGAGTATTGTGGCATTCATTCAAAATATGATCACTTCGAGCCTGCGTACTGTTCGTAAAGGGGAGGATTTAAATCCATATTTTTTCCCAGCATTGTTGAAAGAACTGTTTGAACTCGCAATTCAATTTCCCATATGGGCTTCTATGAACCCTCGATGAAACTTGAAGTTTCAATTGAAGAATCATGGACGAGACTATATTTCGGCTTTTGAAAAGAGCTACCTGAAAAATTCAGCAATACACCCCCTGTCAATCTATTTGTTAACTACCACCTTGAGCATTTGAGAAGAGATGGATTGGCCAGTGCATCGAAGCAGTGGACTCGCAACGATCATGTGATAATACAGGATGATTCATCCAAATTCGATGATACGCCACAAGATGATGCAAAAACTGTACATGAACGCACTTCGCTAACCTCGCCTCGAATTTCAGAAAAGTATGACGGTATGAATACAGATGATGATGGAGACAATAACGGTCGAGTTTATCAATCTAAGGACAAAGATTGTGTAATGACAGGAAACAGTTTGCAGCCTAAAGTACTCCAAACTGATGAAAATTGTGTACCTGATGACTCGCTAATAATTTCAAATGAGTTTGGAACACATCATCGTCGTGTAAGTGCCAGCTCTATCGTATCGATCAGCAGCGATGACACAGGAGAAACTTCCCCCAATTTCCATCCACTGGAGAGCTACGATCATCAACATGGAGATTGTCTGCAATCTCATTCGCGTAGTTTTTCTCACACCATCATTGAAAACTTAGAAAAAGGAATTCAATTCGGTCAAAATGAACCGTCGCGCGCTAAAATTGATACTTCAAAGAATAAAGCATTGAAAGTGATTGGACAATATCAGGACTCTCATTCGAAATTCTTTCGACGAATTCCCGAAATTGGGGTGTTAAATCAATCGACAGAAAACCATTTTCAGCCCTCAACAATTCATTTCTTGAGAAATATCCATTTTTACTCCCCAGTTATATTGGAAGGTGACCCATACAGAGGTAGTAATAGCTGTGCTTTCGACTCGATTTGTCGTATTCTAACTATCAGCGCAATCGATGATCCTATCTATATGGACTTCATCAAGAAATCGACGGATACAGGTCTGAAATATATTAATCACTTCTACACCAATGCTAAAGTACCAACACTTAATGAATATCGCACCCATACTTAATGTAAAAAACATTCATTTTCTGGTCAGAAAGGAGAAAACCGCCATTTTAGTGTTCGACTAGAATAAAAAACAGTTCCAGGCACGCCATGAAAAACTAATCACCCTTCCCCACGTGCTTAAGATCCTCGGTTTCGCCTCGAATGTGATTTTGCACCTGGGGAAAGGTGATTAGTTTTGTAATTACATTAGAAACATTAATTTGGATTAGAGAAAGAACGGGATTATGTGAAACCCAAGAAGAGCCAAATTTTTTAGACATAATTCGAAGTAATGAACGGCTGATTGGCCACTGCACATGCGCGGATCGCGTTATGCCGAAGGGGGGGGGGGAGCATTTATGACAAAATCATTAATTGTCTGTACAGACGTAACAACGTATGTACAAACAAACAAATTATATTTTTTGGAATGTACAAACGATTTCCTACAAAATCCACGGGGAATTTACTTCACTGAACTTATTTTATATTATGTGTCGGCTAAAACACACGAAAATTTCATTAATTTTTTATAAATAAACAGGAGATGTACAAGAAAAATTAAGCAATGTACAATAATGTACACTTGATGTACAATCGATTACGTCAAGTACTGTTCATACTTTGTGTACTTTGTCGGCTAAGTACCCAGAGGTCTCTCTCACTTGGCCTTACCCCCACTCTTCGTTCAGCATAGACTCCGGAACTGTAGAACTCATCAGTAAAAAGTGCACTTGACCATAGTTAACAATTTTGTTTAGCGTTAATAATATTTTACCATTGTGTACCGTTGAATTCTCTACACAACTAATTTTTTTCAGATTTTTTGCATTAATCCTTCCCGCTAACTATAGCTCATTTTTTTAACTTCCCGATATAGGGAAGTTATTGTAATCACGCCGAAAATCGAAAATCGGATTTTCACCAGATCTCCACGTTTCAAGGTCTCCCGAATCATTCTAGACCATTTTTGGAAAAATGTCTGTATGTGTGGGTGTGTGTGTGTATATGTTCGTATGTATGTGCCCAAATTTTTCGTCTAAGACTTCTTGAAAACTAATGGTCCGATTCCATTAATTTTTTTTTCGATCGATGAGTTTTCATGTAACTTAGTGCTGATTAGATTCTCGAAGGAATCCAGTCAGCAGTTTTCAATAATTTCCAGAAAATCGAAAGGCCAAAAATCGCAAATCGGGTCAATCAATGGTCATCCATGAACTATGAGAGTTAGCGCAAAATTTATATAAGAGAAGTTGTTCCCCATATAAAAATACACAATTTACGTAGAATCACTTTTTTCCATAATTTGCATAATTAAGGGGGTATGGCCGTCTCAACAATTATGTATGTAATAAGTAAATGAATGAACCCAGCGCTGTCATGAAGGTCTCAATCGAAACCTTTCCGTCCAGAATGGAGCGGATTACATTTTGGATGGCATTCGTGCAGTCCATGCAATGTTATTAACAATTGCAAATCTTTGTACGATTCCACTGGGTAAAATATTCAAGTTAGCGGGAAACTTATCTGAAGAAAACTATTCCTCATATGAAAATACAGCTTTTACGTGAAATTACTTTTTTCCATAATTTGCATCATTAAGGAGGTATGGTCGCCCGAGCAATTTGAAATACGGGAACAATGCATATCACCAGGGTCGTTCCTTACACAAAAATGCACATTCAGTATGACTTTTTTCAATATAGGTTAAAACATATCGCGAGGTGTACTAGAATATACTTGGCGAATGAATATGTCGACAATTGCGGGAAGGATGTCAAAGAGCGGGATAATTAGGAACGTACAGAGGTAGAGAGGGTAACTAGACGGACGAATTCCAGTTGAATATTTTTATGCTGCTTAAAAATCAAACTAAATCGATCGCGTGCAGTAATGATTAGTCACAAGTTCAATTATTGTTATCACTGCTGAGTTTGCTCATCACCATGGTTGCATGCTTATGCTGTACTGAAATACCAAATCGGGAAGTTTTGTTGCTGCCCCGTATGGGGCACACACATTTGCACACCACTAGTCATAAATTGTTGTTGCAAAAACTACGCATACGAAAAATTTATAAATAACCTACCATTGTTCACCATTGAAATAAGAAGAGATACCAATATGATTGTTTTAATTATCTTCCAACCCCCTCGCTAACTATGGTGAAGTGGGGTTGTACCCCCTCTTTTATCATTGTAACCCTCTGGCGACAGAAATTGGAAGGTCTCCTGCGAAACTCCCTAATCGAAACCTAAAGATTGTAGGTTGACAATTGAAAATCGTCAGTCAAGAATTGGTAATTGGACAACTGAAGATTGAAAATTGCTAATTAAACATAGATGATGAAAAATTCACAATTAAAAGTCGAATGGTGACAATTTTGAATCGTTAAATGAGAATTCAAAATCGCTTGTCAACTGTAAATTTTCAATTCATAATAGTGAGTGTCAATTTCCATAAGTTTCAATTGTCAATTTCCAATGAGTGATTCTCAATTGTCAGTTTCCAATCTTCAATATTCAATTTTCGATTTTATTCGATTGTTCGTTAGCAATCGACAATTGTGAATTTGTATCCTCATAATCTTTAATTGTCAATTTTCACTTTTCAATTACTAGTTTGGAATGGTCAATTTATACTTGATCGTTTCAATCATCAGTGCTTAGTCGCCAATTTGTAATTGTAAATTTTCGTTGTCAAATTTCACTTGCAGTTGTTCAACCGACAATTTTCACATTTCGATTTGCGTTGTTGATTTCCAATTTTCAATATTTTATTGTTAGTCATCAATTACCAATTGTCAATTACCAACATTTAATTGTTGATTTCCATTTGTCAATTTGTAATCTTCAAACGTGAATTTTCAATTATGAGCACTCAAGTTTTAATTGTCTATTTCTCTTTTTTAATTTTCAATCAGTGATGTTCAACTGAAAATTGACCATTACCAAGTTGATAGGTAGAAAGATAACAATTAAAATTGCCGCTGAAAGCTGGTAATTTAAAATTGGCAATCAAGCCGGAGGATTGGAAACGGATATCTCAAAATTAATAACTCCAAATGGACAATAAGAAATTGAGAGTTCTAAATTGAAAATTGGCTATGCAAAATCGGTAAGTAAGAACGGTAGCTTGAAAAATGACGGTTGAATACTGAAGTTGAATTGAAGATTGCAAATTCAAAGTTGACAACGGTAAATTGAGAATGTAAAATCGGTAATTGAAACTGGGGATTGATAGTTGAGCACTGAGAATTAACAATGCTGCAACTTTTAACCCACAATGTTCAATTGTTAATTTTCAATCGTAGTTATCAATTGCCAAGTTTTATTGGTAAATTTTTAATTGTTGGTTTTGAACTGTCAATTATCAGATGTCGATTTTTAATTGCCAATTAATTATAATTAGCAACTTTTAATCATCCATTTTATATTATAAGCATTCAATTTCAAATTGTTAATTTTAATTGTCAATTTTCAATCTTCAATGTTTAGTTGCCAATTCTTAATTGTCAAATCATCCTAATTCACAATTTCTAATTGTGAATTTGAAATGGTAAATTATCAATTTTCTCATTTTCGATTTAAATTGTCAATGTTTGATTTTTAATTGTTGATTTCCAGTCAGCAATTTTTAATTGTTAACTTTCCATTTTCATAATGTTTGATTGTCAATTTATCATGATTAATTGATAATTACAAATCGACAACTGGAAATTGAAGATTGTTAATTTCAAATTCAATTTGTTAGTACGAAGTTACATCATGTATAAAACGGTCATTCATGTATAAATAGATACTGTGAAACGGTGAGGTTGAAGCAGAACATTTTTGATCACTTAAAGGGGAAGAAATTAGTGAAATCAGAAAAAAAATCAAAAACTTCTTGAAAAAAATGGGCTAAGTCCATGTTTTGAGGTGGTGCACGGCCCACTAGATAAGACCACTGAAATGGCAATATTCATTGCCATCTGGCTTTGACATTACATATTGAAAAATCAAACAACTATGAAAATACGCGAAGCTCATGAATTGCTGTGCAGTTAATCTTAACGTCACTAATGCACATAATATGCATGTCAAAAATCGGAAAAATTGATCCAGAAGAAAAAAAATGGTGGAAAAACAGCGTCAGGACCAACGGACTTGGCGCGGTTTTTAAAAGGCATATTAAAAAAACAGGCAGTCCGTTGTATTACTCTGTTAGTAGCGTTCGTAGTGAACTATAATTGATCGACCCGAATACGTATAACAGTCGCATACTCAATACAGCAGCAAAACAATACAGTATAGACTAAATCGATCATTCAAAAATGAAATATGCAACCTCGGTTCCAAATACTAACGCACCGATTACTATAGCAATTATTCGTACTAAAGACTCTGTACAGGCCACATTATGGGCCATGAACGATCTTACTTCAGTGGACCGTTCATGATGGGGAGACTAAGGAAAAAAATGAAAACTCCCCAGTGCATTACACCACTATGACCGCTAGGGATGTTTTGAGAACTCCAATGAATTCGAATTTATTATTCCTAATTACCTATGGTTATGAAATATTTACAACAACCATGACTATATTCGGACAAGCATATTCAGTCAAATTGACGACATAAATCATGTGGTAGTCGAAGGAGCTCATACAGGTGTATGTCGTTTGGTAGTCGGAGGGGCTAATACATAATAATATCCGCATGTGTACAATCGTACATGATAATCTGGTATAGGCGAAAGTACATAATAAAATATATTCAAATTACCATGGTACGCAAATTCGAGTGTGTCGGACAAACCGCGCCAAGTCCGTTGGTCCTGACGCTGTTTTTCCACCAATTTTTTTCTTCTGGATCAATTTTTCCGGTTTTTGACATGCATATTATGTGCATTAGTGACGGTAAGATTAACTGCACAGTAATTCATGAGCTTGGCGTATTTTCATATTTGTTTGATTTTTTCAATATGTCATGTCAAAGCCAGATGGCAATGAATATTGCTATTTCAGTGGTCTTATTTAGTGGGCCGTACACCACCTCAAATCATGGGCTTGGCCCATTTTTTTCAAAAAGTTTTTGATTTTTTTCTGTTACAATATTCGTTTGTTTGTTTAAGTTAGTCTTAATAGTGAAATTTTCTTTTAACTCAATATTAGCATTTATATCTTACAACTTAGCGCATAAGACTGTCCAACAATGAGCAATAATGAAGCAATGTGACTGTCATATAGTGCTGTGATATCATCACTAAGAAATACTGTAACACGTGCTATTTTTTAAATTACTTAAAAATAAATGGTATCTAATCTAATCTAATTACCCTTTATATGTTTGTATCTACTTACCCCACGCCCCTCTTTGAGGTGCTTTCAGCAATTATCGACATATTCGCTCGCTGGGTATATTCAAATTTGACTCGCGATATCTTCTCAACCATACGAAGGAGCTAAAATTGCAGCGGCCTCCTCTCAGGACGTTCAAGTAATTCAACTTGGGTAGTGTCCTCAATTATGAGACTTGGGAAAAAACATGGAAATAAAATGATAAGACACAGGAAACCACAGAGAACCTATGTCGGTACAGGCGACTACTCTATGACCTCCCGCTCATCAGACAATGCGAAAAATTCTCGCCCTGTGTAGTCCAGTCAATCTAGACTTTCTATGTAAAATCTCACACACTTCGGATTGAAGTATAGCAAAAAATAGATAAAAATACACTGAATAATATATCAAAATGTATGGTTTACCAAATTGGGAGCTTTAAAAGTTATTAACAAAAAACTGACGCAAAAATCGCACTTTATTTGTTCAATCGCGAATAACTCTATTCTCATTCACTTAATCTATATAGTCAAGAGGATTTTTTGGTAGAGCAAACAATGACCTTTCAAAATGGATCCGCCACCACTATCGAAAAAGGCACCGTTAATTCACTATGATTTTTTTAAAGTGGTTGTTTTTTCCACAATGAAATGTCGGTATCACAGCACGCCACGCCTCTCGGAAAATGGTGGAGATCACGTGGTTCGGGCCAAGCGGGCCGCATTCAAATGAGTAGCGCAGTAACTCCATTTTTAAATTCTGATTATATATATATATATATACATATATACATATATATATATATATTTGCTGGTTTTGGTGATAAAAATAATTGTTGAAAACAGTAATTATTATCTCATTAATATTTAATTGACTAACAATCTCTAGCTAACGATTCTTATACCTATATATGCTCAACAAATACAGAAAGGCAAAGAAGATTAATTAAATAGAATTGACAAATGAATCTAATAAACCTGAAAAAATTCGAATTGATCATGATTGAACATTATTATGTTCCATTTTTCCATTGTATGCATCCAAATGTATCCATTTTTCATTTCCATTTATTTTCATTGATTTCCTTGATTTGTTGAGCATGCATAGGTATAACAATCATTAAGTAGAGATTGTTAGTCCATTAAATATTGAAGCGATAATAATTAGTGTTTTCAACCATTATTTTTATCACCAGAACCAGCAAAAAAATATATATATATAATGTCAAATGCTCTACAATAATTGGTATTGAGTCCCTATTACACCTTACCAAATTTCAGCTCGATGGAAGCATAAGTTTTTGAGAAAACTTGATTCATTTCCTTTGTTTTTGCTCCATATCTCCTTCAATATTGAACCGATTCGTTTTTTTTTTTTAAATCTTCCTCATCACGCCATCTATAAATTTCACACAAATGTTCCATTTGGTATCTATATGTGCAAGTGGTTTGGATTTTTGAAAATTTTCATTATCTCCTTATACATATAAAAATCTCATGTCACGGTGTTAGTCATTATACTCCTCGGAAATGGCTCGACCGATTTTCGTGAAATTTTGTATACATATCGGTTAGGCCTGAGAATCGGACAACATCTATTTTTCATCCCCCTAAATGTTACGAGTGGTCCATCCCTAATGATATTCCTCCTAAATGGCACCACCCATTTTCGTGCAATTTCGTGTACATATCGGTTACGTCTGAAAAGCAAGCAACATATATTTTTGCCCCCCTAAATGTTCAGGGTGCTTTAAACCTAATTTTTCATTTTATTTTTTCGACAAAATTTTTTGTTTTTATTTTTTTATGATACAGCATATAGAAATACATACACATTTTTTATTCTATCAACAAATCCGCAATAGCGCTGCTAAGTGACAATGGAATATAATACTTTTACATAACTCGGCAAATATTGTTTTGACATGTATATTTTTTGTAGACAACATTTTTACATTACCAAAAATGCCGGGTTAGACCGTTTTATATATTGTACATGAAATTTTTTGATAATAGTTTTAAATACAATCGAAAACGTGATCGTATAAATACGATTTTTTTTTATTCTTAAAATTTCCAACCAAAGGATATTAAAATGAACATCCATGTTTTATTATTGTGAAAGGTAAGTGAAATAATACGCAAATGAATATAATTGTAAGTCACTGTTTTTTACAAATACACTGACAGAAGGATTTATTAACTATTAATAATTCATTGAAAAACTATTAGTTAATTCATTACATTTAAATAAATATTTTTTACACGTCTATAAATATTAAGTTAGGAAGGCAGTGCATTTATTAATACTTAATAAGTATTTATTAAGAGTTAACAAATGTTTATGTCACAACTATCATTATTATTATTGATATGCTCTGTCTACAGTGTTACTATCTACAGGTTTCAGATCAGCAAGCTTTGATAGTGCTTAATTTCCGCACGTCGCGGTTTGTGGACCTAAGCTGTGGAATACCATCCCCCATTCATGTGCGCAATCCTCTGCCTCTCACTCAGTTCAAGACCCATTTGAGGATCTGGCTCCAATCCTTGGATATCTGATGATGTTCCCGCATTCAGCAACGTCTTCGGATTGTGCAATGATCATAATGACTACTATTATTGAGCTTCTGATCTCCTCTTTTTTTGGAGTGAAACTTCTTATGGGACTATAGAAGGTGTTACGCTGTCCGGACACTTACGGGGGGTGGGGGTGAGGGTCAAGGGTGGGTGATGGCGTGGGTCTAGGTTGGGAGGGGGGGGGGGGGCACGGTCGAGGGTGGGAAGATTCCGAAGGATTCCGAAGGTTTCCGAAGATTGTCGAAGGATGCCGAAGATTTCCGAACGGTGCCGAAGATTGTCGAAGGGGGCCGAAGATTGCTGAAGTTTGCCGACGGATTTCCACGGTTGCCGAGGCATTCCGAAAGGCGATGGTTGCCGAAGATGACCCAAGGATTCCGAAAGGATTACGAAGGGTGCCGAAAGATTCCGAAGGGGGCCGAAGATTGCCGAAGGAGGCTGAAGATTGCTAAAGGATTCCGAAAGGTGCCGACGATTGCTGACGGTTGCCGACGGATTTCGACGGGTGCCGAAGGATTCCGAAGGGTGCCAAATGATTCCGAAAGGATTCCGAAGACTCCCGACGATTGCCGAAGGATTCCGAAGGTTGTCCAGGACTTCCGAATGTTGCCAAAAGATTCCGAAAAATGCCGAAGGATTCCGAACGGTGCCAAACGCGTTCGAAGGGTATGCAAGCATTCCGAAGCGTGACGCAGGATTCCGAAGTGTGCCGGAGGATTCCGATTACGGGCGAGGGTCGAATGCGGGGGGGGGGAGGGTTGACTGTGGGGGAGGGGCGAATGCCGAAGGTTGACAGTGGAAAGGCGCGGAGGTTTTTTGACAATGATAAGTCAAAATCAATGTTCTAATCTTCTCCTGTTCTACAAATGCTTTACCATTATGCACCTTCATTATTTTATCAAAAGTATTATTTCAAATGGATAAGGAAAATTCATACTCCTCTTCTGAAGTTCCACTTCTCTGGCGCATCAGGAACTACACGCCAATTTTTTATTTTTTTTTTATTTGATCTACATCTTACTCTGTTCTCCTCTTTAAGTAATGCTTATCATCTCAATAATGTAGCCTAACCTATTCGTGCATTTGCTGTCGATCATTTATATTTCATTATTTTATGTTATTTTTTTTTATTTCCTGTTATAATTTTCTATGTAGTCTAATCACGTGTTTTGTTTGTTTAACTATCTAAACAATAAACTTAATTATCTATCTCTCTATATATCTACAGGCAGCAATGCCAAAGAGACTCAAAGGGGTAAATTTGAGTCGTCGAACGGTCAATTCTATAGCTGTGCGATGGAAGAGCACGAAGATCAGGCGAACAAATCGAAGAAAATAATGGAAATGCGCGTGTGAGCATGGTGCAGTTACGTCAATCACAATCGCAAGAGGCAGGAGATGAACGTAATCAACAAAGACAACTACAACGAAGAGAAACGCGTAGATTCATAGTTAATAGACGTAGAACAATTGACCAACAACACCAACAAGTTCATCGAGCATTTACATCCGGGTCATCTCTTCGACTAGTATTCCAGTGCGAGACTGATGTTGAATATTATGATCATTCCAAGATGATTATCGGTACTTTGGAAATGGAATGCCTGTATTGTCATGCACTCAAATTCAAAAATGTGCCAGTTCTGATGTGTTGCTCATCAGGAAAAGTACAATTATCTGAAATTGAAACACCACCTGAACCATTGCGCGGTTTACTTCTTGGTACACATCCAGATTCTAGCCTGTTCCTGAACTCAATTCTTACATTCAATTTTTCCAAATGAATGCTTGCAAATGACATCATTTGGAGCAACAGAAATAGTTAACAATATTGCTTCAAACGGTCAACAATTTAATCACACGTTCAAAATCAAAGGGCAAGTGTATCACAAAGTGGGCTCATTGCTGCCAATGCCAAACGAATCTCACAAATTTTTACAAATCTACTTTATGGGTGGCGAGGACGCCAAACCTGCAATTGCCAATGGTGTGGATGCTCGTTGTAACCACCATAATCTCAATTCACCTTTTGCCAGGCGTAACGTCCGCGAGCTGAACGCTCTGTTAAACGCGCACAAAGACTTATTAAAATTATTTCAATCACACATGCACAAGCTACAAAGTGACAATCACGCTGTTGTCATCAATTCTAATGGAACACCAGCTGGAGAGCATATACGTAGATTCGACGCCCCTGTTGTTGACAAAGTTGCTGTTATGATGGTTGGCGAGCGTACAGCTACGCGACAAATCGTGATTCGAAGAAAAAATGATGATCTTCAGTTCATCAGTGACACCCACCGTTCATATGACGCTCTCCAATATGCACTAACTTTTTGGAAGGGACAAGACGGATATTGCGTAAACATTAAGCAACGAGATCCCGTAACAGGTAATTCATTCATTATTAAGAACATAATTACTGTATTATTAAAGAATAAATCTTCAATTAATTTGAGTATATATTACTACAGGAGCAGAAATAGATAAGAACGTTAGCTCGAAGGATTTTTATTTGTATTGTTTGATGATTCGACGCGGCCGAGACAACATCATTTTATGTTTTCGTGAGCTTTGTCAACAATTCATGGTAGACATGTATGGGAAGATAGAAAGTGAACGACTACGATACTTGCGACATAATCAACAGAAACTGCGTGCGGAAGAATATATCCACTTGTGAGATGCTATGGCGAACAATGCGGACACTGCTGAAAGTGCTAACTTTGTTACCTTACCATGATCGCACATAGGAAGCCCGCGTCACATGCAAGAATACATACAGGATGCTACAGGCTTTCGTGCGTGAATATGGACGACCGTGTCTTTTCATTACGTTCACATGTAATCGAAAGTGGCAAGAAATTACATCGTTGCTATTACCAGGACAAAATGCAATGCATCGTCATGACATTACAGCACGTGTGTTTAAACAAAAATTAAAGTCATTAATCAACTTTATTACTAAATTGCATGTATTTAGGCCCACACGATGTTGGATGTATTCAGTCGAGTGGCAAAAGCGTGGGTTACCCCATGCTCATATTTTAATTCGGTTTGTCGATAAAATACATCCTGAGGACATCGATAGTTTAATTTCTGCAGAGATTCCAGATCCGTCTACTGATCAATTATTATTTGATATTGTCACTGCAAACATGATTCATGGTCCTTGCGGAAATCTGAATCGTTCATCACCTTGCATGGTAGACGGAAAATGTACAAAACGTTTTCCTAAACATTTCACTAACGATACGATCACACATATTGACGGATATCCAATATTTGGTCAAAGAAGTACCGAAAATGGCGAACAATTGTTCATTAGAACTATCAAAAACGCAGAAATTGACATTGACAATCGGTGGGTGGTACCATATTGACCTCTACTGAGCAAAACATTCAACGCTCCTATTAATGTTGAGTCATGCAGTTTGGTATCAAATATATTTGCAAATATGTCAATAAAGGAAGTGATATGGCTGTATTTAGAATTCAAAATACTCATATAAATGCTCCTCGGCTGAATCAAAATGATGAAATTACGAATTATCAAATTGGCCAGTATATCAGTTCCAATGAAGCCGGCTGGCGTATTTTCGGTTTCCCAATTCATGAACGAGATCCAGCAGTTATCCATTCAGCTGTTCATCTTGAAAACGGCCAGCGCGTATATTTCACAAACGAAACAGCGCTGCATCGTGCTACAAATCCACCAAAAACTACGCTCACCGGATTTTTTGAACTGTGCAATCGTGATGATGCTTTTCGTACCTTCGCACAAACAGTGCTCTATTCTGAGGTTCCAGGATATTTCACATGGGCTCAATCGAACAAATGGATGCCTCGGAAGAAAGGGACACCCGTTGATGCGTGCCCCGTTTACTCAAATCAAGTACTTTGGGTCGTGTATATACAGTCAATCCACGGCAGACTAGGTGCTTTTGCCTGCGAGTGTTGTTGGTTAATGTAACCAGACCATTGTCATTTCAGGATATACGTAAAGTAGATGGACAACAGTATCCAACGTATAAAGACGCATGTCTTGCTCGAGGCTTGCTAGAAGACGATAACCATTGGGATAGTATGCTCGCTGAAGCAGGATTAAACTGTACAGGAGCAAAAATTCGTCTACTATTTGCTGTAGTATTGACTACATGTTTCCCGGGCCAAGTACAAATGTTGTGGGATAACCACAAAGATTCAACGACTGATGATATATTGTATCGACATTGTACAAGATGTAACGATATAACGATATCATTCTGTGATGCAATGTATAATGAAGCGTTGATTGCTATCGAGGATCTTTGCATTGCTATTGCGAATTTACCAATCAGTCATTTCGGTATGACATCACCGAATTGAAGTGCATCTGATTTACTGAACACAGATACGAATCGTGAACTACAGTACGATACTGTAGAAATGGCAGGCATTGTTAGTTAAATGACGAACAAAAAATTATTTACGACCGGATTATGCTCGCGGTTTCGGTAGGACAAGGCGGATTCTTTTTTTTGGATGCACCAGGTGAAACTGGCAAAACATTCTTTATTTTGCTACTTCTTGCCGAGATTCGATCAAAAAATGGTATCGCATTCGCCGTTGCATCTTCTGACATTGAAGCAACTTTATTAGATGGAGGCAGACCAGCTCATTCAGCACTAAACCTGCCAGTGAACATTCAAAATAATCCAGGTACAGTGTCCAGATGCACATAAAAAAAGAATCGTCTATGGGCACAGTGCTGAAACAATGTAAAATTATTATTTGGGATGAATGCACTATGGCACATAAATATTCGCTTGAGGCATTGGATAGGACATTGACGGATATAAAAAATACTGATAAACTATTTGGCGGCACGTTCTTACTGCTTTCTGGGGATTTCAGACAACCTCTTCTTTAGTAATAAAGTTGATTTGTAAAAATTTATGACACACGTTTGGCATTGACAGCAATGAGCCCGCTTTGTGATACACTTTGATACCGTTTGAAGCAATATTGTTAACTATTTCTATTGCCCCAAACGATGTCATTTGGAAGCATGAATTGAATGTACGAATTGAGTTCAGGAGCAGGCTAGAACCTGGATTTGTACCGAGAAGTAAACCGCCCAATGGTTCAGGTCGTGTTTCAATTTCAGATAGTTGTACTTTTCCTGATGAGCAACACATCCCAACTGGCTCATTTTTGAATTTAAGTGCATGCCAATACAGACATTCCTTTTGCAAAGTACCAATAATCATCTTGGAATGAGCATAACATTCAACATCAGGTTCGTACTGGAATGCTAGTCGAAGAAATGACCCCAATGTAAATGCTCGATGAACTTGTTGGCGTTGTTGGTAAATTCTTCTACGTCCATTAACTATGAATTTACGCGTTTCTCTTCGTTGTAGTTGTCTTTGTTGATTACGTTCATCTCGCGCCTCTTGCGATTGTGATTGACGTAACTGCACCATGCTCACACGCGCATTTCCATTATTTTCTTCGATTTGTTCCCCTGCTCTTCGTGCTCTTCCATATCGCGCGGCTGTAGAATTGACTGTTCGAGGACTCAAATTCGTCTCTTTGCGTCTTTTTGGCATTGCTGACTGTAGATACATAGATAGATAATGAAGTTTATTGTCTAGATAGTTAAACAAACAGAATACGTGATTAGACTACACAGAAAATTATAACAGAAAATGGAAAAAAATAACATAAAATAATGAAATATAAATGATTAAATAGCTGAAAAAGTAAAACATAAGTGATCGACAGCAAATGCACGAATAGGTTAGGTTACGCATTATTGAGATGATAAGCATTACTTGAAGAGGAGAACAGAGTAAGATGTAGATTCAAATAAAAAAAAAAAAATTGGCGTGTAGTTCCTGATGCGGCAGAGAAGTGGAACTTCAGAAGAGGAGTATGAATTTTCCTTATCCATTTGAAATAATACTTTTGCTAAAATAATGAAGGTGTAGAACGGTAAAGCATTTGTAGAACAGGAGAAGATTAGAACATTTGATTTTGACTTATCATTGTCAAAAAACCTCCGCGCCTTTCCGCTGTCAACCCCCGGCATTCGCCCCTCCTCCACACTCAACCCTCCCCCCCCCGCATTCCACCCTAGCCCGTAATCGGAATCCTCCGGCACACTTCGGAATCCTGCGTCACGCGTCGGAATGCTTGCACACCCTACGGACGCCTTTGGCACCCTTCGGAATCCTTTGGCACCTTTCGGAATTTTTTGGTACCCTTCGGAATCCTTCGAAATCCGTCGGCAACCGTCAGCAATCGCCGGCACCTTTCGGAATCGTTTGGCAATCTGTGGTTCCCTTCGGCAATCTTCGGCCCCTTTCGGCAACCTTCGGCACCCTGCGGAATCTTTTCGGAATCTTTCGGCACCCTTCGTAATCCTTTCGAAATCCTTCGGTCATCTTCGGCAACCATCGATGCCTTTCGGAATGCCTCGGCAACCTTCGGTAACCGTCGGAATCCTTCGGCAAACTTCAGCAATCTTCGGCTCCCTTCGACAATCTTCGGCACCCTTCGGAAATCATCGGCATCCTTCGACAATCTTCGGGAATCCTTCGGAATCTTTCCACCCTCGGCCGCCCCTCCCCCCCACCCTTGAACCTCACCCCCACCCCCGTAAGTGTTCGGACACCGTTACACCTTCTATAGTCCCATGAGAAGTTTCACCCAAAAAAAAAACGAAAAAAAAAGAGAACATCAGAAACTCAATAATAGTAGTAATTGTGATCATTGCACAATCCGAAGACGTAGTTCAATGCGGGAGCATCATCAGATGTCCAAGGATTGGAGCCAGATCCTCAAATGGGTTTTGAACTGAGTGAGAGGCAGAAGATTGCGCACATGAATGGGGATGGAATTCCACAGCTTAGGTCCACAAACCGCGAAGTGCGGAAATTAAGCACTATCAAAGCTTGCTGATCTGAAACCTGGAGATAGTAAGACTGTAGACAGAGCATATTAATAATAATAATGATAGTTGTGACACAAACATTTGTTAACTATTAATAAATTCTTATTAACTATTAATAAATGCACTCGTCTTCCTAGCTAAATATTTATAGACGTGTAAAAAGTATTCATTCAAACGTAATGGATTAACTAATTGTTTTCCAATGAATTATTAATAGTTAATAAATCCTTCTGTCAGTGTATTTCTAAAAAACTGTGACTTATAATTATATTCATTTGCGTATTATTTGACTTACCTTTCACAATAATAAAACATGGATGTTTATTAAATACGATCACGTTTTCGATTGTATTTAAAACTATTATCAAAAAAAATCATATACAATATATAAAACGGTCTAACCCGGCATTTTTGGTAATGTAAAAATTTTGTCAAAAAAATAAAATAAAAAAATTAGGCGTGAACCACCCTTAAGGGTATTCGGGCGGGGTGGTCACGTCCGGCGTCTAATCTTTTGTAGGAAAACAATCTCCGAAACAAAGAAATGATATGTCAAATGTTCTCCTTTTTTTCGACTTGTTTTGCCTCATATTAAGAAAACAATATATTGTTTCTAATTATAATTTTTTAGAAACAATGTTCGCGATGATAACCGAATATTTTTCATTCATTCATATAAAAAAACTTCTACACGTGTGAAAAATTTCAGAATTTTGGGATTTTTTTTCCATGTTTTTATCAAAATTTTGTCTGTATCTTTTTATGAATGAATATAAAGTTCATCTAAAATTATTGAAATATTGCGAATGAGCCGCAAGGTTCGAGGGCTGAACAAAAAAAAAAGAAAAAAAAAGTTTTTGGTATTTTCCATACTTTGCATACAAGATTGCGTTTTTTAAAAATCGATAACAGCTAATCCCGGCTTGGAAAAAATCTGAAATTTTGTACACAGCTTTTGAATGGGCCAACGAATTTATCAAAAAAAAATCAAAATTTTCTGGTCTTTTTGGTTAGCACGCCCGAATACCCTTAACATTTAGGAGGATCAAAAATATATATGGCCTGCGTTTCAGACCTAACGGCTATGTACATAAAATTTCATGAAAATGGGTGGTGCCATTTAGAAGGAATATCATTAGGCATGAACCACCCTTAAGATTTAGGGGGATGAAAAATAGATGTTGTCCGATTCTCAGGCCTAACCGATATGTATACAAAATTTCACGAAAATCGGTCGAGCCATTTCGGAGGAGTATAATGACTAACACCGTGACATGTGAATTTTATATATAAGAAGATAATCACAATCAAGAAACAGACTTACTGCGCATCTCATTTGAATTCGGCACGCTTGGCGCGAACCACGTGACCCCCACCAATTTTCCGAGAGGCCTGGCGTGCTGTGATACCGACATTTCATTGCGGACAAAAACAACCACTTTAAAAAATTCATAGTTAATCAACAGTGCCTTTTTCGATGGTGCTTGCCGACTCATTTGGAAAGCTAATTGTTTGCTCTACAAAAACAGTCCTTTTGACTATATGGATTAAGTGAATGAGGATAGAGTTATTCGCAATTGAACAAATACAGTGCGAGTTTTGCGTCAGTTTTTTGTTAATAACTTTTGAAGCTCCCAATTTCGTCACCATACATTTTGATGTGTTATTCAGTGCATTTATGTATTTTTTGATATACTTCAGTCCGAAGGGTGTGGTGTTTTACATAGAAGCCCTTCTTCGAGCTAGATTGACTGGACCAGTGGGGGATTCGAATTTAGGCACCCAATCAGCGTCGCTAAAACTGCACGCTCGGTCACTCGGTCATTATATTTTTTTTTTCTTCAAAATTGTTCATTAACATTTGTCATATATACGAACTATATGCAGTATTGATATCTTCAGTCCTCAATACTAGATAACCAGCCAGTGGTTTTATATATCTAATTTGGACGAAGTTTACGTTAATTTTTCATCTTCACATATGTTCGTGATTATTGACAGGTTGATTCGATATAATAAATGAACGGGATTTAGGTTTGACCTTCTACGGGTCGAACCAATAACTTCCCGATCGTTCCCCCGTATATGTTATACACAAAATTTCCGTTTGTGTCTCAAATTGTGAACGTTTTGAACTTTTCAAAAGTACCAATATAAAATTTTATAATGCTCAAAATATAAGGAGATTTTGGAAACATATATCCTTTCTTGCGATAGAGTTACATAAACAATTCAATTTGTGAAAAACTATGACTGTTAGCATAAAAAGCATAAAAAATGAAATATGTACTTTTACGTGTGGAACAACTTTCACTTAACAACTTATTTCATATCTCTAATTATTGTCGTGACAGCGCGACATAAACCATTCAATTTGTTAATAACAATTAACTATGGTTGTTGGCAGAACAAGTCATAAAACATCAAATGTGCATTTTTATGTGTCCGCCGACTTCCATTGGACACTTTGTTTCGTATGTCTAATCATTTTCAGGATCGAGCGATATAAACAATTCATTTTATTAATAACAATTAACTATGGGTGTTGGTAAAAAAAGCCATTAAACATAAAATGTGTATTTTTGAGTGATGAACAACTTTGTTTTGGCTATTACCGACCTGCCAAGAACCTTCAAACGATTCCGATGGTTCAAATAATTAACTGAATTATTAAATATGTCAATAACTTCCTAGTGCCCAGGTAGAGGTTGGGTCTAGTTACAGATAGTTTGAGAAGATATAGTGAGATATAATCTAGTGAGAATTACCAACTGCATAAGCGACGTGTATGCCCTAGACGGATGGATAATAATCGAAAACCTGAAAAATGTGCATAACAGCTCGTTGCTATGAGCCCATCCTTGTTAATGTTCAACTAATTCAACCCATAATTGCATCAGTGGAAAGCTCGTACGCGATTTATGTGATGTAACTAACACCAGTTTTTATCTAAATTATCGCGTAAATTGATTATTAAAAAAAATAGATTGGGGGTTGTGGAGGGGGAAGTTGTGTGATGTATAGATACTTGGTCGCTCTTGGTGAGCTTTCGTGTTCGTGGACTTGGCTGAACATAGGACCATCCGCATGGAGACCCATGTTCCTGAATCGTATTTAAGTAGCACTAAAAACTATATTAACACAGCGAAGCAAGTCCTTGACGAGCTGAAAACCCTCAGAATTCCCGAAATTTTCAGAGCTAAAAGACATGATCTCGAAACTCCAGAAAGCTGATACACCATTTGATAGCATGACAATCATCGCATCCTATGCATACCTTTTCCTATCCACCTCAGAAACACCTACGATCCCTCCACAGACCTAAAAAATATCTTAGCCATTAATATTTTTGCGCTCACACCTAATCTGGATGAGTTGTTACACATTGTGTAGTAATAATACAAAAATTCTTCTGATTTCAGAAACTAAGCTAAACAGCAAAACTAAGAAAATTAGCAGACTTCTCGCCGGTCAGGGAAGACAGAACGACCAAAGCAGATGGTGGTGTTGCGGTGGCGATCCACAAGACCTTGAAGTATAAAACTCTTCCGCACGATCTCCTGTCGCTCACCGAATACGTGGGAGTAGAGGTCCAAGCAGACAATAAAAAAACGAAAATCTTCTCGTTATATAATTCACCTGATGTACACTAGATACAAACTTATTGAGGCACATATTCTCGGTTAATACTCCAACAATTATCGCTGGAGACTTTAATGCTAATGACACTGCTTGGACCTCCGCTAGGTCGAACGAATCAGGTACAATTCTCTCAAATTTTATGACGGCACAAAAAACTTATCTGCTCTTTCCAGCCGTTCCAACACACTACCCCCATAACACTCCTAGGAGTATTGACCTGCTATTAACTAACAACATCTCTATCATTAATAACTTCACCACTCTTTCCGAATTCCCCTCAGACCACCTACCACTGCTTTTCTCCCTGTTTGGCAAACCAACCTCACCAGACCCATTTAAAATATTAAACTACGCGAAAACCGACTGGAAAAAATTCAAGAACCCCTTAAATGATGAGATCTATACACCAAACCCCCCCTGTAACAATATTAAAAAACCTCCCGATTAAAACAATAAGCCTACTAACAAAGATATACAATGCATGCCTACGCAAACAATATTTCCCGGAACTCTGGAAAGAAGTGGTCGTCGTACCGATTCTCAAGCCTGGCAAGCCCCCTTCGTATCCGGTGAGCTAGAGGCCCATTAGCCTCCTACCAGTATTGGCTAAACTTTTTGAGCGAATAATTTAAGCTCGTCTCAAAAAACCCATTTAAGAGTTACAACTAATGCCTACAAATCAATTTGGATTCCGATCGGAACACTCGACCTGCCACCAGCTGGTCAGAATGACCAATGATATCAAATCCGCGAAAGGCCGGAAAGAAGATACCGTTCCTCTTCTTCTGTACAGCGAGAAAGCATTTGATTCTGTTTGGCCCACAGACTTTATATATTAACTCGACAGCTTAAATGTACCTGAATATTTATGTACAATTTTACTATCATATCTTTCAAATAGATATATTCGAGTTCGAGTCGAAACTTCGCTTTCGGAAAAAATTGAAATAGTCGCGGGGGTCCCACAAGGGTCTATCCTCTCCTCCGTACTATTTAACCTGTATATTGCTTCTATTTTTAGTAGAATTCCTAGAAATGTATCTATCGCTGGATATGCTGGTGACATCGCTCTGTACTCAGCTAGCAAATTGGTAAATAAAGCTGTCAGAAGAGTTGAAAACGCAGCTGCTCTTACAATCAGTGAGCTTATGAAACGGAAAATTTAAGTGAATATTGCCACAACAGAAGCAATCTTATTTACTAGTTCCAAGGCCAAGCCGACTTTAACTATTCGTAGCAATAAGATAGCCCCAACCGATTCTGTGAAATACTTAGTTTTACAGATTGATTCCAAACTCCTGTGGAAAACACATATATCTGAAATCAAGATGAAAACAAAAATTATTTTAGTAAGATTGTATAATTTGCTAAAATCACCAGTGCTTAGTCAATCACTAAAACTCAGTCTATACAAAGGTTCAATCAGACCTATTATCACATATGGTTGTCCTGCCTGGCACAATGTGGCAGAAATACACTCGAATCATCTTCAAGTTATCCAAAATAAATTTTTGCGAATAATAAGCAGTTTTAAAAGAACAACCACGATTTTGGAAATGCACAATACGTTGGGCATGGCAACCATAGGTGAATTTATCGATAGAATAAACGCTACATTTAAATTTAAGCTACAATCCCATCCTAATCCCCACCTCCAACACATCAATATTGACAAGAAATCAAATTGGTGTTGCTGAGCAAGCTGTTTATCCCACCTGTACGTATATCCCGCGCGCCCCCTCCCCTCATGCACCCATTAATTATAAGGTTTTGTTAGAAGTTATTTTTCATTATATCGAGTCATCCTGTAAATAATCACAAATATTTGTAATAATGAAAAAGTCGGTTAAACTTTGATGAAATTAGATATAAAGCCAATGGCTGGTGATCGAGAGCGTAGCATTTAAGATATTAGTACTGTATATAGTATTTATGTATGACAAATGTTAATAAACAATTTTCAAGTCGAGTCAAGTCGATAGTTAAGCAGTTAAGCTCCAGGACTAGTGATGAGAACGACCACGGTGCAAGTTTCTAGTCGGCCGCTTCTTTTTTACTTTTTTTTATTCACCCCGAGGCATTCAGACGGTTAATAATCATATTTCAACCATTATTCATGATTAATTAGATGATTTTCTGACTTTGATGTGAGTGAAAACTGAAATTTAATTTAATCCCACGCTTTCCGAGACCCTTTTAGCCAGTCTGTTTTGAGGTTTGGGGCCGAGCCTGAAACTACGTAATCATTTTAGGTATGGATAAGGACTCAACCAGGGTTGGGGCTCAGTATCAATATGCCGAGACAATACACACATTTACAGCATTCGAGTATGCTCGCTGGTAATCTGCGCCGAACTGTGCAAGGTGAAGTCCATCGAAACGATGAAGACATATTGCCAGATGAACTACCAGCAGCAGAGTAAGCTAATAGCACCCAGAAAAGGGGAACATCCCAACGAGGTAATCACCCAGGGAACCCATTCGATGACATTGAAGTTGTGGAAGAAGAAGGGCAAGAGGGTCCCATTCAGGAATACTCCACACCTTCAAATGTTTTCCTTCAAGCTCAAGGGAATAGCAACGAGGACCGTCCGCCGCGACGAGCGGATGTCAAGGAGGAGGATAAATGTAAGAGTGCATTTTCTACGCCGTATGCCGCCGGGCATTACGAGTTCAATCGAACGCCATTCGGGTTGAAAGGAGGACTAGCTATAATTCAGAGGCTGATGAATTCCGTGTTGACCGGGGTTCAAGGAATTCGATGCTTCGTTTATCTAGATGACATCGTAATCTTTGGACAAAGCCTGGAGGAACACAATAAGAGGTTGAGAGAAGTTTTAGAACGTCTAAGAGGGGCTAATTTGAAGTTACAACCAGATAAGTGTAACTTTTTGAGGAAGGAAGTGGTCTATCTGGGTCACGTGATTACCAACGATGGCATCAAGACTGATCCCAGCAAAATCGAGGCAGTTTCTAATTTTTCAGCTCCACAGAATGAAAAGGAGATCATGTCCTTCCTGGGCCTAGCAGGCTATTACCGAAAATTCATCAAGGATTTCTCGAAAATTGCCAAGCCACTGACAGAACTGCTAAAGAAAGAGGTCTCCTGGACCTAGGAAGAGAGGGAGCAATGAGCTCTTGATAATCTCAAAAAATACCTGAGTACAGCGCCAACACTCCAGTATCCAAATTTCGAGCAAACCTTCTTATTGACCACAGATGCTTCCAACAAAGCGATAGGAGCCGTTCTTGCTCAAAGAGAAATAGGTAAAGATTTGCCAATAGCCTACGCCAGCACCACTCCCAACAAAACTGAGCAGAATTACAGCACTATTGAAAAGGAGCTTTTGGCTATAGTTTGGGGTGTCAAACATCTTAGACCTTATTTATATGGCCGGAAGTTCATCGTAATCACAGACCACAGATCTTCAAAATGGATCTTCAACGTAAAGGATCCAGGATCCCGTCTTATTGATTGGAGAAGTTTATTAGAAGAGTATGAATACGAAGTAGTACACAAGGCTGGAAAATTACATACAAATGCTGATGCCTCGAATCGTATAAATGTAACTCGAGCACAAACGAAGACAGAGATGGAAGACTCGGTCATTACACTAGCTGAGGAAGACATTCCTACGATATTACGAGAGTATCATGGCACACCGGAGTCAACCAGGAGTGCAACGGATGTACGCAAAACTGAAATTAAAATACTCCTGGAAGGGGATGAAGGCAGATGTTGAGAACTACGTCAAATGCTGTAAGGAGTGCCAAATGAACAAATTGGGTCAAATTACCAAGGTACCAATGGTAATTGGAGAAAGCCCTGACACCGGTTTTGAGCAGTGTTCTATAGATATAGTTGGGCCTTTAGTTGTCACTGAAGCAGGCAATAAATACATTTTGACTTTCCAAGATGCACTCACCAAATTCAGCAGGGCCATACCTATTCCAGATCAAGAGGCCAATACAGTAGGACGCGCATTCGCAGAAAAAATTGTACATTTACGGAGACAGGGCTAGTCACCCTCTTGAAGTCAGCTAATTTACCAAATCTTCCCCTCGCATCGGTGTGCATTTTATGGGATTAAAAGTGGTCACTATGGTAGAAATAGTACTGGTCAACTTTCAAGCATTCGATATTATGCTGACACATGAGATCCTTGTCCGGACAACGACCGAGTATCATTCATATTTGGAGAGAACGAACAAATTAATGGTTATTCATGGTGCCACCCAGCAACACGTGCCAATGACTGAGAAAGAACTAGGTCAATATAAGCGATTACGCGGACAATACCTGTGTACGGATTCTGCCTCTATTCAGAAGGTCAAAAGCACGAGCGCTTGCGAAGTACACATGTACATGAATCCAGAGGAAACTCCAAATATCTGCAAAATAAATCACGTGCGGGTGCAAGGACTGCTCCTTATAAAGATGAGAAAAGATAAACGGGATGTGGGTATGACCCTCTACGGGTCGAACCAATAACTTCCCGATCGTTCCACCGTATATGTTATATCAACAATTTCCGTCCATGTCTCAAATTATGGACTTTATAAGGTTTTCAAAATTTCTAAATATTAAACAAAATTATAATTCGTAATATGAAGTAGTTGGATAAACAATCCAATTTGTTAATAACAATCAGCTATGGGTGTTAGCACAAAACTCATGGAACATTAAATGTGTATTTTTACGTGTGGAACGACTTGCATTACACCCTTTGTTTCGTATCTCGAACCGTTCTTGCGATAGAGCGATCTAAACAATTGAATTTGTTATTAACTATCGGTGTTGTGTGTGGAACAATTTTCATCAACTCATTGCGATAGAGCGATCTAAACAATTGAATTTGTTATTAACTATCGGTTTTTGTGTGTGGAACAATTTCCATCAACTCATTTGTTTCGTATCTTCAACCGTTCTCACGCCGCTGCGATATAAACAATCCTTTTAGTTCCTAACAATTAACTACGGGTGTTATAAAAAAAAGTCATTAAAGGTCAAATGTGTATTTTTTGGCGGCAAACAACTTTTATTAAACCCGTTTTTTCGTATCTCAAACCGTTCTTGCGATAGAGCGATATAAACAATTGAATTCGTTAATAACAATTACCTATCGGTGTTAGCAAAAAAAAGTTATACAACATAAAATATATATTTTTATGTTTGGAACAATTTTCATTGACTAATTTGTTTTATATCTTCCACCGTTCTTACGCCGTTGCGATATAAACAATCTTTTTGGTTACTAACGATTAACTACGGATGTTATCAAAAAACGTCATAAAAGGTCAAATGTGTATTTCGTGGCGGGAAACAACTTTCATTCAATACTTTTTTTCGTATCGCAAACCGTTCTTGCGATAGAGCGATATAAACTATTGACTTTGTTCCTAACAATAGAACGAATAATTTTTCGCGTAAATCGTTCCTTCCAGACCTGGAGAACAGTAAGTCGCGTCGATCAAAAAAAAATGTGAATCGCTACGGTGGTTTCGCCGGAAACGTTAAACAAAGTTTTTGTTGACACACACTCATACATACAGGCACTGCTCTGAAATCACTTCAGGATGATGCAAAACGTAGAGAAACGTGAAAATTTCATGGATCTGGCACTTTTCATTTTCGGGGTCATTACAATAACTTCCCTAGATCGGGAAATAATGTTCTCCTTGGTAACGTCAGCAGCACGTTAAAAACGCATGGTTCTTCATAACTCCAGAGCCTGAGGGAATAGTGGTCAACTGTAGAAATCGGGAAAACCGGAAGACGCTTGAAGGATCAGGGATTCTGCGAGTTGAAGATTTTGGTGAAGTAGTAGCTTCGGATTTCACAATCGAAGGCCGGAAAACTGATATGATACAGTCCGATACTCACGTACATCGAATGCTGACCTTGACATTGGATGAGGACATGGTTATACAATTGAAACAACAGACTATCAAACCAGATGAAGTTCAACTGACCAATGTCGTAGGGAACATGGAAGAGTTAAACAAACTCCATGTAATATTGAAAGCTGCGAAAGAGAGTCTGCTGGATGATCATAAGCATTTCGATTATCGAGAATTTATGCTGCACCCTTCATCGATCTTCACCGTTGTGATGATAGTCCTTGCGGGGATCCTGGGATTGTCCCTTTATTGCTGATGCCGCAAACCATGGCTAGCGTCTGAGAAAGGGTCTTGATTCCGGAGTACCACCATGATCTGAGAGAGAGTCCTGATTCCGGAGTACCGCCATCATCAGTTGAATTGATTATAATTTGTGAAATTTTGTAATTAAAAATTGTATCATTCGATGAATAAGGTCAAAAGAGAACATTACTAGAGATAGTAATATTCTTCCCTAGCGGGAACGGATGTTACGCCCTAAAACAGGCTAACATTATTTCCCAATGTAATTCAGATATTATAACAAAAAAGTGGCACATAATATCCAAACACACATTTGGAAACAAAATGTTATGAGAAACGTAATCATACATAACATACAGTGGTTGCAGCGTCCGCATTCTGAGGCTTGCTCGACATTGTAACCATACACTCACTAGACTGTGTATGACCTGTTGCAATCAGACCTGTGTAGTTTAAATACTCAGCTCTGGAATACATCGAGGTCTTTTAATTCAACTCTTGATAGTTATGTTCTCCGGATACTTTCCGTATCAATCAGAACTTTAATTTATTTAATTATTGTTGAAGTTCGATTTCTAATAAAGTTTATCCTTGGTTAGACATGTGAGGTTAATCCAAGAACCCATCAACCGCTCGGATCCATAACAGAGTGATCTTCAAGGTTTGTATTTTCGAGTTTGCTGTCCCAAGTAGTTTGTTTCCATTCGGTTATTTTAAGTCTGATTTCCTTGATGTGCTGATTAAGCTCGGATTTTAGGTAGTGGTTTCGTGTATTTTGCCATCTTGAGTTAATACACTTTTTGATTTTTATTAAGGGGGCTATTTCAGGAGGACGAGTAGTATGTATGGATTTAAATGAGCGGATAGGCGTGGAGGAATTCAGAGCTGTTTAGATGCTGTTAATGAAGTTTGTTATATGTATATCCATTCCCGATCTAGGGAGGTTATTGTAATGATCCCGAACATGAAAAGTGCCAGATCGATGAAATTTTCACCTTTGTCGACGTTTCGCATCATCCTGAAGCGATTTCAGAAAACGGTCTGTATGTGTGAGTATGTGTGTGAGTGTGTGTGTGAACACAAAACTTTGTTTAACGTATCCGGCGGAACCAGCGGAGGGAATTCCTTTTTTTTTTTATTGATGCGTTTCAGTGGTGTCCAAGTCTGAAAGGAGTGATTTTTTCAACAAATTATGCGTTCACTTGTTATTAACAAATTGAATTGTTTATATCGCTCTATCGCAAGAACGGTTTGAGATACGAAAAAAGAGTTGAATTGAAGTCGTTCCCCGCCAAGAAATACACATTTGATGCTTAATGACTTTTTTTCTTAACACGCATAATTAATTAATTAACTAATTATCTTAGACACAAAATCGAACTTGAACTTTTCATTTTTTTTATCGATGCCTCTCCATGATGACTAGTTGGGAAAGAAGTGTGAACGTAAACTGACAATTGTTTATAATGCTGTATCGCATGAAATATTGTAGATACGGAAAAGCATGCCCAACAATTTTACCTGATCTCCACCTTTCATGACTCTTAGAAACGTTTCCGACCATTATTAGCGCGATGTTTGTCTGTGTGTGTGTGTTTTTTTTCCTCCGTCCCTCTCATTTGTACGCCCCCGGTAGCGGCCGTGTAATCATTCCTTCAGGGGGCGTACCGGACACCCACCCATGCGGCTGGGGCCGACTTTCGCCATTTTTAGGCCATCGTATTTCTAAACACAGGGTAAACCTCCAGAAACCTCTGTGCTACGATGGCCGGCGTCTATGATGGATCCCACCCCATCCCCTGCGTCGGGTTAGGTTCCCGCTCGACCGGGCGGTCTCATTTTATGGGTACCGCCGATAGCACACACGGAAGTTCCTGCATCATGAGAAACATTGCATTATGAGATACGAAACATATTGTTTAATGAAAGTTGTTCCACACACAAAAATACATATTTGATGTTGTATAACATTTTTTTTCTAACACCGATGGTTAATCACTATTAACAAATTCAATTGTTCAGATCGCTCTATAGCAAGAGCGGTTGAAGATATGACACAAAGTGTCTAATAAAAGTCGTTCCACACGTAAAAATACACATTTGATGTTCCATGAATTTTTCGCCAACACCCATAGTTAATTGTTATCAACAAATTGCATTGTTTATCCAACTACTACATATTAAGAATTTTTTATAGTTTACAAATCTCGAAAACTTTAACAAGTCCATAATTTGAGACATGAACCGACATTGTGGATATAACCTATACAGCGCACCATATACAGCGCGGGAAGTTATTGGTTCGACCCGTAGAGGGTCATACCCACATCCCGTTTATTCCTTCTTTGTTATTACGGGGAGGGTTTGGGGTGGTACACGGTCAGTATGGCACATCTCAAGAGCCAGCCTATGCCCTCACCGACCTAACCAAGGCTTTTACAGAGGATCGTTTCCGACTTGTTCCCGCTTAGAGCTACTAGAAAATTAGCTGAAAGAAGTTAGGAAGGATGAAATCCCACTGATCACTGAGGTAGAACTCATGAAGGCTATCGGCAGAGTGCAGGACAATGACGCACCTAGTCTCGACGGAGTTCCTAACATGGCGCTGAAGGCAACGATTATCGCCGCAGCGGAGATGTTTCTCGGAGTGTACAATACATGCCTCGTGGAAGGCCTCTTCCTGGCAAATGAAAACAGCCGAGGTTGGTACTTATCCCCAAGGGTACAAAACACTGCATAAATGCTTACCTGCTGCAGAATATCTAGCAGATCTTTGTAAAAACTCCTATAATGTGTAATGAACGGAATACATCGTGAACACGTGAAGTGAATTTGCTCATTGATCCAAGTCTCCTAGAATATTCACTTATCGCATCCTCACGCTCTTCACACTATTACGAAGAAAACCCTCTGAATTAATCAGCTAGCATAAAGGACCTATTCGGTATCATACGAAACGCTAACACCTGAAACTCTCAGATACCTTTGACGTTGAGAAAAACTACCCGTTACGTTGGCTAAATTTGCGGTGACATTTGCCGCAAATTGATATTAAAAATAGAAAGGGCGCGTTGGGAATATTATTGATCCACAACGCTTTATTATAACTAATGAGTTGCCGTGATACGTGCTTTGCACGTGGTGAACCCAAAATGAGTGGTATTAATTATTTACGACATTTCTCCCCAAATGAAAAAATGCGCTCCAAAAATATACAAGGTACTTATGTTTATTTTTGGGGTGACATCGCAAATGAGATGTCTTAAAATTTCAGTGCAATTTTGAGAAAACGTTGAGAGTTACATCCAGTTACGAACGGACAACTTGTCAATTCGTGAGCTGAATGAAGAGAGAGGTCAGTTCCAGCCTAAAATTCTCCACCCAACCTTTCTACTTAAACGTCCCGCTGACGCTCAGTGGAAACCTGTGCAGTCCTCGCCGATGCACTTTTGAGAATCCAAATTTGAATTCCTCAACGTCATGAATTTTGAACATTCTCCTCCGGATCAGCAGAATAGTGAACTTTGAGATTGGACGAGTTAATTCCGTGGTCGCGGTTTTTAGTGTGACCACTCAAGTCAGGTTGTCCTTACTAGAATGAAGTTGAGTAACTCGTGCTAATGGCCATTTGGTCAGAGGAAGGCTCTCATCGAAGATGAGAACTACTGTTCCAAGCTTCAACTCGTGCTGAGGATGTTTCCACTTCGATATCGTTGGGAGCTGATGTAGATAATTACTGAATCATTGTGTCTAGAAAGATTTTACTTTTTGCTGAATCAATTTGGCTTGAAAACTTTGCAGCCTTTAGGTCGTCTAGTGATGGTTCTGGTAAGGAGTTCAGGCCGGTGCCAATGAGAAAATGCCCTGGGGGGAAGGTGGCTACATTTCCACCATCGAAAAACTACAAACATGAATGAGACGTGAGTCTGACCCTCGACGGGTCGCATCAATAACTTTCCAATAGCCTGTGTGTGTGTGTTTTTTTTAACTTTTCGATTTTTAGAGAAGTTATTGCAATGCTCCCAAAATCAATTGTTTGTTTTCGATTCGGAATTGGTCTTTTAGGTATACTAAAATGTTTCGCGTGAGATTCGGAACAAATGTATGTGTATGTGTGTGTTTTTTTTTGTCTCCGTCCCTCCCATTTGCACGGCCCGGATAGCGGCCGTTTGAGTATTCCTTCAGGGGGCGTACCGAACACCCACCCATGCGGCTGGGGCCGACGTTCGCCAGTTTAGACCATCGTATTTCTAAACACAGGGTAAACCTCCAGAAACCCCTGTGCTACGATGGCCAGAGCCTATGATGGAACCAACCCCCCCCCCCCCCCCCCCGCGTCGGGTTAAGTTCTCGCTCCGCCGGGCGGTCTCATTTTATGGGTACCGCCGATAGCACACACACAACGTTCCTGCATCGGTTGGAATACATCACTAAATAGTTTTTGCAAAATATTCTCCGGCGGCCGGCCGTGAACCTAGGACCTTTGGAGTAATAGGCAGATACTCTACCACTACGCCAAAGCACTGAAACGCTGTGTGTGTGTGTTTTTTTTTCTACTCTTTTCTATTCGCATTCACCCACGTAACCGCTGTTAGGCATTACTTCGTGGGCAATACTGCGGATCCGAGTACCCACCCATTTCGGCTGGGGCCAACTTCGCCATTTCAGGTCATCGTATTTCTAATCACAGGGTAAGCCTCCAGAAACCCCTGTGATACGATGGCGGGCGTGTACGATTGATCGCGTGCACTAATTGTTAGTCCCAATGTCATTGATATCACTGTTGAGTTTACTCAGTAGAATGGTTGCGTGCTTATGAGTGGTATACTGGAGAAGAAAAAAGGTAGTATGTTGTGCTAAACTACGAAATCGCGAAGTTTCGTTTGTGCCCCGTACGGGGTAAACCTCCGGAAACCCCTGTATGCTACGATGGCCGGCGCCTATGATAGAAAGTACCCTCCCCCCTCATTTTATGGATACCACTGATAGCGCAGATACTCTACCACTACGCCAAAGCCCCGACACTCTTTCTGTACGTGTGCTTGTGTGTGTGTGTGTATTTTCTTTTATTTTTCAAAAAGAAAAAAGGAAGCCAACCGCCTTCCTCACGCCTTCTTCTTTTTCTTTCCTTCCTCTTTTTCTAATTTTTCCTTTATTAAACAAACGCACGGACGCTACCCCTTGGCGCATACAATACAATTCCAGTGTCCCCAGACCACGACAGAGAATCTGCGAATCAATACGTCATCGTGTAGGGAACGATAGCGGGCAGCTTCTTCGGTAGCGAATCCCTTCCGGCCTTCCACGGCAAGAATATACTCCATTTACTCTGGATTTTTCCGTCGCTGCTTCTCGCGGCACAGCTCCCTCAGAACCTCCATTGCAAACACGCTTGTCGCGTTCCATTCTACCTCTGATGATAGCATGATTTTCCACCAGATTTTCAGCGTTAATGGGTGTGCCTGCGTCTCCCATATGCATCGGTGCTAGTCGAAACACCGACATGCAAAGAAAACGTGTTCAGCATGTTCATGTATTCCCTGATACTTTGAGCAATCTGGGGAATCCTCATGCTTGAATGAGTGAAGACATGCCCGGAAACATCCGTGTCCTGAGAGCATCGGGGTTAGATAATAGTTGACTTGCTCATGTGATCGATCAAGCCAAACATCCAGCCGTGATCGGTATTAGTCGATGAGTCCTCCGGCCCTTCCTCGAAGCGACCCACTGTAACTGCCATCGCTTAATGCTGTGGTTTCGTTCTTCTCTTCTCAGTTGCACCGGGCTCAGGTTAGTTGACCTTCTGCCGGTGTGGAGGCACCTACGCTGGAACGTCAATAGGCAGAGCCCCAGCAATGGCGTACACTGCGTCGTTAGATACTGTGCGGTATGTGCTGCCCACTTTAAGGGCACTCAGCCTGTACACTGGAAGAATTTGTCGTCGTGCTGCTTGACTTCATAGTGTATCAGCCCATATATGAATACCATATGTTAATACCGACGTAACCACTGATGATAATAAAAGCCTTCTCCTCTGTTTTGACCCCCCAATGTTCGGCATAAGTGTTGCAAGGGCAGTCTTCATCGCACCTGCCTTACTGCTTGCCTGTTGGGCTTGCTGTCTAAAGCTAAGTCGGGTATCAATCATTCCCAGGTACCGTATGTAGGGCTGGGGCGTGACAAGGTGTCTTTCCACGACGATTATAGCTACATCATCTGCTAGTTTGAGCAATTCGTCATATACGATATTCCACAAAAGAGGTCCAACACCGAGCCTTGACGTACACCCCCAGTCACCTTATATGTTTTGGGGCCTACCTCTGTGTCATACCTAAAAATTCTGTCGGTGAAGTACTTCATGCCTACCATCTTTTGCAAATATGCCGGTACTTGTAGCTTCGACAGTGCCGCCAGGATGGAATTCCACCGTACCAAGTTGAAGGCATTCTTGATGTCCAGGGTAATACTTAGATAATACTGGTTCATACCTCGTTTCCATTGTCCAGCCCTGGATTGCTCTCTTGGCTGTTTTGACCACCAGGTCAATAGCATCCACTGTAGATCGTTGTCGCCTGAAGCCATATTGACCGTCGGCCAACAGGGGTTTCACCACTGCCTCAATTCTCTGGCGTATTATGTGCTCCAGGATCCTTATCCACTTCCTCCAAAACCGACGGGGCTTTGGCGTAGTCGGTAGAGTGTCTGCCTACTATTCTAAAGGTCCCGCGTTCGATTCCCGCTCACTGCAAAATATTTTTTCTGAAAAATATTTTCTCACGGACTCCGACCGATGGCAGGAACATTCCGTGTGTGCTATCGGCGGTATCCATGAAGTGAGACCGTGAGCCGGGACCGAACGCGACCCGTCGCGCGGGGGGGGAGGGAGGGTTCCATCGTAGACGCCCGCCATCGTATCACAGGGGTTTTCTGGAGGTTTACCCTGTGATTAGAAATACGATGAGCTGAAATGGCGAAGTCGGCCCCAGCCGCAATGGGTGGGTACTCTGATCCGTAGTATTGCCCATGTAGTAATGCTTACCAGCGGGGACGTGGGTGAATACGAATAGAGAAAGAGTAAAATAAAAAAAAAAAAAAAACTTCCTCCAAAACCTCGTTCCAGCAGTCTCGTTTGCGAAGCTTTACGGCCTTCGTGAGTTTACGCTCAGCGCCTTTATACTTCGCTTTCGGAATTATGCTTTTCCCTTGCACGTTGCCAAGATCTTCTCGCTGCGAAGCATTCCTTGCGGAGGGTCGCAATTTTATCACTCCACCAGTATTTTTTCACATTCCAGCTGATTCCGTTAGTTTTTTTCGATGTCGGCATGAACCCCCAGTCAACAGACACTTCCCAGAGTCCTGCTTGGTGATCACTGGCAGTATAGATCTCGAATACCTCCCATGCACAATTTTCTTCGAGCGGGCTACTGCTGATGAAGGTGAGATTCATAATTGAGCTCCCTAGTCCTCTGCGAAATGTCGGTTTGTTTCCGTCGTTCAGTAGGACAGCATCTAGAGTCGACATGGCTTCGAGCAAGGCCCGTCTTCTCTATTTCGTCTCCTTACTGTCCCTGTCGACTGCCCATGAATTGAAATATTCCGCAATTGCCACTAAGGAATACTGTTTCGCTTCTACCACGAGTCTATCTACGAATGCGGCAGAGGCTTTGAAACAAAGGCTTGGTGGTGCATAGCAGCTATAAAAATAGACACCATTCACCTGGGCCATTACAAATCCAGACCGTTGGTCACCATCATATTTTTCAAACGGCAAAGCACCGCGCGACCAAATGACGGTTTTATTGCTAGCATCGGTAACCCAATTTTGGGTATATAGCTTTCTGTAAGGTTTCGAAATAACGGCAACATCAATCTTCAGATCCCGAACCGTCTGCGTCAGTAGATCGCGTGCTGTTGCGCCGTGAGCGAAGTTCACCTGTAACACTCGCACTATGGCTACGTACGGATCTTCTGAAGAGCTCCATTTCCTACCATTTCCTATTTTTCACCAGCTCCTCCTCATTAATGAACGACGTTGCTGATGCCTCGTCATCGGCACTCTTGGACATTTTGTGCACTGTGTCATCGGGCGGGGTTCTCTGCTTTCTTTTATCCCGTCGCGTTGGCGTTTCTTGGGATGTTCCCTATTTTTCCATGGGACCGCTCTGTCGATTTATCTGAGGTAATCTAGAGCCTGGGGGGGGGGGGGGGGGGTGAGCGATGCAGCTATTGGCAAGGGGTTTTTGCCTCCCCCTGTTTCGGTCGTGGTTCCAATCCGCTTTGCGGTCATTTGGATCTCCTTAGCCAGCTTTCGAATCTCCTCATTGACGGTTCGCCTGTGTTTATCGGTGAATCCACTAGCGCTGCCTCCTTCTCAGTAGTTTGGATTGCACTTGTAGCATTTGGGGCCAAGTGGGCTACCCGAGGACGATCAAGTGATGTTTGGCTCTTCCATAATCCGAGGAGCCAGCGCCGGCCACCAGGGCTTGAACCTGATCGGAACCGATAGCGGGATTTCCCTTTTGAAGGTTATCCGCGTGTTATATCATCACTGTTCGTTTTTGCTTCATTGGCTGTTATAGGGAGCCCACCCTTGGCACTCTTGATTTCGGGAGTTAGGATTTCCCATGTGTGTGTGTGTTATACGAAATTGCTGAGAACCATTGAACGGATAAAAACGGCCTTTATTGCAATTTTACATGCCCTCCCGAGGTATGCAATACATTCATCCGGCACTTCGAGGGGTGCCAACTAGCTGATCTTTCGGTACAATTGCAAAAACACTCTGAATGATCTAAATCTACCGAAATATTTATGTAAAATCCTCCTATCATAGCTTACAAATAGATATATTCTAGGTAGAGCCAAAACATCCCTTTCGGATAAAATAAAAATTGTTGCGAAGGTCCCACAGGGGTCTATTCTCTCACCTGTTTTATTCGATCTGTACATTGCTTCTGTTTTTAGGAAACTTCCTAGAAATGTTTCAGTTGCAGGCTATGCTGATAACAATGCTTTGTACTCAGGTAGCAAATCAATAAATAAAGCTGTCAGATTAATCAAAATTGCAGCTGCTCTTACTATCAGTGGACTCATGAAATGCAGAATTCAAGTGAATACTGATAAAACAGAAGCAAGCATATTTACTAGTTCCAATTCGTAGTAAGTTTACCCCAATGAACTCGGTGGAATATTTAGGTTTACATAGTGATTCCAAACTGGTGATGATTCCAAGATGAAAACTAAAATAATACTTATAACATTATATAATTTATTTAAATCACCGGCACTCAGTCAGATTTTGAAACTCACTTTATATTTCTCAAGCATATTATAAACATTTGAGTAGGCGCATGGTGGCGGAAACCTCCTTAATTGTGACGACTATGGGAAAAAGTGGCGAAAAATAAAATGTACGTCTTGACCGTTTTTCCAATACAGCGTTGCGAACAATTCAATTGTTATTGACAAAGAAAACTGCTCCATCGATTCACATCAAAGACTGATCCGATGTAAGTCCCATGAAGACACTCAGATGATGATTTCGGTGACCCAGATTGGTCGCATCCGTCCGTGAGGAATTGTTAGGCAAAATTTCGATTTCACACACACATACAGACATTTACTCGGACTTTGATGGGAAGATCTTTGGTATACTTGAAACTTGGTATACTAGTCACAAAAAAAATGAAATGGGGGTCACTACTATGACTTTCCGAAAACCGGAAACTCAATTACAATGCATATTCTGCTTTGATTCCATCTAAGATCTTGAACATAATTTATTACATGAATGATTGTTCAAACGACCGTACCTATTTATTTATACAAATTATGGAAATAATCATTCATCATAAAATCTGTATTTTTGCATGTGGAACCACTTTTCACCTATAAACTTTTCATTGGCTGTGATCGTTTAAGCGGTAGATAATTATAAATAATTGAAATTGTCCATAACAATGTACATACTAGAGGAAATAATTCATCCACAATCTGAGCGCCTCTAAACTACAGACGCTTCGACTCCCATATCAATGATCTTAATCGGGTTTTTTTTGTTCATGAGAAACCGTTGGCCAAAATTTTGGCTCACACACACACTAGTCGGGGTTTTGGCATAGTGGGTAGAGTATCTGCGTACTACGTCAAACGTTCGCGCTCGGCTGCCGGAGAATATTTTTTACAAATATTTTCCCATAGATTCCCACCGAAGTATGCAGTTTTCACAGCTGTTCGACGTGTCGAAGTGTGGTTTTCTCGCTCTTGGGACAATGAACATGATCAAAATGTCTATCTATACCGCTACATCTCATAACAATTGGGGCATTAATTTTGACTGATAAACAATTTACTTGTATGGAGAATGAGAATAACTTATAATGTGGTGGACAATGATGAACCTTAATAGTTAAGTCAGGTACCAAAACAAATGAAGATCCCTCAGAGAAAAAACTGGGGACAAAAGCCGCATTATCGATTTAGAGTAGTGGAAGTGTATAGAAGGTAAGTTTTATCATGAAAAGCATGTCGTCATTCTTTCTATAATTTCAAGTACTTTTTAAGTGCAAAATTCAACAAACTTAGTATTGTGTGATACTTACTTAAGGAAACTTATTTTTTCAATTTACAGAACAAGTAGCAGAGAAGTCGAGGCAGGAGGGAGTACCAGGCTTGAAGAATGAAGAATTGAAGCGGTACTTAGGCCTGACTATCAACAATTACAAGTCTGCGAAGACTAAGCCCGGAGACGTGGAGGGGGACGATCGTGGAGGTTAATTAAGTTTAGCCTTGATCATAACTGAACAAATAACCAAGAAGAAAAACCAAACGTTCAATCATAAGGCATTTTCTAATTAACTTTCCATTGATATTAAACTTTGTAGAGTTCCTATTGTCATTAGTTGATATTATCGTTAAAACAGATATTTCAATTCAAAACAAAGTATGAACCAGTTCAATTAGTAATATTTTTTCCGGATCGGATTAGTATATGCAGAGTCTGATCCAGACTGGATTAACCCGACTGGAAATTCAAGTATTAATGGACCGGATACGATTTGCAGGATGCCAGATGTCCGGTCCTTGTACGGCACTGATGAATAATGAAATACTTTGGGGGCATCTGGGCCGGACAGGCGGCCAGATCTGTGCCTGGCAAGGAAACCTTGGGATGCCCTCGTCCGGCTACCTTGGATGGCCCCGATGAAGAATGAAATGCTTTGGGGTATCTGGGCCGGACAGATGACTAGATCTGCGCCTGGCAAGGAAACCTTGGTATGCCCTCGTCCGGTTACTTTGGATGTCCCTGATGAAGAAGGAAATACTCTGTGGGTATCTGCACTGGAGAAGGCGACCGGGTTAGAGACTGATGAGAGAAAGTATCAGATCCCTGTTACTTTGCATGACCCTAGTAAAGAATGGTATCAATTTATGTTCAAATCCTATCTGAACGTATATCTATTTTGTCGTTTTTCGGGAATACGGTCCTTGTCTGTTCTTCTGGTGCAGCCTTGATAAACAATATACGACCAATAGGTACCATCGGTCTTGGTTTAGGACTTGATTGCGCAACTTGGTCAGGCATTCGGCTGAATAATTTGGTTACGATCTTGCGTTTCACATCATCCGGACATGATGTTAGAAAAGTTTTGGTATGTGTGTGTGGGTGTGTGGTCAAAATTCTGTTTAACGTTTCCGGCGATACCACTGGACCGATTTATCCCTTTCTTTTCCTGATCGACACGTCTTACTGGTCTCCAGTTCCGAAAAGACCGATTTGTCAAAAAACTGATTCTCACAAGGAATCTGACCTGGCAGCTGAAGTAATAAAGTGGAGAGTAATATTTTATTGGTATTACTTAATCGAATCTTCAGCTTGCTTTTCAATCATAAATCGATCAGCTTCTTCATAACACCGATGCACACCAAGTGCATGAAATCGAGCACAAAGGCTGTGACCATATTCAATGGTGGTAGGAGACGAAGTAGGAGACTTCGATCCGTATGGTGTTCTAGGTTCGTTTGTTCGCGGAATGAACGATCGGTTCTCTTTATGGCTTCATCGTCTGGATAGGTGGTACGTCTGTCAAATCTTGCGCCTCGTACCTCACATCTTTCACACGCCCAGAAAGCATTATGATTTTTGATAGCTTTCAAAAGCGCACGAGCAGGCCGATCACAGACAAACATTTGACGTAAACGGACAGCTTGTGGCCATCAATCTCAAGTCCGTCTGCTTGTAGGTCATTGACTTCCTGACCGAAATTTTCCCAGATATTGGTCCAAATCCTTAGGCTTATGAGTTCTAATGAATTTCTCCCGGGGTTCTCACCCAGTAGAAATCCATTACTGGAAATTGGCCACTTTTCTCTCTCGCACAATAAGTTGGGCGCCAGCTGAACTTTCCCGGGAAGTGCAACGAAAACCGGCCTCTAAGGAAATCTCTACCTCGAGGACTTTGAGCGGCCGGGCCAAGAATCTCCGACTATCTCAGCGTATCACGGTAGAGTGGGGGAGGGCCACCTAGAGTATTTTTCCTTCGGCCCAAGTCTTGTTCAGGCAATGGCCGTCTTACACATCCGGGTGATTTCACCCTGGCGAATTCGGAGTAATGTGCCAATCAGCTGAGACTCCTCCGAGTCCAAGACGCCGAGAGGCTGATCCTAACGAAAGTGGAACACCGTTACCCACTTCCGACCACCCACACTCTCGATAGTAACCCCAGACACAGCGGAATCGTAATTCAGAGTCCTGCCACAACTCAATGTAGTAGCATTACCCTATGCTAGACACCATCTTTTCTTCACCTGGCAACGCTGGGCTACGCTCCAGTCTTCGGCCTTATCCAGGCCTTAACCACACTTATTCGGAAGAGATCCTCACAACTTCTCCCCTCGAGCGTCCGTGCTCGACCGCTTCGACAATCTCCGAGGCAATCTCCCCCTAGTCTGAATCTCTCAGCGGCTATAGGTCACTTCGTTACCGTGTACCACCGATCAACTCGACGGGATCACGGGGGCGCTAGTAGTTACACCTAGCCTACATTGGTCACTTGTCTACCTCGACATAGCCTATAGAGGCGCTCAGTTGGAACGCCAGTACGTCGGGCCGTTTTGCCCTATACACCGCTTAGCGTTCACTACAATAGCGATCAGTCTAATGACGTCCTCCAAGCTATAGGGTGCGCTACTTTCACCCAAAACTGCATATTCCCCATGCCTCTCATCGGTGCGTGGTTTTGTCATCGTTCTCAGAGGCTTCTTCAGCCACCATCAGATGTCTCTTTTCCTGTCTCTTAGATTTCCACAGGTTTTCTGACTTTTTTTAATGGGATTTCAACTAGGTTCTTATCCTCGCTTCATTGATATTACTCTATTTAAGGGGATTTCAACCCGGACAACCCAGTAACGAGAAAATCTCGTTACAGAGTACCGGAGAAAATTGCAACTTGAAACGATTTATGAATGCTTTTCTCGAGAACGCTAGACTTGTACAGCTGTAATCCGTCAACATGAAAAATTATATGAATGATTTTATCAGTGTGTGAACCGGGATTGACTATTGTTTTCAATTTGCTGGCTATTCAAAAAAAATCAACTCACCTTCATTCTCAGTAACTTGGATGTCATAACCAGCCTTTGCAGTGTTTAAAAATATTTTAGCCGATTCCGGCAAATTTGATAACAATCTTCTACGAAAAATCCTAAGTATGCCTTCCAGACGTGTAGGATCAATTGGCGGATTGCCATTTAAGGCAAATCCTTACAATTCGTCCGCCTCGTTGAATTCTTATAAAATATTTTTGTGGTCTTCAACCTCATCCTCTGTTATACTAGCTGACCGAATGTTATTGTCATGATCAGGATCCTTGACCTCTTCATCTGACGAACATGATTCTGCATCATACCAATCATCCAAGTCTGGACTTTCTGGGATTTCTGGATCAGGTAAAAGTTCGAGACTTCGATGAGAATTAATTCCTTCTTCAAAGTGGGAGCTCGTCCGCCTCAGATAATCGAGCACAACCTCAGAATTGTTAGCATTATCGTTGTCAATAAATTCGTTAGTCATCCGAATTTCCTGCTGATTTTGGTAGATCCTAATCACCGCTATTGTCGTGAAAGAACAGCTAGAATTACGAGTGGGTGCATCAGTGTAGGCTTGTTCAGTAGCCACACCAGGTTTAGCTACATTGTCATCACAATGACTATCAACTTCGAGATGTGCTTCAAGATGTCTGGATCACGTATTGCATATGCAAAATATATGGGAAAATTACTATATATAGTTCACTTGATGAAAGAATTATAATTATTAAATCGACAAAAATAATTTACACGAATCGGAGTTTACTGAGGGCGCACTGAGGAAGACAGTATAATATTTGTTTACTTGAGAGAAGCATTCATTTCAGAAAACCTGAATTTCTCCTACCCAGTCATTATAGTAGCGAAGTGTTAAAAGTAGATGAGTGATTGTTGATAGTTATTTTACCAGATAAGTCCATTTTGATCCCATCATAATTATTCATTTCTATTTTGAAATCTGAGCAGGATGTAAAAAAGTTCGAGAAAACTCTATTTAGTAGAGCTCAATTGTCTATACGAGATGGATCTTAAGAAAATTCATATAGCAGGGTATCGTTTTTTGGAGGTACCCTTCAACACTGATGATAAAGTGAAATTGCACTTATCGCTTTTTACCAATTCCCTATTGATTTCCAGATGTGAGAACAGAATAAAGACCAGAAAGGACGAATCTTGTTATGGATTTGAAGATTTCGCAATAATGGAAAAAAAATCGAAAATATTCAAAGTATAAAGCATTTAAAGTTTTTCTAACATTTCCAAAGTTTCAGGGATTTGAGTTATGCCTATAGTTTCAAATGTGTTAAAAATATAAAGCAATTTTCCGATTTCAATAGTTTTAGCAATGTTAACTACTCAAAAAATTGTGAATGTTTTAAAAATTAACAAGGAGAAAGAATGAGATTTTTAAAAAATTACAAAGGTCAAGAATTTTGAATGGTCAATATCTAAATTGAAGAAATGGGACGTGTGTGTGACCCTCCACGGGTCACATCTAAAACTTCCCAATAGCGATGTCTGTGCGACGATACACGTATGAAGTCAAGTTGTAAATCCATTACGCAAATTAGACTATTGATCGATTATTTCAATTTTCTATCGATAGCTCGTGAAATACGATGCTTAGCTAACAACGTAATATAACATGATATATGTAGTATCACTAGGGGAACAACTTTTGTTTGACACTTTTTCTCGCATGTATCACCGTTCTCGAGATACAACGTTATAAAGAATTGAAATTGTTAATAAGTATTGAAGGAATTGTTGTTCAACATTAACACTACCTTCCGTCCTGGACAACAGTCACAACTAATTTTGTGTCAAAGGAGAACTAAATTTTTTTTTTTTTTTATCTTTAACGCCTTCGATCCCTTATGGATATATGGGCGTGTGGTCCATACGCTGCACCGCATTCGCATGATAAGACACAGGAAACCACAGAAAACCTGTGTCGGTATAGGCGGCTACTCTATGAGTAACCTCCCGCTCATCAGACATTCCGAAAAAATTCTCGCCCTATATGGGGGATTTGAACCAGGTACCGAAGCGGCAGCGCTAAGACTGCGCGCTTAGTCCACTCGGCTATTCTGACGGGAGAACTAAATTGATGAAGGCGTTTACCGGGAACCGTTTCTCAAAGAATCACTCACATACTAACACATGCCCAACCACACACATACACACAAAACCCTCATCTAAAATTTGTCAGCATGATGTCAAACGTCGAGAAAAGTGAAAGTTTTCGATTTCTGAGACACTTTATGATCGGGGTGATTACAATAACGTCCCTAAATCGGGAAGTTAAAAATTTAATTTTGCCTCTCCATAAGGTCCCAATGTTATCAAGTACATTTCCACTCACCGAACAACTTTCATTTCATACTTTCGGCTGTATCTCTCACCGTTTTTGCGTTGTTAACAATAGGGCATTGTGAACAATTCAATTGTTAATAACAATGTATATACTGCTAGCATTTTCTCCAAAGGATTTAACCCCCTATTTTGCATGAAAATAATCGATCGCAATACGTCGAACGACTTCATTCGTTCACTCATTACCTGAATGAGCGCTCAGACAACTATACCTCCCTAATTATGTAAATTATGTAAAAAAAGTAATTCAATATAAAATGTGTATTTCTCCATGGCGAATACCTTTCCTTGTATAACTTTTCCCTGAATTGTATTCGTTCATGCAGTAGCCCGTTATGAACAATTGAATTTGATAATAACAATGTAGATACTGCCCCAATTTCATCTCGACTATTTGACCCTCCATTCTCCATAGAAATACGGTGATGGCAACCTTAATGACGACAGTATTTTCATTCATTTAATTAATGCAATAATTATTATTCAGACGACCATACCTTCTTTTGTTAAATTCAACACTTTATCTTCTGCCTCGTTTGAGATATGAGAAAAAAAGTCTCATATTAGACACCTTTCTTTATGTAAGGAACAACATTGATTATATATTTTTATTCGGATCTCTCACTTTTCTCGTTCTAAATGATTTCAACTGTTTATAACGCTCGACATAAAATATGTTTTTTTGTATAAGGAACAACATTTACTGGACACATTTTTGGGTATCTATGATATTTCGTGAGATACAGCATTATAAACCGTGGAAATTGTTAATAACAATAGAAATAATTGTTATTTCACTTTGACAGTTCCTTCCCGCCTGGGCATTACGGAGACGCATCGATAAAAAAAAACCAAATTGCTCCATTAGTTCTTCAGGAAACGTTCGACAAAGTTTTCATGTCCACACACACACATACACATGTGCACACATAGATCTTGTTAAAACTTCTCTAAGATGGTCAGAAATGTCATGAAACAATTGCAGTTGTTTAAAACAATTGAAGGAATTGTTATTTCAGTTTACCATTCCATTCAGACCTGGACACCATCGAGATGCGTCGATCAAAAAAAAAAACATGAAATTGTCCCATTGGTTCCGGAGAAACCGTGAACACAAAATTTGTCCACATACAGACAAACACACACACACACACGAACATATTGCAAAAAAAAAACGTGTCAGGGTGGTGTCAAACATCGAGAAAAATGAAAATTTCCTGAAAATTGATTTTCAGGGTGATTACAATAACTTCCCTATCGGGAAGTTAAAAATATATTTAGACTCAACTTGAAAGATATAAAAATGTTGCATTCGAAAAACTTGAACTGAAAAAAATCATTGATGAAAGGCTTTATCGTGCAAACCTTGAATGCCAAGTTTGCGACGTGGTAAATTTTGAAAATTACACATTACAAAAGATTCAACATTCAAAAATGGCAGAAGAAAAACTGAATTTCCGAAATAACTCATTTATAAAATTGCAAATATAAGAAACGGGAAACTTTGAATGTCACACATTTTTACAAGTTGAAAATGTTAGCAGTTGCAGAGAGGTGACGAAATTCTACAATTCGGAGAATTAGGTCTGGTTAACAATTATAAGTTTAAATAAACACAAAAATTTCTAAGCATCAAGCAACTCTAATTTAATCTTCGTCATGATCATGTCGCATAAAAATTCGGATGTATTCCTATAATCATTATAACTTATCTAAACAATGAAATCTTTTCAACCTCAAATATAATAGACCAAATTCACCCAATGTTATGTGCCGGAATTATCGTGTAGGATTTAATAAGCAACAGAATTGAAACTCAATTTGAATTATGTAGATATGATGAGACTGAAGGAATTCATTGTTCTTCAACAGATTCTAGAACAAATGTTTTTGCTAAGTGAATACATAATAATTGGAAACGCTACATGTTTTACTCGGTGTCATATGATTGTTATCGATAGACGTGGTTTGTCAGTATTTTTACATAACCTAAAAGTGAAGTAAAGTAGTTTTCACACCTTACTTTTGCATAACACTTGGCGCGTGTTTATCAGAATGTTTTTCTTGATGGAATAGCGTTAGAATTGTATTTATGTGATATCACCAAATAGTGACCTTATACGATGATAATCACTGTAATATGCGAGTCACTGTAATTTAATAAGCACTCTCAAACTACCGGATGAAAGAATTCCCTTCGGCAATCATCGGTTCTTATGCCACATGGCCCGAAAGGATCCGATAGTATATAACTAACCTCACATTTCGTCGGGGCACGGCTGCCGGGTATCTGCTTCACATAGTCCGGGCACGGTGGAACCACGGCAACCTAATCAAGATTGCCGTGTTCCCACCGCATGTGACAATTTTTACTTCCGGATAGCCGTACAAAGCCCGGACCAAGACTTTGTCTGGAGCACCGGATGAAACATTGGTTTTGATTCAGGCACGTCTGCCGGTTATTCCTTCCATGGTCCAGATAAGGTAGAGCCACGGCAAGCTGGTCAAGCGTTTTCACCGGATTTGACAATTTTTACGTCCGGATAGTCATACAAGGCCCTGACCAGGCCCTCGTACGGATAACTGGAGAGCATAGAATTTTATTTGGGCGCGGCTGCCCCTTACACGGTCCTCATAAGGTGAATCTACGGTAACTTGATCAAGATAGCCGTGGGCCCACCGGACTCGGCCCTTATGTGACACAAAGTTAGCCTGTGCAAATTTCTAGTCGGGTAAGCGAACTGATCGCATCCGTTAGACCTGATCAATTTCGGATTAAAAACCGCGTTACATGACTGATCCCGTTTTGATCAGTCGACTGTATCACTTCCCGATCCAATGTCAGGTTTAACCCGATCAAATTTTGAGTTAGACCTAACCGTATTTTCCACTCGGGTAGAAACCTTCCGTGTGTCCTATCGGCGCTACCCAGAAAATGAGACCGCACGGACGGGGAACGTAACCCAACGCAGGGGGGGGGGGCGCATCATAGACCCCTGCCATCGCAGCACAGGGGTTTCGGAACGTTCACACTGTATTTAGAAATCCGACGGCCTAAAATTGCGAAAGTCAGCTCCAGCCGCATGGATGAGTATCCGGCACGCTCAGGCAGCAACTACAGTGAGGCGTACCAACAACAGGGACGGACACAAAAAAAACACACGCACACATACATCGCCGCGGATATCATTAGGGATCATTGCTGTATACTTAAAACGCTAGAGCCATGTCGAAATGAAAAAAGGTGATATCGGGGTCATTACTATAACTTACCAAGAATCAAGAAGGTAAGAAAACGGGGCAAGTATTCGAAATTAAATAAGATGGTTTTAAATTTCGGAAAAGACAACGTTTTAAGGGCAAATACGTATTATATATTTTTTTGTAAATTTCATAGTTGTTTTCTGCATTGTTGATTTTTTTGGGAAGTACTATTTAATGATTAGTTCTTTTTTTGTAAAATTATTTGTTCATCTATATTCATCTATCATGTAGACGGTGTGCTAAATTGGCAGAAACGATATAAAGAGTTTCTACAGAAATTCCAAAAATATAAAAATGGGGACCGGATGGTACTAAAAGAGTCTGTGGAATGGATCACATGTAAATATTTGTGTTTTTTTTCGCAATTGTATGGCATGGTACCCAAACTTTTCTTTCCAGTTAAAATTTTTTCCGTAAGTCCTTCTCTGGTGAATATTTGACGGCTGAAAAATACATAGAATAATTTTTCTTTATCACTTAAAACAACAAAAAGTGGCGTATGTAGTTTTCATAATTCGATGCGTTTCTCCGATTTCTCAAAAATCTTTTTTCTCACAAAAATTCTGCATTGCCCATCAAACATTACCGTACAAATTCCATCATTCCGTCGAATTCCGGGTTCTCGTCACAAGTTCCATAGAGAAAATATTCTATCGAATGGTTAGAAGAAATCATAATCATATTGTGAATTGGAAAACAAGAAATTCCCATTTCGCTGATAAAATACTCCTGACTCGGAGATATAATATCTCTAATCCGGCTATTGAAGATGTGTGGATATCTTCCATTCAAGCAAAAATGATGGTTAGCCGATGAGCTGATTGGGGGTTATAATATCTTCAATTCGGAGATAACAGTAGGGGATATCCATATTCCCGAATCTTGGTTTGGAGATATCATTTGCAAAAATCCACTTTCATAATATACGTAAGTCGGATATTATGTTTCCCATGTATAATTTTTGCAGAAGCTTGCTTCTTATACAGGTAAGTGATACACTCCTTTCAATCTACCGAATCCTTCGGTTTCTATTTTCTCTCGATTTCCCTCGACTGCCCCCACCACGTGCTCCTTTTTCTTTCACGGGACTAGTCACGCGTGCTTCGCACGCGCATTTCCTTCTTTCGCCACACTGACTGGTGTGGCGTTTGTTGGGTGCATTAGCGTGGTTTACCCGAAAGACTGAATCTTTTCGAGGACCGTCCCTGAGGGTTGTAAATCCTAGGTATGCCAAAACTGCAGCGCGCCAATGTATCTCCAACGAATGAGATGGGAACGTAAACCTTCCCACTGCATGTGGGAATGATTGAATGATTTAGCATGTTGAATAAAAACGAGTCATTTCACATAATACCTTAAGTTTGATTCGACACAATAGAAATGACTGTTCACTGATAATCGAAATTGAATAATACACGAATAAGTTGTAACGTGGCTAAACTTACCATAGGGGTAACCTTAGGCGTTATCTCGCCCCTTTACCCCGATAACTCCAGAAAACAATAAAAAAAAGTCGATTGTTAGGCGCCAGTTACTCTTTTATTCCGTCGGAAGCAACAAACCGAAAAACTTATCACGGGTTAACCGATTTAAACTCGCAAACGTAACTAAAACTAACTTAAAATTAACCTAAAAACTAACCCAGCGAAGGTTGGGGCTTTGCCCACGCTGCTCAGGGACAGGTTGTGGAGAGGGGGGTAGGTTCGGGTGAAAATGGTTCATTGGGGCTCTGATCGGCATGAAAGAAAACTACAAAACCATTATTTAATGCTGAAATGTATAATGTTATATGTTGGCTTCACTGATTACATAAAAAAATTGAAGTAGGAAAATTGTAACCAGAACAGGAAGCCTAATTGGTCCGGGAACGCAAGGCGAAGTACGCAGAGAGGTCTACCGGAAATATGCTGATAATACATTTTATGGTTAATCACAAAATCCACTTGCATCAACCCTTTCTTGAACCAAGAACTCAACTAACCGGTTTCGTCGATAACAAGACTAGGCAACTCTCAAAGCTATACATAAAAGGTGGTTCCCTATCCTTTACCTCAAAATTAACCTAACTTATTGTCTCAAAAATGCTTAATGCTGCTTTGGCGTAAAACGCAGAAGATTTGGCAAAACGGCAGACCCAATAGTTATTTTTAAAAGTACCTAACGCCCTGTAGTGGCATCTTCCTACTGAAAACCTAGCGTATAAAGTTACCGAAACAGGAGACAGGGATCACTCCTACTTATTCTCATGACCTACATGTACTCGAAAGATTACCCTATATAAGTCTTTGACTCCAATTATAATCGTCCCCGTATCAATGTTAAATCTAGCGGCACGCGGTCTACAATAATTATAATATCCAAGTAGGCGTTTCCACAAACAAAAAAAATGGGGCAAGACATAACTGTGATTTTTCGCAGTATTTAGGCTCTACTGTACAGAGCAAATTTTTGGGTTATTTGGCGGAAAACGCATACTAAATATTGTAAAATAGCACTATGATTTATTGGCGGAAAACTCGCAATAGCATGATCTAGCACTCTACTATAATTTTGGCCTTATTTAAGCTCTACGGCACAGAGCAGATTTTGGGGGATATTTGTCGGAAACTCCAGAGTAATTCCTTGTAAAACACTATTGTAATTTTTGGGAAAAACTCCCGAACAAGTGTTGTAAAACATTACACTAACTTAGGCATTGTTTAAGCTCTATCGCACAGAGCAAGTTTCGGGGTTATTTGTCCGAAAATCTATGGTAAAATATTGTAAAATATTCTTGTAATTTTTGTAGAAAATTCCCAATAAAATATTCTAAAACGTTATGGCAATTATGACGTTATTTAAGCTCTATCGCACAGAGCAGGTTCTGAGGTTATGGATCAGGAAATTTAGGGTAAAATATGGTAAAATATTCTTACTCTTTTTGTAGAGAACTCCCAATAAAAGGTTAGAATACATTATGGTAATTTGGCGTTGTTTAAGTTCTACCGCACAGAGCAGGTTTTGGGGTTAACTGTCGGGAAATACATGATAAAATATTATAAAATTGTACTGTAATTTTGGGTGGAGAAACTCCCATAGAATGTTCTAAAACGTTACGACAGTTATGGCGTTATTTAAGCTCTATCGCACAGAGCAGGTTCTCGGGTTATTGGTCAGAAAATCTAGGGTAAAATATTGCAAAATATCCTTGTAATTTTCGTCGAAAATCCCCAAAAAAAAAATGTTAGAGTACATTAGGATAATTTGGCGTTGTTTAAGCTCTATCGCACAGAGCAGATTTTCATAATTATAAGCAATTATTTGGGACTTAATGAGATGAGAAAATTGTAATTTTTACTCTAGAAATTTAATACGAGGCAAATAATTTGCGTAATACTCACTAGCATATCTTATCGCTAACCTAGACTGTTGGCACGTGGCACTACTTCTCGGGCGGGATTTTTTTCTCAAATCTTCACGGGGCTTTCTTTTTAATGTAAACTAACTGGAGTTTTTGGGGATGTGCGTCCTATCTGGCAGCCCAGAACAGAGTAAATTCTCCTCGTGTCTAGTCGGAAGCGGAGTGTCCGCCATTGATGCGCGCTCGTCGGTAATGACTAGAGCGCGGTATACGGGTGAGTATCGCACTATTTTTAAATTCAAATTTAACCAAGTTTAAAAGTAATTGTTCAAGTTAACTCAAAAAAGAGAACGGAAAGGTAAACTGAATTAAACATTCGCGAGGTATAGTTTCACAATTCGGGTAACAAATTAGTTCTGGTTTTCTCCCCGCGGCGGTATCCTCGAGATTTCGGGTCCAACTTAAACGGAACTGAATCTCGAAACGACTAAACCATATTGATTTTTTTTTTCGTTAATTTGCGACCTTTGGCAATCCACGTGATAGCCATGGCCGTTATGGGTCACGTGGCCTTCCACCCCAAAACCGAAACGTAAACCGTCTTTCCCGAAATCTCCTTTTTTTTTGTTTTTTGCATGAGTGGCAGTATCTCAACTACGCCTACCCTATCCGCGGAGTATTCCTAGCCGGGAAATTCAAAAATTACCGTGCAGCTCGGTAATATTTGGGCCTTTAACACGATAACTTTATCGGCCCTATAGAACTAATTGGTTTAAGGCCAGAAGGGCTGTCTGTAAGGCGTGAAACGCAAACTCTACAACTTCTAATAACCCTAAACGTATAACCCAATCTAACCTAGCTACCCAACCTCAACTTGACTCTAAATTTAATGACTCGACTTGTCTCATTTTTATTTCTTTTTCTTCCCTCTCCGCGCACTCACGCTCCACTTCATAGAGGGCCTTCGGATTCCGCGGTGAGTGGAGGGATTCCTCCAGAATTCCTTACAAAGTTCTCAGACGACACAATTAATTGCACTATTCGAAAGAGTCATTAAGTTACAATTAATATTACACTTGAGTCTTTATGAACACGATTATTCCTTTTAGGTTGTTTGAAAACTATGATAATTTTAGAAAAGAAATTACTTTGTATATTTTAATGTTTAGCCTGGATGAAATGTTTAACCTCAGTGAGAAAAACGTCTTTACTTGCTATCATCTCGAAGAATACTGACTTGAATTCGTCATAGAAAAATTGAAGTTTGTTATTTCGAAGGAAGGGATCTTAGAAGGCTATTGGCTAGTTAGATAGATATGTATTTATTGATCCCCTCGGGGTTACCATGAACTTCCGTTTCATCACCTTTACACCCTTCTACATTTTTCATACATTTCCATTTGCATTCTCATTTCTTACATCCATCATTACCCATTCCTTCCATTACATACTATTTACATACATTTTCTTATACACTATCCTAATTACCTATATATACATACATACAAAAAGTTTATTCAATTAACCAACCAGTGTGAGCGAGACTTCGGTTTCCGGTCTCGTCGGAGAACGTTCTGAAAGATCTCTTTAACCCCTAGCAAAGACCTCCCTACGTTTCACCCTCCCGCTTATCCTCCATCCCATTCTTTCCTTTCTTCCATCTTTCTCTCATGCTTCTCCCATTCAATCATCCACTTTTCTCCTGACCCATCCTCTCCGAGAATCCCACACACCCTCTCCTACACACTCCTGTGGCTTCCCTCCCCCCCCCCAACATTCCTCCATCACATGCACCCATGTTGCCCGTTTATTTCCACACTTCCTACATTTTGCCACTATTGGCTAGTTAAAATTAGGTTCCTTAAAGGTAATTGATTGAAGAAAGTGAGAGGGCGTGAAAGAAAACCCTTGACGTAGGCTCAAGACCTTTCCCAACCTCGCAAAGACCCTTTTTTTTTGCACTGGGGGAACCGCGCGATTCTTGTTATTGCCAAGCAAACATCTGGTTTGCACATTTTGGGAAAACACGCGAGAATCCTTCCGACTTTCTTCAAACCCTAAATTTATAACTCAACTATAAAATAAAAAAAGGGATTTGAGTTGGAAACTTTCAGCAGAGGGTTGTTTAGCCATAAAACCAAAAAAAAGGGTCTGACCGGGGATCACAAGACCAACGGTTGACACTAATAGTATATTTCGATACAAATGCGATGGGATGTTCACGAGTGCGAAGTTGGCAGCGCTCGGCTTCGGCTCGCGCAGCCAATTTCGCACTCGTGGACACCCCATCGCACGTGTGTCGAACGATAGTTTTTGACAGTGATGTTACGTTCTACGAGTGCCGAAATAGTCACTTTTCGTTTACGAGTAAACGAAAAGACTTTTCGTTTACTAGTTAACGAAAAGTAACTTTTCGGCACGAGTTGAACGTAGCAGCAATGTCGAAAAATGAATTATAAGTTATTTTTCCCCACCTCTATTCAGCAAAAATCGGTGATTGCACCGAACAGCGTTATTTTCGGTTTCACGGTTTTCGACGATTTCGATATACATCGATAGTTTCTTTCCTCTTTCCTTTCTACAGGTCCAGCTAATTGACCTCCCACATATAACTTTTAGTTTTTAATTTTTTATCATTGTTTGGGATATGTAGATGATTGTTTGATGATTAATTTCATTTGTTTGATGATATTTTTTTTTATAACAATTTTTCAAAATTCAGCTAAAAATGAAAACAAGTTGACCCCCCACCCGTGGATTTTTCGATTTTTTTTTATTATAGATAGCTGCTTGTAGATTATTGTTTCATCATCAGGAGGTATGATGGCACTCATGATGGCACTCATGATGGCACTCATGATGGCACTCATGATGGCACTCATGATGGCACTCATGATGGCACTCATGATGGCACTCATGATGGCACCCATGATGGCACCCATGATGGCACCCATGATGGCACTCATGATGGCACCCATGATGGCACCCATGATGGCACCCAAGTAGATAAATAAGGGGGGTTCGACTCCAAAGTGAGGATCTGCGCATGTGCTTCTGCGCAGGTCGTCGCTGTGGGTCAGGGGGAGGGGGGGGATCTACGCATGTGCACGAAGTAACGAAATAAATATATATCCATATCTCTGTGTTACCGGACACCCTTTGCTAAGTACCAAAAGTAAATACAATTTGAGACGGCTTCAAATTGTTTTTTTTTTGATAAAGCCAAAATGCTCTATGTTTTTCGTGGAAAGAGATTAGTTGGTCGTGGGAGCCTCGATCGAAAATTTTCCATACGTACGCGGTACATAATTAAAAAATATCCGCCATCAGTTCGATGACAGATCTCATTGTGTGCAGATCGTCCGAATTTGTGGTGAAAAGTGCACTAATTGCAGGAAATTTCAAAAACTCAGGTAAGTAGAAGAGTACTAAATATTGTGTGTGTGTGTGTGTAATATGAGGGTACTGAAGTTTAGCAGCAAATTTTTTTGAGATTTTTTACATACTCTCCAAATTTGAGAATTTTCTCAAGTGTCTGAAGTGTCTGAAGTGTGTGTGTGTGTGTGTGTGTGTGTGTGTGTGTGTGTGTGTGTGTGTGAAAAAGGGAAATTGACACTTTTTCCCAAACGAGTGGTATTTCGGTACAACCCTCGACCATCAAATCAAAATCTGGGGCACATTGGAGGGGGGGGCTATAGGTTGCAGCATTGCGCGTTGAGTGGGTGACATCACCCCCTACCCCGCGCGGTATTTCGGGAACGGTCCCTCCCTCGGGCTCCAAATTAAAATCTGGGGTACATTGGGGGGCCACAGGTACCGTAATGAGCGTACAGTGGGTGACGTCACCCCCTACCCCGCGCGGTATTTCGCGAACGGTCCATCCCTCAGCCACGAAATTAAAATCTGGGGTACATTGGAGGCTACAGGTAGCGCAATGCACGTTGAGTGGGTGACGTCACCCCCTACCCCGCGCGGTATTTCGGGAACGGCCCATCCCTCGGGCTCCAAATTAAAATCTGGGGTACATTGGGGGCCACAGGTACCGTAATGAGCGTACAGTGGGTGACGTCACTCCCTACCCCGCGCGGTATTTCGCGACCGGTCCATCCCTCAGCCACCAAATTGAAATTCGGGTGTACATTGGGGTCACAGGTAGCGCAATGCACGTTGAGTGGGTGACGTCACCCCCTACCCCGCGCGGTATTTCGGGAACGGTCCATCCCTCGGGCTCCAAATTAAAATCTGGGGTACACTGCACCCCCTTTAGTAATTTAGGCGAGGTGGATCCTACCCCCGAATTTTTTTTCCACCTATGGCTACCACAAGGTGTTGGCAGAGCACACTACCCGCCACTCCCGCCTTCAGTTGCGTTGAGTGAGTGACGTCACCCCCTACCCCGCGCGGTATTTCGGGTACGGTCCATCCCTCGGGCTCCAAATTAAAATCTGGGGTACACTGCACCCCCTTTAGTATTTTAGGTGAGGTGGATCCTACCCCCCCGAATTTTTTTTTCCACCTATGGCTACCACAAGGTGTTGGCAGAGCACACTACCCCCCACTCCCGCCTTCAGTTGCGTTGAGTGAGTGACGTCACCCCCTACCCCGCGCGGTATTTCGGGAACGGTCCATCCCTCGGGCTCCAAATTAAAATCTGGGGTACATTGGGGGCCACAGGTACCGTAATGAGCGTACAGTGGGTGACGTCACCCCCTACCCCGCGCGGTATTTCGCGAACGGTCCATCCCTCAGCCACCAAATTGAAATTCGGGTGTACATTGGGGTCACAGGTAGCGCAGTGCACGTTGAGTGGGTGACGTCACCCCCTACCCCGCGCGGTATTTTGGGAACGGTCCATCCCTCGGGCTCCAAATTAAAATCTGGGGTACACTGCACCCCCTTTAGTATTTTAGGCGAGGTGGATCCTACCAATAAATAGTTACGCACGAAAAATCTTCCTCTTTCAACTTATAATACTAACATGTCTTTGAAATAAACTTCAGCGATATGTCGTGCTGGTTGAAAGATGCAAGATCTGGGGAAATCACAGCACGTTCGTTGACGACAGTAATAAACATTCACTTGTCTCGCTGCAGTTCGCGTGTAAACCGAAAGAATTTGATAGGCATTTTCATCTTCCTCATAGTCTGAGTCGGACTGGATATAAATCTTCGATTTTGGACAGAACATGAAAAACATCACCTTCGCGTTATATTCACAGATATCACCAACAAATTTCATATCACAGATATCCAGCCTGTCATCATGATTGAGCACAGAACTGGCTGCAATGCTCACAAGTGATGGAGGTTTACGCTTCAGAGTAAGATGCTCAATGACTGAATTGGGATGCAGACACGTGCAGATTACGTATGTATAGCATATTTTGAATCCGCCATGTTCCCTGAGTATTAACCATTGTCCTTCATTACGCTTTTGCACTTCACTGTGATGCACATGAGAATTGTAACAGTTGTTTTGACTGATACATCGTATTTTCTCGGTGATACGTATTCGTTCAGTGCAGGGAACCTGACGTTCATACATACGTGCTTGCAATATCTCAGAAAACGACATGATGTCTTAAATGATTTTTTCTCAGAGTGACTGACTGCTAGGACCCTTACGATTGTTTTATATATGCTATGCCCCACTTAGGTACTAAGTGAGTCAGACTACTGCGTGGAAAGAAAATAGTGTTCCAAGAACTGCGTTAGAGAACCATAATCGGAGCGATAGCACTTCACCATTGTTCTGAAAAACTGAATTGGCGGACAACGGTTGAGAAACATGATCTGTGTGATAAGAACTTGACTCCACGGCGATATACTGGGTGAGAAGACGTAATCCAATATCTGCGTTGGAGAAATGTGAGTCGGGATAGAATACATCAGAGCGATGTGATTTCATTAGAGTTCTGGGAAATAAATCAGTGAAACATGATCCGTGATAGTTGTGAAACCTACTCGGAGCGATAGACTTCATCAGTGCTCCGAAAAATGATCCAGTGTGAAACGTTGGAGAAACAGAATCTGTATGATAAGAAACTATTTGCAGAGCGATAAGACTCCATCATTCTTCCGAGAAACTGAGTCAGTGAGAAATGTTGGAGAAACATGATCTGTGTGATAAGGCTCTAGTTGCAGAGCGATATGACCTCACCAGAGTTCTGAGAAGCGCCTCTGAGCTCATATATAAAATCGTTACCATTGAGCCTGTCATCAGTCTTTGTACGGACAAGCAGTGTGTGTAACCATCGGTAACAGATTGTTAAGAGCGACTTGACGTTGAATAACTAAGTGTGCAGTTATAAGTGCAGTGTCTTGAGAGTCTATGTGATTGACGTTGAACTCATTAACAATGGAGGTGAAAAAGTGCGTGAAGATGTTAGAAATACTCAACAATGCATACAAGAATGCTCCTGCTGTACAGTCTAATGGATGGGCTCATTCGTGCAAGAAGTACATTGGTCACTTCCGTAAACTTTTGAAGGAGAGGTCGAATGATAGTTCATGCGGTGAAAAGAGACGATTCGAAGCCATGATTGTCAGCCTGCACAATTATTGCGAAAAGTTTAAAATCAAAGGTAGGGTACATTATGGTGGGAGAGTGAGTGCAACTCAGCCTGAGGCGACTCACGTTCTCTGGAAGGATGTGGATTCTGCCTTTCGAAGTCGAATACGAACAGGTGCAGTGATCAACCTGGATCATAAAGATCTCAAGGCCTTCCTGCAAGACGCAAAATCCTTAGCCATTAATCATTTGCAGCAAACCCTACAGCAGCAGGGTAATATTAAAGCTAATGGAGTCCTGGCTTGCAAATTCCAAATCGTAAAACCCAATGAAGTTATTGAGGAAACTAAATACTTCAACACCAGGAATGCAGTCATCCTATCAACCACCAACATCGCTGAATGGTTTGATGAAAACCTCACGGAACGATTGCTCGCCAAGGTTGAGAATTTCCAGGAGAGAGATTCGGGCTGGACAGTAAGTGAGATCATGAATCTAACTATAAGTATGAACAGTTACAAGCCCTTGTCAGCGGGATGGAGCACGTTCGTCTCAGTTCCGAAACATCTCCAATTGAAGGGGTCAGTAGTGAACGTCATGAACAATGACGAGTACTGTTTCCTGTGGTCGATCACTGCTGCCCTCCATCCTGCAACATCACATCCCGAGCGAATAACCTCCTATCCACATCACGCTGATGCAACTCTAGCTGATGGAACGGAACTCAAGTATGCAGGCCTGAACTTTCCGATGCAACTGAAGGAAATCCCGAAATTCGAGGATATGAATGGACTGTCAATTAATGTTTATGGTATTGATAATGATAAGGAAATTGTTCCTTTATATTTAAGTAAGCATAGATCAGTGTGGGACACGATTCATTTCCTCTTGCTTTATGATGATAGTCAACTGCAAAGCAATGGTCAGACAATCTATCATTTCGCTTTGATCAAAAATTTGTCCCGATTAGTGAAATCGCAACTCTCACGAAAAAAAGCTGCTATGTATTTTTGCGATCATTGTCTGGCACATTTCATTACTGAAAAATCGATGCAGATGGATAGAGAAGACTGCTTTGCCATCAACAATTGTAAAATGATACTACCGGAGGAGAGTAAGAATATTTTGAGTATCAAGAACCATCTGTTCAGGGAGTCGGTTCCATTTGTGATTTATGCCGATCTGGAGTGCATTTTGTCTCCAGCGAACGATGATGATGATTCACTGTGTCAGAAGCATATTCCTCACAGTGTGGGTTTCTACTTGCACTGTGACTATGATGACTCTCGCTCAGAATTCAAGATGAATCGTGGACCACAGTGCATTGAATGGTTCATAGATGAATTGTTGCGAATTGCACTTGAGGTCGATGTTATTTTAAGCACAAACATACCGATGGCACCACTCACCAGTCAACAAGCTGCTGACTTCATTAGTGCTCCAAATTGTCACATCTGTGAGAAGCCGTTTGCAGGGACTGAGACAAGACACCGCGATCATTGTCAATTGACTGGTAAGTATCGCGGTCCAGCTCACCCCGAATGTAATCTCAACTACAGGGACTCTCACATGATCCCAGTAGTGTTCCACAATCTCTCTGGCTACGATTCACACTTTTTAATTCAACTTCTGGCTACTCGATTTTCCGGTCATATAGATTTGCTGCCCATCAACAAAGGAAAGTATATCTCTTTCACCAAGCATGTTGATAGTACACACATCCAATTCAGATTCCTTGACTCTTTCAAATTCATGGCGAGTAGTCTGGAGAAATTAGCTTCTTACCTCACGGATCAGAACAAATCCATCACCCTGAAGTACTGGAATATTGATAAGAATAAATTCCAACTTATAAATAGAAAAGGAGTTTTTCCTTATGAGTACGTTGACTCTTGGGAAAAACTCAACGACCCTCAATTGCCTCCAATTAATGACTTCTACTCAAAATTGAATGATGAGAGCGTATCTGATGAGGATTATGCGCATGCTCAGAGAGTATGGGACGTTTTTGGGATTACATCTTTGGGTGCCTACTCAGACCTGTATTTGGCTACAGATGTGGTGCTGTTGGCAGACATTTTTCAAAATTTCCGACGAACTTGTTTATCCGTCTATAAGCTTGACCCCCTTCACTACTACACGGCACCAGGATTAGCACTGGATGCTATGCTCAAATGCACTGGTGTCAGTCTCGAACTTCTAACTGACATTGAAATGTACTTGTTCGTGGAGAAGAGCATTCGAGGTGGGGTGGCTCAGTGTTGCAATCGATACGCTCGTGCCAACAACAAGTACATGGGGGAGGATTTCGATCCCACCAAGGAGACATCCTACCTGATGTACTTTGACGTGAATAACTTGTACGGTGCAGCTATGTCACAATACTTACCCACGGGGTCATTCCAATGGATTGAACCATCAATTGTCGATGTGCACACCATTCCAGATGTGGGTTCGAAAGGGTACATCCTTGAAGTGGACTTGGAGTATCCTAAGGATCTCTTCGAGTCTCACAAGGATTTACCCCTTTGCCCAGAACATTCCATTCCCCCCCATAAGAAAACTTCCAAATTGATGACAACTCTGCTCCCCAAGAAAAATTATGTCATTCACTTCAAGAATCTCCAGCAATGCTTGAATTTGGGTATGAAATTGACTACAGTCCATAGGGTTTTGGAATTCAATCAGGCGCCTTGGATGAAACCATACATCGACCTCAATGCAGAATTGAGGAAGCAATCTACCAATGAGTTTGAGAAGAATTTTTTTAAATGGATGAACAATGCAGTATTTGGTAAAACCATTGAAAATGTCAGGAAGCAGAAAGAGGTGAAGTTGGTGATCAAATGGGAGGGAAGATATGGAGCGAAAGCTCTCATTGCCCAACCCAACTTTCACAGCTGCACCATCGTCCATGATGATATGGTGATTATCCAATTGAATCGAACAAAGAGATTCTTCAACAAACCCACTTACGCTGGTTTCTCAATTCTCGACATTTCAAAGACGTTCATCTATGATTTCCATTATCAGTATGATCGGGCTAAATTGATGTACACAGACACGGACAGTCTCCTCTATGAGTTTAAAATTCCCGATATGTACGAGTGTATGAAGCGTGATATTCAAAAATTTGACACGTCAGACTACCCAAAAGACAATGTTTACGGAATGCCGCTTGCAAATGAGAAAGTATTGGGACTGATGAAGGATGAGTGTAATGGACGGGTTATGACTGAGTTTATAGGTTTAAGAGCAAAATTGTACGTCTTTAAGATTCATGATGAGGACAAGGTGAAGAAACGAGCAAAGGGAGTGCGATACTCGGCACTGAAAACGATCACCTGGGATGATTACAAAGACTGTCTTTTCAATCATGAAAATTTACTTAAAGACCAGTATTTAATTAGAAGTAAGAAGCATGAGGTGTATACTGTAAAACAAAAAGAAAAATTATGTCTGAGTTGGGATGATGACAAGAGAGTGCTCTCGATAAATTCGACTGAGACTCTACCACATGGATATTGTGAATGAAAAAAAAACATTCTTATGAAAAAACTGTCTATTTTATTATCATCATTATTACATTTCATTTTTATTGATCCAAGTATTGTGAGTGCTGTCGAAGCCCAACCACTTGACGAAGACTTTATATCCAGAATGCTTGAGCACCTTCTCTACAAGGTACACATCGGGGTACTTGACTCTAGTCAACTCCTCCTGGTAGAAGCCGCCTTCGATCGACTTACCCTCATAGTTAGAGAGTTTATACGTCACGGGGCTAGTCTTCTGAACCTCAGCTACTGTGAAGATTTCTGTTGACCAGTTGGGCGTGTACCCTTTCTCAAAGATATTCTTGTACTTACTGACGCGCACCTTATCTCCAACTTTGAACTTGATTTTCCTGTTTGCATGATTGGCATTCATTTTCCCGTAGACGTGTTGCAAGAGATACTTCTCCTGATCAGCAGTAACGTCTTTGGGTTTCATGCGAATCGTGCCATGTTTGGTGGCATTGTAGACCTGCACAAGGTTTGTGATAATAGGCATCCACTTGTAGGTTCCCTGCAAACTGAATTGCTTCCACATTTTCTCTTTCAGCGTGCGATTGAAACGTTCACAGATGGATGCTTTGAGATTGCTGAAGGTTGAGTACATGTTGATACCATAATGTTTCATTAGAGCCTGGAATTCCTTGTTGTAGAATTCTTTACCTCGATCGACATGCAGATTTTGTGGGATACGACCCTGCTCCAATATGGATTCCATAGCAGCAGTGACATCTTTGCCATTCTTGGTCTTGGTGGGCACAGCCCACGCATATTTGGAGAAAATGTCGATGACTGTGAGCAGGTACTTGTAGCCTTTATTCACGCGAGCATATGCACCCATTTCCACAAGATCAGCTTGCCAAGTATCATCCAATCCGAGCACCTCAACTCGACGTCGTGGATAGTTTCGTCGAGCAGGTCTATGAAGCTCCTCTACCACTGCTGCCTTGTCCATTTTCCAATGCAATCAAACGAGTATCCAGATTGTGAATTATCTCTGCATTACGTAGCGCCAAATCATCATTTATATCCTTGTGAAGAATAGAAAATTGGTTGAGTATCAATCTATGCAGGCTCTCCAGCATGAATTTTATGTCAGTGTTAAGAGCTGTTGACAGTTTGCTATCCAGTTGATTTATGAGGCCAGAGGTTTGCTGCATCTGCTCTTGTACATCCTCCTCGCGTAGAGTGTGCTCCCTCATCATTCTCCGGAAATTGTCCTCAAATGTTTGGATAATGTTCTGAATGTCATCAATCCTGGCACCCAGGGACCCAATCACATTATACATGAGACGAATCTCTTCTTTCACTACATTACGTATCATTGCAGCAGATACTGCATCTGTCTCTGCCACTGCATTACCAACATTAGTGAGTCTTCGATTATCCATATCATAGTGTCCGTCAGCAGTCACTTTGAACCCTTCACCAGGAAGACCATGCACACTTCTGACAGTACTCTTCCCTTGATTCAAGGGACGCCCGAACACGTCGACACTCATCTTCCAAATGATACTCAATTCTTACCACTATGGTGTAATATATGATGCGAGCTTCACGCAACTCTTCCACTATAGACATGATTTCATTGGTGTGACTGAGATTTCCCGCTGATTGTGATGCCATGAGCAGTCTCAACCGATCGACAAGTTCATTTGGATCATCCCAGTAGACGTAATCCATTGGTGGATTCGATACGAGCATATTGCGTGGAAGAGCCATGCCTAGCTTCTCAGACGTGAGCAGATTTCTAATGATTGTCTGATATTTCATGCTACTGCTCGTTCGAAGAGGTCTATTGGTCTGGTAGTAAGCGCGATGTGCATTGGTGCTGAGAATAATTTTTCCATAGGTATTTTTATCAGTCTCTGTGATGAGAGTTAAGTTCGGCGTTTTTTTGAATATTAATTCAAGCAGACCAGGTGTCAGTGGGTACGTTTCATCCTTTACAGTCATGAAATTCGCATCGAAGGTCACTATAGAATCACCAATCTTCAGAACCTCCTTCAAGTTGCGTATACCAAACTCCTTATCGAAATCCTGAGCTTCACGCTCCGTATTGAGTCGACTGAGATATCTCTGAAGAAGGTGTTGTGAGCTTAGAGGAGATTCCACCTTAATGGATGGAATACGCTCCTGTTCACTTAGGACTTTAATTGGGGAGATTTTTTTTCTTTCCCGTATAGGTGTACTGACCATTGTTGGTTCATCAAATGACTCATCTCCAATAGCAGTGTCAAAGTCATGAGTCTGTAGCATGGAGGGGAGCTCTTTTTTCTCATGCTTCACTTTAGGCACTTTCATCACCTCAGTTTTGACTAGTTTCTCGAGAGGAGTCACCATAGGCTTGAACAATTCACTCATCGCCTCCTGTGTGCTCTCTCTTCCCAATTTCAGCAGTTTATGCTTGCGGCGAATAGCATTGCTCGCCTCAGCTATACGATGTAGGAGGCCTGTTTCCTTCTCCAAAATTTGGCGCTGCATGTTAACATTCGGGCGTTTCCCTTGCAACTGCGTCTCATAGTCGTACGCTGGGTGTATTTATCTCTTGAGGAAGGAGTCGAAGCCTCTACGGTAGCGTCCTTCATGGATTTCGCTATCCTTATCGATGACCATGAAACTGTGCCTGTCCTCTGCCCAACATTTGGCACACAAGCCTTTGAACTCATCAAAGGACATGTCAGTGTTCACATGATCCTGATAGATGTGCTTCAAATTCATATCGTCTTGACGGAAGAGTATGAGGAGATTAGTGTTGTCCCGCACCAGGTGTTTGGGAACATGCGCATAAGTTTGACAGAGATAGAAACTATCTACATCTTTGTGTCGACCCATGCAGAAGAATGCTCGCATATTATCCTGCTTCTCGCACGCCACATCGTCGAAGATCATGATGGAATTGGGACGAGCATCCTCTGGTCTAATCACATCCTCGTGCTCACTGAATGCAAAGTAGCCTACACCCTTGATGGGAGAGATTAGTCGCCGCAGTAACTCATATTTGGGCTGATTGAGAGATTTTGAGTACACGTAAATATTCTCGAAACGTAAACCATTGGGGTGAACTATGAGGGCTAGTAGGGCATTCGTCTTGCCGCAGTTGGAGGGACCACAAATCACTGCACGCACACTGCTGGGCAAGAGGGCTCCATGACGATTGTTTTCTCGTTCTTTCGTCTGATGAGGTGTGAACTCGTCAAAATTCATTATCGGGAGCTTGATCTGCTGCTCTCTGAAGTTCATGGCGAATGACTGAGTGCAGGACTATAAATATGAGTTATTTATAGCGGAGAGTGCCATTCCCTCGAGTGCAAAGCCCTCGTATTTATAGCCTCACTCATCAGTTGTCATCTGAACATGAACGGATGCAAACGCAAGAAAGGTCGAGGACTCGTGAACAGGATCATCAATAAACTTCCCGTGGAATTGCACCTGCCTGGTTATCAGTATTGTGGCCCTGGTACGAAACTGCAGCAAAGATTGGCTCGAGGTGATCCTGGCATCAATCCCCTAGACGCAGCTTGCAAGGAGCACGATATAGCTTACTCGAAAAATCGAGAAAACCTCTCTGCACGGCACGCAGCTGACAGCATTCTTACGGAACGTGCTTGGAAACGCGTTTTGGCAAAGGACGCCACTCTTGGGGAAAAAGCAGCAGCCTGGACTGTCGCCAACATGATGAAGATGAAAACCTCCGTCGGTATGGGACTCAAAAGTCGTGCAAGGGGGAGGCTGAGTGGTAAGAAACGCCGTGGGCGTGGGCACGGGAAGCAAGTGGTGCTGCGACAAATCCTCGCAGCAGCCAAGACCTCAATGCAGTCAGGACCAAATGCCATCAGAACTGCGTTGCAAGGTGCACGTCATGCGGTGAAAACGGTAGGCGGAAGGAAACGTGTGCGACTGCCGCGCATTTTGCCCGTGCCAAGTAAAATTGGAGGTGTGCTGCCCTTTCTCATTCCGCTTTTTGCAGCTTTGAGTGCTACTGGAGCACTGGCAGGTGGCGCTGCTGGTATCGCAAAAGCCATCAATAGCTCGAATGCAGCTAAAAAAGCCCTCCAAGAGAGTACACGACATAATCGAACTATGGAAGCTATTGCATTGGGCAAAGGCTTATACTTGAAGCCATATAGGAAGGGCTTGGGACTCCACTTGGGTGAGAAGAAAAAAAACGTATAGAGCTACCACACCGAGCGCTCACTGATGCCGACCTGTTGAGATACGCCAAAACCTTGAAGATTCCACACTTTGAAGGTGTCTACATGAGAAACGACATGCCAAGAAATGGCCCCCGCGAACACGAGTCGGCAATCATCAATCTTGACAACAAGGAGGGGGCGGGAACACACTGGGTTGCCTACCGAAAGCACAAGAAGAAAATTGTATACTTTGATAGCTTCGGTAATCTCCGCCCCCCACAGGATTTGATGAAATATTTCGGTGGTGGTAGCATTGTCCATTATAATCACGAACGATACCAAGATTATGATACGGTGGTGTGTGGTCACCTCTGTCTAAGATTTCTCCATGGCGACAAAATGGCTATAAAATCGAAGTGAACTGTCACACACAAGTCAGTTGAGTGCTGACAACAATGAGTAGTTCACTCTAACTCTTACCGGCACTTCGTCAGTGCTGGAGAGTCACTACTTCCCACCCATTGAATTGTCCCTGCTCAGGAACTATACTCTAGGACTGACGGAGTTGCTAACCTTCAACTCCATTCCAAACATCGACACTGGCAACAATAAATTCTACGTGGGTAATAAAGTAATCGACATACCCACGTGAAGCTATGAGATCGATGATATTGAGATGTACTTGATGGAGAAACTCCATGACTACAACATATCCTTCAGCCTCAAGCCTAATAATAACACGTTGCAGAGTGTGATCAAGTGTAGTGGACGTGTGATTTTTGAGAAGATTGATTCTATTGGTGAATTGTTAGGCTTCACGCGCAGAATCCTACCGGCTCACGTGACTCACCAATCAGACTCCCCTGTGCGTATACTCAAGATAAATTCCCTGCGAGTGGAGTGCAACATAACCGCTGGAGCATACAACAATGCGCAACGAGTGCACACTATACATGAATTCTTCCCATCAGTTCCACCAGGATATAAGATCGTGGAAGTGCCGTCGAGCATCATTTACCTTCCGATCACCGTACAGACAATTGGTCATCTCCAAGTGAGGATTGTCGATCAAGAGGGCCAATTGGTGAACTTCAGAGGCGAAGTGATAACAATACGCTTACATATAAAGTCTTAATGGATATTGTGTTCGATAGCAAATCGGGTGATCTGTATAAAAGTGAGTCATCGTTGCCAAGTCAAAGCAGTCTGCGAAGACCCATCAAACCATTGACATCACAGAACGTCAAATTCCTCAAGAGTTTGGCGCTGAGGGTGCAAAAAGCAAGAAGAAGAGTGTGAGGCGGAAGGTGCGGAGTTTTTTCTGTTCCTGTGTCATCGTCTACGATAGAAAAAAAAAAAACCATGGAGGAAATCTTGAAAATTCAAAAACCTATCGTCTTCGACGAATCGGTTGCTCACTATGAGATTCATGCACATCAGCCTTTCGCATCCGCGACATTCAACAACAATGATGAAATTCGCATTGCTGTCCAGCATCAGGATTTGTGCTTGCTGCCGAGTAAGAGCTCGCTTCATGTACACGGTCGATTGACTAAAGCAGATGGAACGGCTGTTGAGCACACGCGTTTGGTGAACTGCGCTATCCTCCATCTGTTTGAGGAGGTGCGCTATGAACTCAATGCCATTGTCATCTACAGGAGTAAAAATGTCGGGCTCACCACCCTCATGAAGAATTACATATCGCAAGCACCGAGTCAAGCTACTTCCATGGAAAATGCAGGCTGGATACTCAAAGATGGTGAATCAGCAATCATCGATAATGAAGGTTATTTTGACATCTCCATACCGCTGAGTATGTTGTTGGGTTTCGCTGAGGACTATGGTCGAATTATCATCAACGCCAAACATGAGCTGGTACTCACGCGCGGGAACACCGAGGCGAATGCAGTCGTGCAAACTCCACCCCTCAATACTGCACCTGAGGCCTTCAAACTCTCCTTGGATAAAATGGAGTGGATGATTCCCTACATCAAGGTCGCTGACGCCAAGAAAATCTCTCTGCTGAATTACGTTGCCAAGGACGCAGCGATTGCCATCAGTTTCCGCGCCTGGGAGACCTACGAGTACCCGCTGCTGCCGGCCACCTCAAAACATGTCTGGGTAGTGAAGTGTTCGACGCAACTGGAGAAATCGCGCTATGTCATTCTCGGCTTCCAGACCAATCGCAAGAATCAAGCCACCAGAAATGCCAGCCGATTCGATCACTGCAATGTGCGTGACGTCAAACTCTTTCTCAATTCTCAGAGTTACCCCTATGGAAATCTCAATCTTGATATCACTCATAATCAGTATGCTCTACTTTACGACATGTACACCAACTTTCAAAGCTCTTACTATGCTAAAGAGGCTGAACCACTTCTGAGCAAATCAAATTTTTTAACCTACGCACCACTTATCGTCATCGACTGCTCCAAGCAAAACGAGTACTTGAAATCCGGACCAGTGGATATTCGCCTGGAATTTGAGTCGGATCGAAATTTCCCGGCGCAAACAGCAGCCTACTGTCTGATCATACACGACCGCATCGTCGAGTATCATCCAATCAGTGGAACAGTGAAAACCTTAATCTAATTGTGAATGATGATACCATTTTGAATGTAAAAACCATTTATTATGATGAATAAACAACGATTTTTTTTTCAATGTATGTGTGGTTATTTGGAGGACAAAGAACCTTTCCAATTATTCCTCTTTTGTTTTTTGTTTGAATATGAGTGTTGTTGTGGTTGACGATGGAGTTGTCGCTTCTGCATTAGAGGGGGCTCATAGGAAGTACTAGCTATGGGTTCCTCCTGAGAACTGTGCTTCACCGTAGGAAGCTGCTCCTCCTCATCCTGACTCCTTCCTGATTCATCCTTGAACAATTTACGTCGTTTATAGATCTCCACAATGTTCTCTCGCAATTCGAGGAAATGCTGCAGAAAATTCCAGAGTCTTTCGGGTGGATCATATCCGTAGTGGTTAATGATGACCTCATCGTAGGTACAAACATATGGTGACCATTTCATCAGAAATTCCTCATCCTCAAAGCTCCGTTCATCATCATCGTCAACAGTACACATCTTCAACAGATCCAAACTCTCGGCGAGCTCCAGGAAATCGTGGAGACAGTCACGAGCTTTTTGCGGTGGATTTTCTCCGTAATATTTCACCAGAATATCTTCATAGTCCACCGCGAATGGCGGACTTTCGCACAAACACTTCACTTCATCTGGACTCAACGGCTCCATGATGCAAACTGAACATTCAGTGAGAGAAGACAGACCGCTATAATCCCCAACACACACACGTGAGCGCAGCCGCTGCGCATGCGTCAATTGGATAGAGAGGAGTGAATTGCGTCGCAGGGCCTTGAACCATTTCCAGGAACTCCAGTCATACTGCGCATGAAGAATGACGCAATCAATTGAGTCTACAGATAAAATGCATGGGATATCTGTTGGAGTCATCAGTCGTCTTGCGGAGCACATAGTGAAAACATGGAGGCAATAGTGGATATGCAGGGGTTTCAAGGCGATGGGAATTCCTTTATCTTGAAAGAATTGGCCATGGCTTACATTGACAATTCCCATGAAATTGAGTGCAGGCTCTTCAAACCACCGTACTCGTGGCAGAATCTCTCACGTGAAGTGAGGCATACAAATACTTGGCTCATCAAGAACTACCATGGGATCACTTGGAATTCTGGCAAAGTACCATACTTTGACATCTACAAGGTGCTCAAGGAGGAATTGCTTGGAAATGTGACTACTGTGTACGTGAAGGGTCTGCAGAAGAAGCAGTGGCTACAAGAGGTTTTGGATGATGATAGACCTGTGGTGAACTTGGAAGACTTGGGGTGTCCAAAATTGTCAGAACTGGAGATTTCTAGATGCTCCAATCATATGATCAGTTTTGCTGCCTCACCATACATTTGTGCTGTTGAGGCAGTTGAGCGTCTGAAACGTTGGTATATGAAGAGACATACTGTTGGTCTCCACAAATCCCTCGACACATTCTGTACACAAAAGAGTCTGCAAGGAATGAGCATGGAAGACATTTCATTCCTACCTAAAAAATTCCTGCTGTTATTTGCTACGCAGAGTATCGAGGACGCTTGGGATCAATTACCGGTGAACATGCGTGAGGTAAGAGATATTGCAGGCTGTCGAAGATGTCAGCTACATCACTCTGCTTGTCAACCTCCACCACTCATAAAAAATTGTTCCGTATGTAAAAGTGTGTGAGAGGCTCTTTGCTTGAAATGTTTACAATTTCAAGCACTCATTTCTCGGAAATGTAGTATTCGAACGCAATTATAAGGACATCGTAGACTAAATTCTACTCATTCGCTACTCAACTATTGACTGGATGCGAGATGGATAAGCGTGATCAGGGCAAGAAGTCTAGCGGGAGCTCTTGGTTGGAGGAGCAGCAGAAACGAACAGCACGATTTCAGCAAGAATTCGCAAAATCAAAGACTCTGGAAGGCAGCAAGTTGTATCATGGAGAAGCTGCTTCAGGAAAATACGGTGCCATTGGGGAAGATCGTTATAAAAAGCAAAAATGAGAGACTGTCATTTGCAATATGAAAATTGTAAAAAAAAAAAGTTATACTCTTTTGTAAAAAAAAAAAAAAAAAAAAAACAAATAAACACTTGTAATATTCTCAATGTATATCTCCCCTTGCGCAGTTATTTCCACTTCCTACATCAAATATCCTCATTAGAGTAAATATACAATAGCATAATTGAAGGAATTAATAAGCAGAACACAATATATTTTTTTTCTATATTTTTTGTTTCTTTATTCAAAGTACATTATGTTTTTTTTTTATTCCCCGTATCTCTCTAAGCTTTCACTTTCTTCGTAAACTCACAGAAGTGGTATTTTCCTCCCAAGTAGCGGATTGCTAAGATCCCTCTAACAGCATCAGCCTTGAGCTCATCGTATTCAGTCTTCTCCTTCAGGAGTCTCTCGCACACTCGTCCAGGCAAGTAAATGCGCAGGTCGTCCTGCAACATTGCGACAACCTTCTCTCCGTATCGGGTTGTAACTGTATTCGAATCCTCAACTTTGTACCAGGTGTTGATATCCAACTCTCGCATGCTCTTTGTCTCGTTAATAACCTTCCCACGAGCAAATTTGTTCACATTCTCATATGACGCCATGGCACGGTCACTCATGAAGATTATTTGAAATGTTTAAAACTGAAGATTTTACAGTGCAGAACTCTACAAGTTTTCACTTTATTTTGCACTTCAAACTCTGAGGAAATTTCACATCAACTGCTGGATAAGGCACTTGAGACTCCACAAAATACTGAGCAATGCTTCTCACATGAGAGTATTTATACTGATGGGTCACATATGTTAATCCCCTTCCCTTCAATCAGACACACCAATCATGAGGAGTGTCTTGCGTGGAAAATTACAGACGACGGCTCCCACAGTACTTCTGAGAAATGAAATTTAAAACATTTCATGATAACAAAAGTAATTTGAAACTTTTGTTTACGCTACTAACCTGCGCGTGAAGGAAGTACTCGAGATAACTGGAATGCAGTTTTAACATTCGTCAGCATTACCGTCTGGGGGTTCAATTCCCGCTCAAACGGTAGTGTATACAGTCCGGGGTTAGATTCCCGCTCGGACGGTAGTGTATAGAGTCCCGAGTTCGATTCCCGCTCAAACGGTTCACAGATAGGTCCATCATGGAAGGACCTAGTCAGACTGCACCCCAAAATTGACTCGGGCGACTGAGTGGTGAACCGTTCTCTAAATAATGCGCGAGGTAGGGGGTGACGTCACCCACTCAACGTGCATTGCGCTACCTGTAGCCTCCAATGTACCCCAGATTTTAATTTGGAGCCCGAGGGATGGACCGTTCCCGAAATACCGCGCGGGGTAGGGGGTGACGTCATCCACTGTACGCTCATTACGGTACCTGTGGTCCCCAATGTACCCCACATTTTAATTTGGAGCCCGAGGGATGGACCGTTCCCGAAATACCGCGCGGGGTAGGGGGTGACGTCACTCGCTCAACGCAACTGAAGGCGGGAGTGGGGGGTAGTGTGCTCTGCCAACACCTTGTGGTAGCCATAGGTGGAAAAAAAAAATTCGGGGGGGAGGGGGTAGGATCCACCTCGCCTAAAATACTAAAGGGGGTGCAGTGTACCCCAGATTTTAATTTGGAGCCCGAGGGATGGGCCGTTCCCGAAATACCGCGCGGGGTAGGGGGTGACGTCACTCACTCAACGCAACTGAAGGCGGGAGTGGGGGGTAGCGTGCTCTGCCAACACCTTGTGGCAGCCATAGGTGGAAAAAAAATTCGGGGGTAGGATCCACCTCGCCTAAAATACTAAAGGGGGTGCAGTGTACCCCAGATTTTAATTTGGAGCCCGAGGGATGGACCGTTCCCGAAATACCGCGCGGGGTAGGGGGTGACGTCACCCACTCAACGTGCATTGCGCTACCTCTGGCCCCCCCCCCAATTTACCCCAGATTTTAATTTGGAGCCCGAGGGATGAGCCGTTCCCGAAATACCGCGCGGGGTAGGGGGTGACGTCACCCACTCAATGCGCAATGCGGCGACCTGTAGCCCCCCAATGTGCCCCAGATTTTGATTTGATGGTCGAGGGTTGTACCGAAATACCACTCGTTTGGGAAAAAGTAACAATTTCCCTTTTTCACACCCCCCCCCCCCCCTCCCCCTGACCCACAGCGACGACCTGCGCAGAAGCACATGCGCAGATCCTCACTTTGGAGTCGAACCCCCCTTATTTATCTACTCACCCATCAAAGAGGATGGACTAAAGTAGAAGCTCAGATCTCCGCGATTGCTTGACGCCACTTGTGCGACAATACCGACGTTAGTTACTACCCCGTGTGAGGTAAGGCGCCACAGTCGCTTGGGGGAGACCTTCAGCGTGAGCGGAGAGCCTTCGCCGATGTTTCGGCAGTAGCTATCCCGCCGTTACAGGGATAAGCACAGCAAGGAAATGTTGTCCGCGTTATGCTAAATTATTTTTGCATGATTTTCAGCAAATTTAGGTATGTTTGATGGGGAATTGCCTTGTCCATGCAATTACGAGCAATTAGATTAAGTTTCAAAGAATTAGATTAATTTTCAAACCCCCGGAACGCTGAGCGCGCCCCATAAAAACAAATGATATCGCTCTCCTTAATGGGGATGAAGGGATGAAATGGACAGCAATTCCTTGGGGATTGAATCCCCAATGAATGATCCTCATTTCGTTCCTCAATCTCCATTACGAGCGGCGAAATTAATTTTCAAACCCCCCAAACGCTGAGCGTGCCCCATAGAAAAAAATCATATCTCTCTCCCTAATGGGGATGAAGGGATGAAATGGACGGCAATTCGTTGGGGATTGAATCCCCAATAAGTGATCCTCATTTCGTTCCTTAATCTCCATTACGAGCGGTCAAATTAAGTTCCCAACCCCCTGAACGCTGAGCGCGCCTCATAGAAAAAAATCATATCTCTCTCCCTAATGGGGATGAAGGGATGAAATGGACAGCAATCCGTTGGGGATTGAATCCCCAATAAATGACAGTCATTTCGTTCCTTAATCTCCATTACGAGCGGTGAAATTATTTTCAAACGCCCAGAGGAACGCTGAGTGCGCCCCATAGAAAAAAATCATATCTCTCTCCCTAATGGGGATGAAGGGATGAAATGGACAGCATCTCGTTGGGGATTGAATCCCCAATAGATCACAGTCATTTCGTTCCCTAAGCTCCATTACGAGCGGTGAAATTAATTTCGAACCCCCCCAAACGCTGAGCGCGCCCCATAGAAAAAAATGATATCTCGCTCCCTAATGGGGATGAACGGATGAAATGGACAGTAATTCGTTGGGGATTGAATCCCCAATAAATGATCCTCATTTCGTTCCTTAATCTCTATTACGAGCGGTGAAATTAATTTTCAAACCCCTCGAACGCTGAGCGCGCCCCATAAAAAAAATCGTATCTCTCTCTCTAATGTGTGGGTAGGTGGGGACCAATTCGGGTTTTTTTTTTATTTGATCGATGCGTCTCCTTGGTGACCATGCCGGAAAAGACTGTGCCGCACATGCCGGAATACACCTGTTATCTAAATGCCAGATAGGGGAAGTTGTTGTTTCATTCCCGAAAATGAAAAATCGGATTTTCCATCACATCTCCTCGTTTCATGGAATTTCTGCCTTTTCTAGACTATTTAAAACAATATGCATGCATGTATGCATGTGTGTGTGTACCAATGTACGTACGTAATCAAAAATGTCCCGGAACGATTCCTCGTTAACAAATTATCCGATCAAGGTCCTGTATGACGCAATCGAAGCATCTTGCCGTAATTTAAAGCTGATTAGTCTTTGGTCCATATATGTCTACTGATCCCTATTGTTATTAACAATTTCAATTATGCCTAACTCTGTATCTCACGACATATTGTGGATACGCCAAAATGTGTCGAATAGATGTTGTTCCTGATAAAAAAATTAATATTTTGTGTCCTCTGACTTTTTCGTATCTCTAACCATTTCAGCGTTACAGCGTTATAAACAATTGAAATCATATAGAACGCTCTATGTTGAGAGAAATAACAGATTGGAAAGAAAGTATCTAATAAATGTTGTTCCTTACATAAAAAATGATGTCTGATGCGGGACTTTGCCTTTATATCTCCAATAGTTCAGGAGATAAAGTGTTGAATTTAAAAAAGTGACGGTTTAGGAGATAAAGTTGTAATTCCACGAACACACACACACAGACATGGGGAACACAGAATTTTGGTCTGCGGAGGGTCAATTTTTTTTTGGGCACATTTTTTTTTGCCTCCGTCCCGCTCCCACATTTGTACTCGCCCGATAGCTGCTGTATGAGCATTCCTTCAGGGGGAGTACTGGACTAGTGTCGATTTGGGCCATTTTGACCATCGTATTGCTAAACATGGGGTAAACTTCCAGAAATGTGAGCAAAATTTTCTCGAACGATTTATCGTAGACATATCATCTGGTTTGGGATTTTCTTATGCTCATCTGATAGGGTTCCGCCTAACTTATACATGATTAGATTTTGAATGGAATCGATCCAGGAGTTTTCTAGTTATCAACTAATTGAATCGTTCATATCGCTGCATCGTGAGAAAGATTAAAGATACGATACAAATTATCCAATGAAAATTGCTCCACAAACAAAAACACATTTTTGATGTTATATATTTTTTTTTGCTAACACCGACAGTTAATTGTTATCAACAAAATCGATTGTTTATATCGCTCTATCGCAAGAAAAGTAATTAATTTCCCGATTATTCGGGGAGTTATTGTAATGACCCCGAAATCGATATTTTTCCTTTCATGCTGTGACTGGGGTTTTAAGTATACCAAAATGATGCCTAACAAATATTGAATCGATGTCTGTGTGTGTTTTTTTCCACTCTTTCTCTATTCGTATTCACCCACGTAACCGCTGGTAGGCATTACTTCATGGACAATACTACGGATCAGAGTACCCACCCATTGCGGCTGGGGCCGACTTCGCCATTTCAGCTCATCGTATTTCTAATCACAGGGTAAACCTCGAGAAACCCCTGTTATACGATGGCGGGCGTCTACGATTGAACCTTCCCTCCCCCCCCCCCGCGCGACGGGTCGCGTTCGGTCCCGGCTCACGGTCTCACTTCATGGATACCGCCGATAGCACACACGGAATGTTCCTGCCATCGGTCGGAGTCCGTGAGAAAATATTTTTCAGAAAAAATATTTGCAGTGAGCGGGAATCGAACGCGGGACCTTTAGAATAGTAGGCAGACACTCTACCCACTACACCAAAGCCCCGTACGATGTCTGTGTGTGTGTCTGCGTATGACTGTATGTGTGTGTTTCCGAAATTTTGATCCTAGGTTTCTCACGAACGAATGAAGCTATCGAGACCGTCAATATTGGAATCGAAGCATTTTCATGTAACTTAGAGGGGATTAGATTTTGGGTGAAATTAGCGTAGTATTTATATGGTTATTAACAATTTTATTCGTTTATCACGTTCTATTGCATAAATTATTAGAGTTAGCGAAAATTTATATGAGAAAGGTTGTTCCGCATATAAAAATGCGTATTTTATGTGGAATACCTTTTTTGCAAATTTGCATAATTACGGAGTTATGACCGTCTCAACAAATAAGTCTGTAGAGAGTGAACGAATGAACACAGCGCTGTCATGAAGGTCTCAATCGAAGCCTTTCCGTTCAGAATCGAGCGGATTGCATTTTGGATGACATTCGTGGAGTATATATGCAATGTTATTAACAATTGCAATTGTTTATACGATTCCACTGGGTAAAGTCTTAAAGTTAGCGGGAAACCTATCTTAAGAAAACTATTTCTTATATGAAAATACATCTTTTACGCGAGATGACTTTTTTCCACAATTTGCATAATTAAGGAGGTATAGTCAATACTAAGGGAGCGGTTTCAGCGAGAATGGAATGCGCTCCCCCCCCCCCCTCCCCCCCTAAAGGTAAACAAAGGCAAACATTTTTGGACAAGTGTAGGCCTGCCGACTCCCTTATCTTGGAGTCCCATCTCTGGTTGGGCCCGCTTTCCCTCCCCCCCCCCTCCCCCCTCCCTAGTCCATTACTGGAGGTGTGATTGACGTCACAGCCCTGTGGAAAATCCCCCCTCCCCTCCCCTTCGTCTCTTCTTGGCGCGTCGGTGATGCGCACAATTTGGGGGGTCCGCTTTCCCTTTATCCCGTCGCCCTTCTGCCAAACTGTGATTGACGTTACACTATGCTGGTGGAAATTTTTTGTCGCCCCCCCCCCCCCCAACTTCTTAGCGCAATGCTGAAATGCACAATTTTGGTGCTAGCCCCCCCCCCCCCCCCCCCCCCGCCCTCCTTCTGGTAAGGTGCGAATGACGTCACAGGGTATGCTTCCAGGATGTCTAGTGCCCTTACGGAAAATTAAAAAAAATGTTTTCGCAGGTACCGATAAGGCGTCTCTGCGGAAAAACGTCAGCGCACGTGGTCGATTAAATAACGGCGTTATTTATCGAACACGTTTATTTTTAATTATTGTCCCATTCCAGTTTTTCAATGTTTATTGTGATTGTTAAATTTGATTAAAATTAAAAGTTTTTTAAATAGTGTGTGTTTTTCAAGTGTTTGTAACCACCAGTGGGAAAATTCAACGTTGGTAAGTACACATTCATTTGATTATTTTGTATAGCTTTAATTTCGTTGTTTTAAATCCGGAATTATTAGTTATTAAATAAGATTTGTATAACTATTCTCAATTTTTTCATCATAGTTCATTATATGAAGTGAAAATATGATAGGTGTTACAGAGTTGTGTGATAGCTCAGTGCTAGGGTGCTAACTTGTAACCATCGAGGTTCCGCGTTCGAATCCCGTCGTTTCCATTTCTTTTTCAATTTTGTATTTTTACATGTTTTTCCGGTCTTGTTTTAGGTTTTTTTTGCGGATAGACATTTTATGTTTCACAACTTTCTCCATAGTATCAATAGTTTAAAAGATACTGTCATATAAACATTTCAATTGTTTATAACATTTTATCTCAAAAACCATTGGTCGTAGAGGAAGAAGTTTTTTTAACATATGTGCACCATATGATTCTACATATTTTATGTCTCACAATTTTTTCCGTACCACGAATAATTTAAGAGATATTGTCATATAAACATTTCAATTGTTTATAACATTTTATCTTCAAAACCATTGGTCGTAGAGGAAAAAGTTTGAAATAAAATATGTTCATCATAAGATCCCCCGCATTTTAGCTTTAACAATTTTTTTCGCATCACGAATAGTTTAAAATATATCGTTGGTTAAACATTTCAATTGTTTAAAACATTTTATCTCGAAAACCATTAGCCATAGAGGACAAAGTTTCAAATGAAATATATTCATCATAAGATGCCGGACATTTTACATGTAATAATTTTCCTCGTACCACGAATAGTTTAAACGATATTGATGTTTAAACATTCCAATTGTTTATAACTTTGTATCTCGGAAACCATTGGGCGTAGAGGAAAAAGTTTTCATTAACATATGTGCGCCATATGATTCTACACATTTTATGTTTCACAATTTTTTCCGTTCCAGGAATAGTTTAAAAGATATTGTCATATAAACATTTCAATTGTTTATAACATTATCTCTTCAAAACCATTGGTCGTAGAGGAAAAAGTTTTCATTAATATATGTGCGCCACATGATTCTGCAAGTTTTATGTCTCACAATTTTTTCCGCATCACGAATAGTTCACAATATATCGTTGGTTAAACATTTCAATTGTTTATAACATTTTATCTCGGAATCCATTAGCCATAGAGGAAAAAGTTTCAAATGAAATGTGTTCATCATAAGATGCCGGACATTTTACGTCTAATAATTTTTTCCGTGCCACGAATAGTTTGAAGGATATTGATATTTAAACATTTCAATTGTTTATAACTTTGTATCTCGGGAACCATTGGGCGTAGAGGAAAAAGTTTCAAACAGGATATGTTCCTCATAAGAGCCCCCGCGTTTTACCTTGAATAATTTTCTCTGTAGCACCAATATTTTAAAAGATATCGTTATTTAAACATTTCAATTGTTTATAACATTCTATCTCGGAAGCTTTTGACCGTAGGGAAACAACTTTCAAATAGAATATGTTCCTCATGTCATCCTACGCATTTTACGTTGAACAATTTTCGCCATAGCATCAATAGTTTGAAAGATATTGCTGTATTAAAAAATTCCAATTGTTTATGACATTTTATGCTTTGAACATGCATTCAATCGTAAAACGGAGTGGGAGTGGATAACGATGAAATAAGTTTAGGAAGCAGAATATACAATTAAAATGGTTTATTGGAAAAAAATCTTATAATCTACTAAACAATGTTGAAGGTTTCGATTTAATAGCACATTGATTACATTGTAAAGTACCTTTACCAGATAAGTTCTGGAAAGATCTACTTATATCTTTAGGGTTACATTTTTTTACGAACAATTTGTTTGAACATTCTTACAATAATGCGATCGTTACGTTTTGTGTCTGAAGTAAACAATTTATGAAAGGACTGTAAAGACCGATTATTGAAAAGCCAGTGAAGCACAACAATACAGTACTGGCAATAAACATCTGACGATATATTTTGGAGTCTTTTCTGGTTCCATTCATATATGCGGCAATTTCTTCTAAGGCATTGAGTGATTCTGGTGTTGAAGGGAGGCAGCCCGAAACTGTCAATTAGATCCCTCGTCCATTTGAATTGAGGTATACGGCGACCCAATGTCTTCCTGGCTGGTTGTGATTGTCGGTATTGACGACAATTGCACAGGGCCGCGGCCATGTCCAGGGGACCCTATCGGCAGGATAAACACCTCTGATGGCGGCATCAGTATTGGGTAGCACTTTCAGAATCTGAACCGTATTCATATGTCTTCTGCGATCAGCGAGAGCGATAACTGCGTGATAACAGGGAGACGAGTGGAAACCTACTGCCAATGGTGTTCAATATCGCACATAATATAAAGGAATACGAGGGCATCCTTTTAACCGCTGTAATCTACAATGACTTGTCTTGTTGAGTCAATCTCTAGCAAATTATCGTATTCCGCGTACAATACACAGTTTATGTTTTGCGTTGTAGGGCTATCGAAACGCACTTCAATGCGAACGCTTCCACTTCTGACAAGATTCCAATGGCTTGCACAACTGGCTGATAAATCGGGACTCAGATCAAAGGCGAAAAGGTAATATCCTTTTGAATGTGCCATCCGGTTAATACCATTACCATGGTCGCTGAAGTGTGCTCCAGTACCCGCGAAAAGTGTGTTATATGCCTCCACATCAAGGCCCCCGCCATCTTGAACCGAAGGCTGTAGAGGTCTGGTCGGAATCTGACGTCCATCTACATTGAGACACAGAAAACTGATCCCGAAATTTTGACAATTGAACGGGTTAGTTGCTCTTGAACCATTAAATGCCGCATTGGCCACAAATCCCAAGATGATTCTTTTCGGTAATTATCCTAGAATCGCGTTGTCTATCGTTTCACCTATGATTCCATTGTCTAACACAAATGACAAGGTTTTTGCATGAGCCATCAAAATGCTAGGGCTGAGTCGCACGCGTCTAATCATCAATGAGGTTTCCAAGATGTGAACCTTATAATTGAAGTTGGTAGAATCCATAAGACAAAATTCGTTTTTTTGCGCGGATCAGCCGTATACGTAATTCCACACCGTTCATCAAAAATTTGTCCTGATTAAAAACGTCACAGTGTAAATGGCCAAGCATATCGAAAGCCTTTCGAATACACAGAGCGATTTTCGAGTCCATTATTTTTTGGTGTCTCACCAGTAGCCATAGCAGGGCTATTCATAGCACCCGATGTATCTGCAGACCATAAGCTCATATCGAGGTGGGTAGCTTTCGCATCAGGACCATAATTAAGTACCGTCTCCAGGTACGCTCTGTACGCATACAAATTATGGAGTGGTGTCACAACTTTCTGATTAAAATAAACGTCTACTTGGTTGAACATGGAATGTAGGAAATTATTAACAGGTCCAACGGAATCAGCGTCGACGGCAGTACCATCAGGTTTCATAATTTTCGCTCGCACTTTTATCATTGTATGAGCCAACTCGATATATTCCTCGCCGCGACCCGGAACAACGAATTCGATAGGTGCATCGTCCGAAAGGGTAGAGACCGCGTGGTAATGAACAAATTGTGAATTTTCAATACTTGTGTGTGTGGGTGGTAAGGTGAAGAGGTCCAGCTCCGACTTCACACACTCGGTTGAATGGGAATGCAGAAAAGACATGATGATTAATTGAAAATATCGTACAAATCACGAGTTTTTCGTTTTGATTTATTTCTTGTTGGGTTTTTCTTCACTTTTTTCCTTAGTTGCTTCTTCTTTTTATTCTTCCTGGATTTCCATGACTTGCCGCCACCACGGTTACTACGCTGTGCGTAGTCAGCCGCTTAATCGTTCTTTTATAGCCCTCCCCACGCATCATTGCCCCAATTTTTTCCTGAGCCTTTCTCTTCAGATTTAGACCCGATTCAGCCAAACGATCCTCAAGCGCCACCTTCAACGGCTTCCCATTTGAAACCACGTCACCTACAACAATCATTCCTGCGTGGAGAGCTTCTTTACCGACTGCCCTCGCTGCACTGCCAAGATACGGCAAAATTCTTCGAAAAAGCCCTCCAAGGAATTCCCCTATTCCATGTCCTCTTTGTGTGGCCGATCCTACATACACACGGCCGAAATTATTGTACCTTTCTATAAGTCTTGCACCACCTCCGGCCTCATTTTCGTAGTATGAGATGTAAGGATTCATTTTTCCTTCAGTCAACTCTCTTTTGAAATGGAGTGTTACGTTTAATGGTCGGTACTCGAATGGTATCAATTCGCCTGTATGGCTCCTTATATGTATTTCGATTGTGCGAATAGATTGCTTCATCAAGGGAATGTAGTGAGGGACCGAAAATGTTGGACATTGCAATGCGCCGTCTGTATATCCTGCAGAATTGAAGGGTACTACAGGTAGAAGAGACGATTGTACATCACCCGTTATGTACGGTGTGCATAAGTCACTATAAACAAATAAATTTGCAGGCAATCCTCGGGTTAGACTTGCAGGAGTGGACGCTTCGTGGAATGGTCTCTGTTCGTTGAAGGCGAGATCTTCATCTCTTCTGTAGCCTAGTATATTGGACATTTTATCTGACAAATCCAGGCCATGAATTAAACTACCACATTCTCCAAATTTACAATGTTTACGGATAGTTACGTACCCTTGGTTGAATATTCAAACTGACAATGGTCTTTCAATGTCTTTTGATCATTCAAAACTTGAATCAGATCAGGTAGAGTTTTGAAACTACCAGTACCCAAAATACATGTTTTGTATACTTATTTATAGTTGTTGAATCTGGAGGCCCCTCATGGGAAAAATTGCCAATATGCATACTCGCATCGTTTCTGTCACGCATGTGTAAGAAGTTACTAGGATATTGTATTTCGCTTAGCCCGACAACCCAGTCTCCTTCCAGGTCAATCTGGTATATCTTGATACTGTATTATCAGGATAATAATCCATACTACTGTTACTTGGTAACATCATATAAAAATTATCTATCCTCATTTTTTCCAATGTCATGTATATCTGACGCTGGTATCCACGAATTAAATTTACTAGGATATCCTTCCCACTTCACAGGAAGCTGCGTATTCTTTCCTTTCCCTTTCGTTCGTAAAATATGCTCAACTATAAACTCTTCTTTATCTGCTTGTTTATTCACGAGAGCCAACTCAGGTTCGTAGAAAAATCCCTGGATTACTTCACCAGCCAAATCTTTCAATTCATATATCGCTAGTGACTGCTTCATTACCCGTTTTATGATTTGAAATATTTCTTTACTCCAATTATACTCATATCCTTTCTCGAAGACACCTTTAGCTCTACTGATGCGTACATAGTCCCCAACATTGTATTTAAAGTTTGTTGAACCAGTTTTCGATGAATTAAAACGGCTTCGCACATTACGCCATGCAGATGAAGCATTTTCTATGGTAACTGCAGCAGGCGCCATCTTGATTGATGAATGTGTTGAATTATTATAAGCGTTAACGATGTCTTGCAATATATCGATATACTTGTGCGTGAAATACCTCCACATACGCTCTTTTAATGTTCGATTAAATCATTCCACGATGGCAGCTTTTATATCAGGATTACGCGCGGTGCGAAATTTAATCTTTTTGTCAGAGAAAAATTTTTGTACGATATTAGCCACAAATTCTTTTCCTTTATCTGTTTGTATGCAGATAGGGATGCGAGGATAACTCCTTTCTAAGACACGCTTGAATCCATCCAACACAATGGACGCCGATTTGTCTTTTAACGGTTCGACCCAAGCAAACTTGCTAAGAACATCCATGATTACAAGTAGATATGCCATTGTTGTAAGTCTTCAACGATCTCAATTCAACCAAATCTGCTTCCCAGACATCATCAATATTATCCACCGTATAATGCATACGCGGAAATTTACGTCGTATTGGTTTAGGTAGAGTGTAAGCGTCCTGAGACACACTCTCGAGGATCAAAATATACAGTTGATAGTTTGTTATGTAGAAGGGAAGCCATGATGACAAGTTCAGCGATGTCCGTCTTTCATAAGGAGAATGTTTCCTAGCTTCTTTCATCATTCGTTGTCTATGAGCCACAAAAGATCTGTCCGGTGATAACATCTGATATCCGCGACCTGCCCTATCTAGTTTTTCCCCGTCATCAGCAAATCGTCATCATCCTCCGAAATCTCTGGGGATTGACCAATACTAGGAATGCTAGAAAGCTGATCAATAGCACCACTTATTGTAGGTCTTCCTATACCTTGAAATTTAAGATTACCCATGAATTCACGTGGTGTGTTTATATCTTGTAGGAAATCAGCAAAGGCTTCCCAACCTGTAGCACTATGATTTTTTCGGGTTCGAATTACATCTTGTACTAAGTCAACGATATTTGCACCAGGAAGTGCTTGACCATCCAAAAAAACTTTCCCCTGTGAATCCCAATTGAGACGTTTTCCACCATCGACCTTGTCAATGTATGCGAGAATCCCTGCTGCTTTCCTTTGAAATGTCTTAGGTACCGTAGCTACAATAGAGTTAGAATCGAACCGTTCTCCTTGACTCAGAGTATCACTCTCCTGAGCGGTTATTGGTTGACTTTTATTTCGATTCGTGTAAAATAAATAACGTCTTGAAACATTATTATATAATTTTCACCTTTCATGCTCGCTCTAATCTCTTTAGAGTTCAAATTTCCAATAATTGAGCATCTGAACGACTTTCAACAGTACCAAGTGTTTGTGCTGAAGATTGAATTTCGTTCGTCGCCTCCATAAGCCCTTTTTGTATCGGTTTTTTGAATTTTTCAACACTATCCTCAGGAATCAGAATCATATTTCTTGCGTGTTCCATGTTTAAATAATTGCCGAAATGAGAGCACTCATTAGAGGACCTAATAACATCGGCAGAAACGCTCCACCTTTTTGATTTAGAATTGTTTCTTATTGGCTAAACTGTATTTTCTATCGGCCAGTTTTCTCAAAATTTTCTTATCTTTGCACAGCTTAGATTTGTCACAATCCTTCAACGGAATATTGCCATGCAACCAATTCAAAGCACATTCACATATACACCGCATTAGATCTTTATCGGCGTGTTGTATCAACGCTTTACTCTCTATTTTTATCTCCAAATACTTTGCGAACAGAGCCGTTTCCTGAGCGACTGGATTTACCCATTACAAACGTACAACTGGTACACCCCGCGATGCACCGCCTCCTTTTATATTCAAATCTTTCCGTGGCACGTAAACATAGTGGTAGGTATCGCTAGGGAAGACGTTGGTACGAATTCGGCAATTTTCTGGTGTCGATTGCTTCAAATCAAGTAATAAATATCCGTGCGCCTCGGATGTTGCATGAAAATATGCCTCCTGTAGGAATTGCGGATCTTCAGGGAATATTTGACGAGCCAGATGGGAACTTTGGGCACCATCGTGGGGGTTTTTAAATACGACAATATAGTTGGTGTTTAATGAGATATCTCGCTGACCTTTTCCCTGGTGGAATAAATTTTGAGATATAACATAACACTTAGATTTTTATGATGACTTCCTTTTGTAAACAAATCTACGATTGCACCGTTTGAGGATTCGCGCATTAAATCATCAACTACGACTAATTTTGCCTTATTGTCGTCAAAATCATTAGACTTTGGGAATCCCTCACGAAATTCCACAAAATTTTGATCGTAATCCAAATATCCATTCTGCCACTCCGCATAATAAAAAATGACTTTTTCTATTCTTGTATCGCACATTGATTCAATTTCTTTTAAAAATTTTTTAACGAAAAATGTTTTTCCGCAGCCTGTGGGCCGCAGATCATTGCGGTAAAGGGATGCTTCCACTTCATTTCCATGCTCATGTATGAATGAATATTAATTGGCAGTAATCATTGCATTTATACACTGCAAGATATTGGAGCCAATGCACCCACACCCTCACAGATAACATCTATTTGTACACATACCACCTGAGTTAGCCGGCTACCTGCGAAGGATACCCAACCCCCCACCCTTCGCTTTTCCTGAACAGGACTATAACAAGCTTTTCTTTTAGGAAAAACCTACAGTCTTATACACGATGCCCCGAAAACAAGATCAACACAATCTATCCGGCTTTCAAGCTTCAAGAGTTTTGAGCGGCATATCAGACATGGAGGAGCCCATACCTACACCGGAGACTGATTTTGACTGGAATCGAATCGATCTAAGTCTTTTTACCCAGTGTTTTTTATCAGGCGGTGAATTAGAAGAAGTTAGAAGAATGATGGATGCCGATGAACGACTTCAAGATGGACATGGTGAACGACCACTCAATACTCAGGAAGAAGATGTCATTAATGACAACGCCGTGAACTTAGTCAAACCAACCGCTGCTGACCAGTCGGCTGATGGTACTTACAGGTTTTCATAATAATACCATGGGTTTTCTCTAATTTACATATCATCTCCTCCAATTGCAGAAATACGGCAAGAAAATATCAGTGCAGATCCATCATCACCCTTGAGAATGATACGCAGATCGAAGGAAAGGCTGCCCCGTAACCTTGCCTGCAAGTTGCAAACTTGATACATATGTAATGGAATTCAGAATGAACCCAGTACCACAAGATTTCCCTCCTGAAAACTGGGTTGAGCAGGCTTTTCGCGAGGTGTATTCCAAGACCATAGAGGCGGGAGGGTCTGGAATGAACCGTATGTGTCTATCGTTCAATTTCGCGAGCATGCAGCAGGACAATGCGTGGATAAGCCCTTGTGCCATTAATGGCTACGAATTCCAAGATCTGTGGAACCTGGTCAGCTCTATCGCTCAAAGTGTCAAGGGTTTCGACTGTGCTGATACATTTTGGATCAAGCTTCATGTAGCTGAAGCACCAGTGGGTAGGGGAAGTTATCTGCCTAGAACGTCGAGACGGAATCTGAGTTCGAAATGTGTCATTAACATCAATAACGATGATGGGTTATGTTTGCCTCGATCACTTGTTGTCGCTCGGGCATATGCTAAAAAAATGGGAGCCCGAGCTGTTGGCGGTGATTTAGCCAAAATGTGGAAGTCAATGACAGATCGCAAAAGTTCCAGACAGTTGTTGGAGGCAGAACAGCTGACCCAGGCTGCTGGTGTGAATGTACCTGTTGATGGCTGTGGTCTGGATGAGATTCGCGCATATCAGCGGTATTTGGCAAGAGAAGGGTGTGTGATCAAAGTCTATTCCCTCATGCAGAATGGCAAAGATCGGCCGGTCCTTTACGACGGAACAGCAGAGTTGACTAATCATAATATCCCTTCTCAGTATACACTATCCATTGGGTACTATGATGACCATAAGCATTATGAACCGATTCTATGTGTATCATCATTCTTTGGATGCAAGTATTATTGTGTACACTGCCAAAAACCATACAGTTCGGTACCCCATCGTGGTGAGAAAACCTGCGATCGGTGTTTGAAGAACCCTCCATGTGACGAGAGATGTCCCGACACAGTAGTGTGCAATGACTGTAGACGTGAATTTCACGGACGATTGTGTTTTGATGAACACAAACGACAGGAGCGTTATACAGGAACCCTAACCGTTTGTAAAAATATGGAAATGTGTAAAGGGTGTAATGTGCTCATCAAATCTGGGAAGTATTACAAGTGCCACACGTACTATTGTACGATATGTCAGAAACATAGAGACTTCGGACACTTGTGTTATATGCCTGTCGTGAAACCTACGAAAATACCCGTGAAGGAGCCCAAAACACGTGTAGCCTTTGTGTTTTATGATTTTGAAACTCGGCAGGATCATAAAATGGTAGGAAACGAAGAACTGTATATACATGAGCCAACCCTGTGTGTTCTCCAGACGGTTTGTGACAAATGTGCGTATATGAGCGATGAAGATATTGGAGCGAATTCTGATCACATTCAAAATCCTTGTCGTCATTGCAAACATAGGGAACATCTTCTGCGAAAACCCTGTCACAAAGTTTATGGAGTACATCACGTCAATGGGTAAGATATATAAAAAAGTTATATGTATAGCACATAATGCAAAAGGGTATGACGCACAATTTGTTTTAAGACACGCTCTTAAAAGCATTAATAGTTAAATTAATACTATTATTAATGGTACAAATATACTTTTAATGGATTTTGGGGATAATAAATTTATTGATAGTTTAAATTATTTTCATATGGCACTTGCCAAGTTACCAAAAGCTTTTGAACTAGGTGATATTATGAAGGGCTATTTTCCACATTTTTTCAATCGAAGCGATATACAAAACTATGTCTGACGCGAAATACTTTGGTGCAGATACAATAAGTGTGGAGGCTCGAGAGAAGTTCTTGGAGTGGTATAACGCGCGTGTCAATGAAAATTACATATTTGATTTCCGAAAAGAAATTCTTCATTATTGCAGACTTGATGTCACAATTCTGAGGAAAGCATATGTACAATTCCGCCGATTAATGATGAATGCTGGGAGCGTATGTCCTTTTCATGAATGCGTGACCATAGCCTCCACCTGTATGCGTATTTAAAAAAAAATGTTAAAAGAAAAACAAATTGGAATCATACCACAAGGAGGGTACCGTCTCAGTAAAACACAGTCAAAAGTAGCTATTGAATGGTTATTATGGCGTGAGCACTGTGATAATCGTACAATACTGCATGCGGGGCGAACTCGTGAGTGTCGAACTGAGTCGGGTGTGCGTCTGGACGGTTATTGGGAAGATATAGCAAACAACGAAAAGTGTGCTTATCAATTCCATGGCGGCTACTGGCACGGGTGTGGGTCTTGTTTCAAATTCAATAGAGACAAAAAGTTAAGCAACTCCGAAATATTAGAGAGTCGTTTTGAGAGAACACGTTTTACTACGGCCAAACTGAAAGCATTGGGGTATGAAGTCATTGAGATGTGGGAGTGTGAATTCAATCGTCAAAAACGGGCTGATCCATTGCTAGCACATTTCATTGACGAAATTCCATAACAAATGTTTATGGCCTTAGATCCTAGGGATGCGTTTTTCGGTGGCCGTACCGGTAATACAGTAACTCACTATGACGTGAAAGAAAATGAAAGAATTAAGTATGTTGATGTTTGTTCGTTATATCCATATGTTTTAAAAACTGGAACTTTTCCAATTGGTCATCCTCACGTTCACATCGCTGATGATTGCAGAGTTTTGTGTCCTAATAACGATATTTCCCATATAGAAGGCCTCATCAAATGTCGAGTATTGCCACCGCGTCAATTATTCCACCCTGTTCTACCAATGAAAGCCCATGGAAAGCTCATGTTCCCTTCATGTCGCTCATGTTGTATCGATTTGGTCCAAGAAGATTGCCCTCATAACGACTCATCTGATCGTGAATTGTTAGGTACTTGGACTGCCCCGGAGCTTCGTAAAGTCATTGAAAAGGACTATACAATTTTGGAAATTAGTGAAATCTGGGAATATCGAGAAACCACGCGGTATGACCCAACAACAAGAACTGGGGGGTTGTTCGCAGAATATATCGATACGTTTTTGAAAATTAAACGGGAAGCTTCGGGGTGCCCACCAAATTATGTAGATCATATTTCAAGAGATAGATATATTGAGGAATATGAAACTCAAGAGGACAGAACCAAAATTGAGAAGAATGAAGGAGTGAGAGCGGTGGCTAAACTTCGCCTATATTGTCTCTGGCGTAAATTTGGTCAAAGAGACAATTGATCCAAAAAATCTATTATTCGATCTTATGAGGAATTCGCGGAAATCATGTTCGACCCTGAGATCGAAGTTACAGGTCTCATACCAGTTGATAACAATGCCATTTTCATCTCCTGGAAACCTTTGAACGAGACTATCGGGAAATCGACGAAAGCAAATGTGGTTATTGCTGCGTATACGACAGCTCATGCTCGTTTAAAATTATATTCCTATTTAGATCAATTACAAGAATGCGTATTACGTAGACTCTGTAATTTACGTCAGCGATGGGAGTAATGAATTACCAATTAGAAATTTCCTAGGAGACTGGACAGATGAAATAACCAAAGATTATGGCAATGATAGCTTCATTTCTTCATTTGTTTCGGGTGGTCCAAAGTTTTATTCTTACAGTGTACAGAAACCAGACGGGGTTGTAAAGGTTGTAACGAAGCTTAAAGGGGTAAGATTAAATTACGAAACAACTGAAAAGATCGACTACGATTCGATCCGTGCTTTCGTTGTCAACAGATCGGACCCTTTTGAAATTGAATATAAGGGAATACGTCGTACGATGTATCATGACGTCGTAACAAAAACGGAAAAGAAGACAATACGAGCTACGGGTCCGAAACGACGAGTTGATGAAACTGGGAGCACATTACCCTATGGATATACAAAACTACGTGTGGTATGATACAATTGGATTTTCAATGAAAAATTATTTGAAAATTTTGGGTTCTGCATGAAATTTTTTTTGTCATGGCAGCGATACATAAATTATTTTTCTGATGAAAAAAAAGCGACATTCTTTTGTCGAAAAATAAGCCCATCATTTTTTACGTCAGATTTTTGTAAATTTTTATTTTGTAAGATTGTATATTTATTGTATATTTTTTGATAGCTTTGTGTAAAATATTTATTTCATAAGTTTTTTGTAGATTTACTGTATATTTTTTGTAAGTTTTTGGCAAAATATTACTTCATAAGTTTTGAAAGAAAAAATTTTTTTGTTCGTTTGTGAGATTTTTCTTTCTCAAAAAAAAAGTTGAGAAATTTCTTTTTTTTTTACTGTTTCGAATAAATTTTTTCTATTGAAATGAACACGCCATATTTTCTTTTTATTCCCTGACCTCGTTCCCAAATTTTAATAATCATCCTTATTTTTTATTTATTCTTTTCTCTTTCAGGCGAAAATTTTTGGAAAGGAGAGAAAACAGGTCGATTTAATACTGAAATGTATCGCTTATTTATTCATATGTACATTTAAAGAGGTATCAAATATGGTACAGAATGCATGTGAGAATTTTGACGATATTATTTTACTAACATTCGTGGGGTAAGTGGAATATAGTCGAGGGCCTCCATTGCCTCCGTGTGCCCACGCTCTGCGAGTTCGTATTTCTCAGTGATATCTAGCAAATCCTCGAGCAGCTGTCGTGTACTAATTACGGCCTGAGGAGAATATTCTGTGACCGGTGATTCTACTCCTTCTTATTCGACTGTGAACAGAAAAGAGGAAGAAACAATGAATAATTCGCGATTTGCATACATGGTTACTATTTTCGGTACTAAGTGAAGAAACTTACAGGACATTTGAAAATCTGCGTTATAGAATGCGGCTACAGCTTGTATCTCTCGGGATAGCTCCTCCTGCTGATATTGCTCCTCGCGTATCCGAAAATCATCCCGCTTCTTGCGAGCCGCTTCCAATCGAACCGCACGTACCACGTTGTTCTTCATACGATCTGCAAATTCCTCCTTCTTTTGTCTAGCCTTCTCCAGACGTATCACACGATTTGCTTTTTGTGCAGATCTGCATCGTGTGCTTTCCGCTTTCTTCTTGACTCCTCTATCCGTTTTTTTGGAATGCTGTAGCACCAGAGTCCATAAGATCGAAGAAGAGATAATCAAAACCGTCTTCTAACATATTTTGCACGTCACTACTGTTCACTCTTTCTGTACGACTGTGAACCGCTTTTAGCAACAACTCGACCAAATATTCGCTCTTCACTGTATTCTTTTCAATCATCGTGTCACTCACAATTTTGATGTTACTTTTCATCTCTGAAAACAGAGACTGCTGAACACTTCGAATTTTCTCGAGGACTAGACTGTGGTAAGATGTTGACTTGCAGCACCCTTATGTACCATTTTTTCGCTCAGTTCGTAAGTTTTCGGAAAACCCCGAGATGATAATCGCGGGTCCTTCTGGGTACGTTTGGTTTATTACTGTAATGTCCAAATTGTCGACATTGAAATCTATGAAATCATTGCAATCAGTCATGAAAATAACTTATTATATATAAAAAAAAATTTCCTTCCATATCACTCAACCTAGTGCAACAAAGACACACAAGTCGAGCGCGAATGCCCGAATAAAGAAGAGAAGGATTATCCAACGTGGTAATATGACGCTTTATGTATGGAATTCACACGCTCAACCTGTGAACGCATTACATGACAATTCCTTTTCATCACCGTTCAAATAATATAACACACAATTCTGTTAAAAATAATTATAGTATATTATCATCCATATTTTCTATAAATATTAGAACAACAAAAGGCACTACAACTCGCATGACAGGGCAAGCTTAAAATATTATTTCAAAACAAAATTCCCTGACACCGTGAAATACCAAATGATGAAATAAGAGCACCTAGATTGAAACTGCAATCAATCATGAACCAAATTACAAAAATTGGGAAATTAAACCAAGTCAGCACTGTTTGACCATACCAAATAACAATTAACCAACCAAAAAAAAAAAAATTGAGAAATAATCCAATTGAGAGCACTTGCAAACGAAGCAAGCTACTTTTCCACCAATCAGACTTATTATGAAAGAACTCAGTAGACTTTAAAAACGCACCCATATCTCCAAAAACTTGAGACTTAATCAAGTGATACACTGAGTAACAACCTGGTGGAATAAGATCACGGAGTCGATCTGACGCTTCCAACCTCGGGAAAAATCTTATTTAAAATCTGATTTCGAACCTGGGTGTGTCGAACTAAACGGTAGAAAACAGCCAGTCGGAACCGATCAGGGATACCATTTCCTTAAATCGATAGTAGTGCCTTATCCAAATCTAAAAGGAATCATCGTTACTTTTGTGCAAATACAGACAGTCTCACAACCTTTCGAATAAATAGATTTCATACATTACATCAATACATTAAACAAAAATAATCAATCCAACATTACGAACTCCACAATTTCAAAAACAAAAGGGTGGAAGAAAGTGTCCTGAATAAAGTAACCATAAGGGCTTAACAACTCAGCTGGTGGCAAAATAGAAGGGACAACTATGGATCCACGCAAGATAAAATCTGTATCCTATAAACATTCCAAAAAGTAAGAGCAAAAATTATTACATCATTGTTCAATTTATCTATTAGTACTGCAATAGTCATAACGATTTGCATAACCATTAAGTAAACTGTTTCAAACCTTTAAACCTGATTTAGTTAAATAGAATTTAGTTTAATCTTTGAAGAGTTATGTAATGGTGAATTTTTATTTAGCTACAAAAGATAAGAAACAAATAAAAAAAACATACAATCAATAGTGTCAAAATTAAAATCTACATTTTTAGCAAGCGAGCTTACGAAAATTGAGAAACCTCACATGTCATGACACGGGAGATACTCTCCAGACATAACATTACCCCGAGAACAAAGCGCGTTTATCACCTCCCAACACAACAGTATTTTTTCCTCGACCTATAGTCAATACTATTCTTCTGCATCCGCTGTCCTACGATAAAAATGTTCTCCCACGAATGCTTCTCTTAGACTTATTTTTGTTATTGATTGTATTATACACATACTTCCTCTAACGAAAAGGGTTGTGTCTAGTCGAGTGACACCTTCCTTTTTCTACTTTCCGTAGGCCAATCAGGGATTGGCTTTTGTTCATAATATACAATGTCCTCCCCTGCTGGGAAATAGAGTTCACGTGCCAGTCTTCACTACCGTAATAAAAAGTTTCACCAATGAAAGCGTCTCTCAGTTTAATTTCGTCCATGCCATAGCGCCACTCGTACATCGTGTTGAACATGACTTTGTACAACAATGTATCTTGGTCATACATTATAGCTTTCTTCACGAGCTTGAGGGTCGGCCGATTTTTTTGCGTAGCGACGACTATTCAATAAGGTGGCCGTAGCTATACTTTTCAGTGTTGGAGGATTTCGGCGGATCTCAATATTTTTCACAATATCCTCAGGGGGTATTTCTGATTTCACATCATAACAAATATGTTGTGAACCTTGTGTGCAGTTACTGTTTTTTTTCCTGGTTGAAAAACCGCGTACACTTTTTTATTTTGGGCGTGTATCCACGTTGTTGTACACAATGATCCTGAGCGGACAGTGTGCCAATACGGTATGTGTCTATAAAATGATACGTTATACACCTCGTTATGGTTCTTATGAATCACTTGTTGTGCTTCCTTTTCTCTTGCAGAGTTCCTAATATGGAGCATGACACTAGTCCGTCCACATACCCCTTTCGAAAAGCATGGATATGGTATACACTGAGCACTTGGGTGTTCGCTTGCATAAGCGATGAACTTGTTAAAGTAGCTCTCAACTCCTCGACACGGTTCCATTTTTGGATATTTTTCACAAATGACGAAAACTTGTAAGTATCACTCAAACAAAATGCTCCTGTGAGGAGGACGATTTATACTAAATAGTTAGAGAGGGGGGGGGGGGGGGGGGGTATTCCCCCCACTCCAACAATCTGGACCGATTAAAGATCAGGGAGATTGAGCCATTTGGATCAGTGAATTGTTAACTGTGCACCTGCCTCTACCAAAATGGAAGCCGATAGAAATAATACTCGTGGGTGTATCGAGAAACACGTACTGTTGTCTCAAAATGTTTTCCTAAATAAGTCGGAGACAAAACAAATACGTGTCAGGGTGCAGTTGAACGATTATTATCAATTTGTGCCCGTTATACAAATTATGTCCGTTCGTCCTAATCGAGTGATTATTGAAATGTCTGGAGAGGACTGGCGCTTGCTGTATGAAGATTTAGACGCAGTCACGCGGTACTTCACCGATGGAGAAAATCCTGCACCAATTAATATCACGCATCCGTCGAAACACTATGGTCCGGTAGCACTACATTTCACGAGAGTTTTTCGAAAACCTCGCTGTGAGATTCTGCCATAACGTGACTAAGCAGTCGATTATTCTACAGGCTGTGAGCATCTCTACCCTCAAAAGCAAGGCTGTATGGATCAACCAGTGGTTGGGTTTACTGAACACACTACCGCTCGTTGAGTACAGGGACACCATTGTCAAGATTATTACAAGTGTTGTAATGAGAAACCCAGATCAGAGCAGAGTACCGTCATCTTCTGCTCTTCATCGGTGTATACTTACCGACTTTCAAAAAATTTTGGAGAAATCAAGTGACGAACTAAAATGGTTGATTCCTAACCGTAATTTAGGATATTTAAATCAGTTATTTGGTGAATTATATCATTTCTGTTCCCACGACTTAGATAATATGGTTGGTGGTATCTATCGGATGCCTACCTTTTATAATTCGTATCGTGCAGATGAGGTTGATTATTAATTATGATAATTTGTCTACTTCTTGAAGTCTTTACGAGAGAGAGACTTTATATTGTAATTATTTATTTGATGCAAAAAAATGAATAAAAAAAATTTGTCTGTAAACCTGTGTGATTTGTGACTATTTTTTCCTCTATTTCCTTGAAAAACTTAGTCATAGAAAAGTTAGCACGTAGAAGGGGTGGGGGGGGGGGCGCTAAGCGGTTCCAAAACGGAGATGAGACCCATGATAAGAAGGGCGCCGTGTCTACCAGTTAGGTGTGTTTGCACAGGTGCTTTTCCGCAGACCCTTTGTATCACGATCTGCCGACGGCTTTCTAAAATTCTCACAAGGACGCCATATATCTTGGAGCCATACCTTGTGACGTCAATCGCACCTTCACAGAAGGAAGGAAAGGGGGGGGGGAATTTTCCACAGGACTGTGACGTCAATCACACCGCCGCTGATGGACGAGGGAGGGGGGGGGGGGAGGGAAAGCGGGCCCAAGTAGAGATGGGACCCCAAGATAAGGGAGTCGGCAAGTCTACACTTGTCCAAAGTTCCTTTGTTTACCCTTAGGGGGGGGGGGAAGGGGGGAGCGCATTTCATTCTCGCTGAAACCGGTCCCTTACTACTATGGTCGTCCGAGCAATTTGAAATACGGGAACAATGGATATCACCAGGGTCGTTCCTTATACAAAAATACACATTCAGTATGACTTTTTTCAATATAGGTTAAAACATATCGCGAATTGAACTAGAACATACTTGGCGAATGAATATGTCGACAATTGCGGGAAGGATGTCAAAGAGTGGGATAATTAGGAACATACAGAGGTAGAGAGGGTGACTAGACGGACGAATTGCAGTTGAATATTTTTATGGGGCTTAAAAATCAATCTAAATCGATCGCGTGCAGTAATTATTAGTCGCAAGTTCAATTATTGATATCACTGTTGACTTTGCTCATCACCATGGTTGCATGCTTATGCTGTGCTGAAATACCAAATCGGGAAGTTTTGTTTGTGCCCCGTATAGGGCACACACATTTGCACACCGCTAGTTTTTTTTGAAAATCTCATCACTTTCAAGATCTATGAAATTTGAAATATTTGGAAATTTTGAAAAGGTCAAGAAGTGCCTAATTTCAGTTATCAACCAAAATTCTGTATGTATTGTATAACATGTGCGGCGGAACGATGGATCCCGAAAGATTTTTTTTTATGGGGCGCGCTCAGCGTTCCTTTGGGCGTTTGAAAATTAATTTCACCGCTCGTAATGGAGATTAAGGAACGAAATGACTGTCATTTATTGGAGATTCAATCCCCAACGAAATGCTGTCTATTTCATCCCTTCATCCCCATTAGGGAGAGAGATATAATTTTTTCCTATGGGGTGTGATAATTAGACGAATTTTGTATGATTATCGCTGTTTTACGGAATCAATATTTTACGTCTTACCTACCTGCGTAAAATTAGTTTCCGCTTAATGGATTCCTACCTTAAAGTCAAACATCTCCCAATGGTTGTCCGATCAAACGCATTTAAGTATAAAATTTGAAGGTACTTTTCTAACTAAATAAAGTGCATCAAATGCCACAATTTTGGATATAAACAATCTTTATTCCAATTGATTGAAAGTTTCCAACAATGCCTTTCGATATTAATTTTTTTTTAGGCTTCCAATAATTTTCAATGTTATTTTAAGGAGAGAAAAGAATTTTATTCTATGGTACGAAATTTATTAAAAATGAAAATTGATGGTCCCGCCAAGAAGTAAAGGATTTCAATTGGTACGATACCTTATTCTATCTAATGATTTTTCTTTTTTGTGCTCACCCTTACAATATTTTCTAATTATATTTTCTGCGCTTCCAGGTCGCCGAAATCCAGTAAATTTTGTTTATCCAATATATATGATGTAAATTCACTTTCCTTGAGTTTCTAAGTCTTTGGTTAGTTAACAATTCACGAACTAGGCTCCGGGTTACTATTTAATTTGGTTTGTAAAAGTCAATTGTCTATTGAGTAAATTCCAAAGTTTATGAAGTATATCCAAAAGGTTTTCTAATGTTTATTATAACAGAGTCTTGTCTCACAACAGAATTGACACGAACCACGAAGATGGGCGTGATTGTCCGTATCTATACTGCACTTCGATCCGGGGGTAAATCGCAGAATTTTAAGGCACAGGCTACCAATTCGAAAGCCTCTAGGTTTGACACCGTTAATCGAGGGATGAAATTCGGAGCGAGCAATTTCTTATTCATTGACCGGATCGAATACAGGAGTCAAGCGGGGAATTACTCGATGACTCCGCTGGCGTGACTGACTAGAATCCTCACGTCTTGGTGGTGTTTCGGTGTCCATAAAATGCATAGTCAACATCTCCTGGACACACGTGCCTGTCCGTGAGGATTCTAGTTGTGGTGGACTGTTGAAAAATGCGCTTCGTTTGCTGGGAACATCCGGTGGACGGTCGACTTCGGATCATATGACTCGGTTAAGTCTAAGTCCGAAGGCAACGCAATTTAATTTGGTTTTAGTTAAATTTTTGTATATAACAGGGGCACGCTCAGCGTTCGGGGGCTTTGAAAATTAATTTCACCGCTGGTAATGAAGATTAAGGAACGAAATGAGGATCACAAATTGGCGATGCAATCCCCAACGAATTGCCGTCCATTTCATCTCTTCATCCCCATTAGGGGGAGAGATATCATTTTTTTCTATGGCCCGCGCTCAACGTTCGGGGGATTTGAAAATTAATTTCATCGCTAGTAATGACGATTAACGAACGAAATGAGGATCATTTATTGGGGATTCAATCCTCAACGAATTGCCGTCCATTTCATCTCTTCATCCCCATTAGGGGGAGAGATATCATTTTTTTTTCTATGGGGCGCGCTCAGCGTTCGAGGGGTTTGGAAATTAATTTCACCGCTCGTAATGGAGATTAAGGAACGAAATGACTGTCATTTATTGGGGATTCAATCCCCAACGAATTTCTGTCCATTTGATCCCTTCATCCCCATTAGGGAGAGAGATATGATTTTTTTTATGGGGCGCGCTCAGCGTTCCGGGGGTTTGAAAATTACACTAAATGTTTGAAAATTAATCTAATTGCTCGTAATTGCATGGACAAGGCAATTCCCCATCGAACATACCTAAATTTGCTGAAAATCATACAAAAATAATTTAGCATAACGCGGACAACATTTCCTCGCTGTATTTATCCCTGTGACGGCGGGACAGCTACTGCCGAAACATCGGCGAAGGCCAGGGTTGCCAGATGGCTGCCCGCCACCGTCATGGCCAGAAACCGCCCCATCCCGCCCTCTATCAATAGACGCAAATCACCCCGCCTCGCCCTTACTGGCAGACGAAAACCGCCCCGTCCCGCCCTTATCGACAGATGGAAACGCCTGAAATAGCGCCACCACGATTTTCCTTATGCGGGGCGGCGGGAGAAGGAGAGAGCGCATTCGAAAATCTGGTTTATATTTTTTCTTTATTTAGTAATAACTTACTATCTTCAATTTCCCCATAAACTTTTCGAATATCAACGGATATTAACTATATAATAAATCTTCTACATAACTTAGTAATGAACTTGAACTGTAATTAGAAACAATTGGAAGGCTGAAGACATTTTTCCTCAGACTCGGCCAACAAGTCAAACAATTCGTCATCATCATGCAGTACTAGCGATTCAAGAGTTAGTGTTCGCTCCACCCCCCGCGATATTGTTTTCCAGTTCTCAGTTATTGTACATTTTGCTGTTGAAGAGGTCGAGCATGTGACATGTTGGTTCGTAGCTGAGGCAGCAGAAACCATGGACTCTCAAAGACACGCGTATACGTATAATTGCCACTAACATCGGCAAGAGTAGTCGGTTCCTTAGTTTAGTTTTCACGATTGACAGAACACTAAATATCCTCTCAATATCTGCGTTGCTGGTTGGTAAACGCAGAGCTCGCAGAGCGAAGTTCGCCAAGTCCTTGAATGTTTTCTCTCCAGTCCTGCTTTCTATTGTCATTACAGCTACCCAAAACTGTTCCACAGTGACTTTCTCACCGAAGTGAGGCGAAATATCAATGATTCCTTTTGTGCGGAGATTTCTCAACTGAGACTTCACTTTTTCCTTGTCGATTGTGTCACCTATAATAAAAAATCATATGCAGGTGCTCATTCGAGAACTTTTTTTACCCCCAAAACAAAGAAATCCATTTAGGAGCAAAATAAATTTGACAAATGATACGGTTTTGGTGGGTTTTGATGCGCGGGAAATCGAAAATTTCAATTCTTCGAAATCGAAAAATCAACTCATTAAAAAATCTTGATCACCGAAAAAATATGATCACCGAAATTGTAATTTTTATCTTTGAAAATGTAAAAGTAGATATACTTTAAAATTCATCCGTTAATTAATGTTTTTGTAAAATGACCAAAGAAATTTTTTTTAGATCAATATAATGTTTCGTAGAAATTAAACTCCACTCTATTCGGATACCCTTTCGGGTCTTTACGATTTATTCCCATCCCACCCCTCTTTAACCCCACTGCACAGCATTCGCCCAGTTTGTCACTGGAATTGAGGGAAAACCATTGGAAAAAACCTCAGATTTGTACAGCTCGTTTCTTTTACGAAACTCCCGCTCGGTTGTGTCGTGTGAGTTGAAGCCTGAAAAAAAACCCCGAAATACCGCCTCTGCCGGTTTTGAACCAGCGATCTCAGATCTCAATCGCTCCCCCCAATTCCAGTGCTTTAACCCGCACGGCCACAACTTGACTTGACTTGAAAACTGTTTATTAACATTTGTCATATATACATACTATACACAGTATTAATATCTTAAGTGCTACGCTCTAGATCACCAGCCGTTGGCTTTATGTCTAATTTGAACGAAGTATAACCTAATTTTTCATTATTATAGATATTTGTGATTATTTACATGATCACTCGATATAAGGAAAAATGACTTCTAAAAAACCTTATAAGTAATGGGTGCATGAGAGGCGGGGGAGAAAGGGATATATTGAAAAGTGGGACAAAACAGGTGGTCAGCGGGAGCAATTGGATTTCATGTCAATATTGATGTTTTGGAGCTGGGGATTAGGATGGGATTGTAGCTTAAATTTAAATGTCTCATTGATTCTATCGATGAATTCACCTATGGTTGCCATGCCGAGCGTTTCGTGTATCTCCACAATAGTGGTTCTTCTTTTAAAATTTCCTATTATTCGTAGGAATTTATTTTGAATCACTTGAACATGATTCAGGCGGATTTTCGCTGCATTGTGCCAGGCGGGACAACCATGGGTGATTATAGGTCTGATCAATCCTTTGTACAAAGTGAGTTTTAGGGATTGGCTAAGCGCCGGAGATTTTAGCAGATTATATAATCTTACTAGAATAATTTTTGTTTTCAGCTTAACTTCATCTATGTGTTTTTTCCACAGGAGTTTGGAATCAATATGTAAACCTAAGTATTTAACAGAGTTTACAGGAGTGATTTTATCGCCACGAATAGTCAAGGTGTGAGTGGCCTTGGAGCTACTAAATAAGATTGCTTCTGTTTTGGCAGTATTTACTTGAATTTTCCATTTCATGAGCTCACTGATTGTAAGAGCAGCTGCGTTTTCGACTCTTTTAACAGCTTTATTTATCGATTTGCTAGCTGAGTACAGAGCGATGTCATCAGCATATCCAGCGATAGATACATTTCTAGGAATTCTGCTAAAAACAGAAGCAATGTACAGGTTAAATAGTACGGGGGAGAGGATAGACCCTTGTGGGACCCCCGCGACTATTTCAATTTTATCCGAAAGTGAAGTTTCGACTCGAACCCGAATATATCTATTTGAAAGATATGATAGTAAAATTTTACATAAATACTTAGGTAGATTTAAGCTGTCGAGTTTATAAATAAGACCTGTGGGCCAAACAGAATCAAAGGCTTTCTCGCTGTCCAGGAGAAGAAGAACGGTATCTTCTTTCCGATCTTTCGCGGATTTTATGTCGTTTGTAATTCTGACCAGCTGGTGGCAGGTCGAGTGTTCTGAGCGGAATCCAAATTGATTTTCAGGCATTAGTTGTAACTCTTCTATAGGGTTTTTGAGACGAGCTAAAATTATTCGCTCGAAGAGTTTAGCCAATACCGGTAGGAGGCTAATAGGCCGGTAGCTCACCGGATACGAGGGGGGGGCTTGCCAGGCTTGAGAATCGGTATGACCACCGCTCCTTTCCAGAGTTCCGGGAAATATTACTTGAGGAGGCATGCATTATATATCTTTGTTAGTAGGCTTATTGCTTCGATCGGGAGGTTTTTTAGTGCTATGTTGGGAATGTTATCCACACCCGGGGGTGATTTGTTTTTTAGTGTTTTGATGGAGGAAATGATTTCACGGGGATTTGTGAGGAATTTAATGGGAGTTTCGATAAGGGCTTTGAGGATAGTTTTTCTCACATGACCTGTGACTTGTTGTTCAAAAGATTTGTTTCCTCGGGAGGCCGATAGTCCGTGTATATTTGCGTAGTGTTTGCAAAGTGTATTAGCCTTATCATGGTCTTCTGTGTGGAGTGTGTTGTTTGACTTTAGTGTGGGGATTTTTCTTTTACCGGTGTTATTAAAATATTTTGCTACGCGCCAAATAGAGTGATCTTTTAACTTTATGTTTCTCAGTTTGTTGTCCCAAGATGATTGTTTCCATTCGGTTAATTTAAGTCTGATTTCTTTTATCAGCTGATTGAGTTCGGATTTAAGGTAGCGATTCCGCGTTTTTTGCCATCTTGACCTAATGTAATTTTTTAGTTTTATTAAGGAGGCTATTTCGGGCGGGATAGGAGTGTGGGTGGATTTGGCTGAGCGGATGGGAGTGGAAGAATCCAGGGCTGTTTGAATGACTTGAATGAAATATGTTATATGTTGATCTATTGCTTCAGTGTTGTTACACGTAGGGTTTGGTGTAGAAATCTCATCATTTAAGATATCATTGAACTTATTCCAGTCGGTTTTTGCGTAGTTTAAAATTTTTGATGATTCTGGGGAGGTTGGTTTGCCAAATAGGGAGAAAAACAGTGGTAGGTGATCGGATGGGGATTCGGAAAGTGTGGTGAAATTATTAATGATAGAGATGTTGTTTGTTAATAGGAGGTCAATAGTGCTAGGAGTGTTAGAATTATGATGGTAGTGTGTAGGAACGTCTGGAAAGAGCAGATTAATTTTTTGTTCCGTCAAAAAATTTGAGAGAATCTTACCTGATTCGTTCAGCCTTGCAGAGGTCCAAGCGCTGTCCTTCACATTAAAGTCTTCAACAATAATTGTTGGAGTACTATCGGAGAGTAGGTGCCTCAATAGATTTGTATCTAGTGAGACATGCGGTGGATTATAAATCGAGTAGATCCTCGTTATTCTGTTGTCCACTTGGACCTCTACTCCCACGTAGTCGGTGAGCGATAGGAGATCATGCGGAAGACTTTTATGCCGTAAGGTCTTGTGGATCGCTACCGCAACACCACCACCTGCTTTGGCCGTTCTGTCTTCCCTGATCAGCGAGAAGTCTGGAAAGTTAATTTTCTTCGTTTTGCCGTTTAGTTTAGTCTCTGAAATCAGACAAATTTTAATGTTATTATTATTGACGATGTGTAATAACTCGTCCAGATTGGGCTTGAGCGCAAAAATATTAATTGCTAATATATTGGTTATGTTTGCGGGGGAATCGTAGGTGTGTCTGAGAAGGGTGAGAACAGGTGGACATAGGATGCTCATCTCTTTAAGCTCTGAAAGGATTTCGGGAATTCTAAGGGTTTTTAGCTCGTCAAGGACTTGCTTCGCTGTAATTATAGTTTTTAGTGCTACTTAAATAAGATTCCGGAACAAGTCTTTTCATTGGGATGGTCCTAGGGTCAGCAGTGGGTGCGGCAACGTTCCTTCTCGAGGTTTCCACCGATGGGAAAAACGAAGCGTAGGTGGGCCTGGACGTGTTGGCAGTGGAGATATGGGTTGACTCAGGGACTGCAGGAGACTGGAGGAACTGGATGTTCCTTTCCAGATTCTGGATCGTCGCCGAATGAGGTGTAGAGGGCAATTCCATCTCGGCTCTCCGTGGTGGTGGTGGTTAGGCTCTTTTATTTTGTGCCTCCACAAATTTGGTTCGTGCGGTGCACTCACGATAGCTCGCTGTGTGAGCTAGACCACAGTTTGCACACTTGACAGAGTTGCACGTGCAGGCTTTAATGTCGTGATTGCTTGCACATTTCAGGCATCTGGGGTTTAGGTTGCAGTGCTGACTGGCGTGTCCAAATCTCTGGCACCGGAAGCACTGTGTTGGTTGCTGGGTTTTGATGAATTTCTCTGTCTTATATGTATGATAGAAAATGGTTTTAATAGCAGCGAAGCTGCTCAAGGTTACATCGGGCCCAACCGTTATTGCAAACACCGGTAGTGGCCTATTTTCCTTGCTGTCTTTTCACAAACTGCCGCACTGATAATACCTTTATGCCGTGTTCGGATATTTCGGCTTCAATTTCGTGCTCACTAAAACTGGCGGGAAGACCTTTTATGATAAATTTCTTCAGACGCTCACTTTTTAGACCGAACGTGTAAAAATTGTAATTTTGCCTTTTCAGGACACTTGCAATTTTATTGTAGTCCTCCGTCGTTTGCAGATGGACGATCGTTGTGTTTCCATTAAACTTCCTCCTGAAGTTTTTATCGGAGGCGTTGACTTGCAGGAAGTTGATTAATTTTTTGGTCTCCAGTTTGTCATTTTCAAGGACTATTGGAGGCACTGCGGTTCGTTTTTGAGCCTCTTGAGGCCCGTCAGGAGTGTTCGGAGGATTGATGAGGCGAACGGGGTCAGAGCTCGCGCTGATTGATGGTTAGATAACGGTTTTCTTCGGTTTTTTTGGGTCTTCAAAAGGAGGACTCATCTTGGCGTTCCTTTTTGGAGCCAAAGGAAGTGTGAGAGATTTTATGTTCGACACTTTGGTGCCAGCACTTTAACAAGACTTTAAAAATTCACTGTACTATAATCGGCGTACGTTGGAATTCATATATGGTAGAGCGGTAGACATGCGTCCGCACGGTACCGACTCAAAACAAATACTGGCGACGGCCACAACCGTTGGTTTGTAAAAATTATATTTTTGTTGATGTGCCCCGTTTGAAATACAATTCGGAACGAATGGAATCAAAATTCGAAAATTTCTTGGCTTGAAGAGAAATAGTGATAAAAATGTAGAAGCAGGGTCATTTTAAAATTTATCCGTTAACCACAGTCAAAAACGAAAAAATGAAAAGACCTTTCTGCTCAAATATTCCAGCAAAGATAGTTTGGATATTGTCAAAGTCCAAACCATTTTGGCTCATAATTTTCATTCCATCTGGTCAATACTATATTTCAAATATCCAAAAATATCACAAATATCAGTAGCGAAGTGGTAGACCGCATCAAGTCACTTTGGAAAGTCATCGACTTAAGGACGATTATCTCCGAATCTAATAAGAATAAACAAATTTAAATTGAAACCTTTATTATAGATCTGGCTTCTCTCTACAATTTTTGGTCCACCAAAATTTTTGTATCTGCTCTAAAGTCTGAAATACTGATTAAATAATCGGTTACGCCTGAAAACAACTTGATGCGGTCTACCATTTCGGTCCTGATATCATTTGTACATTATTAATTAACTCCTACTTCTGACTACAATATGGGCTGAAATTCATTTCGAATCGAGAGAGAGATACTATATTGTGGCCAGAAGTAGGAGTTAATTAATATTTATAATTTAAAACCGGTTTTCAGTTAATTTAAATTATAGTTTGTACAATTTTTAACACTATACATTAGCAAAAAATTTGTTTTCAATTTTCAAGTTAAAAATCTATTCCCTTACAACTTCCATTATGAAAATTCGGACTTCGGTGATCATGTACAGAGAAATGCGCAACAAAAACCACCCAAACAGTTGAATTTCTCATAAAGAACCATGCAAAACATGATCAAAAAATTCATGATACAATACATTTTTTGTGAGTAAGATCCCCCTTATTACAAATTATAGTTGCATTAAAATTACCTGCTAGTTCCCACGGTAGATCCTTGACTGATAACGGCGTCATTTAGTCTAAACAGGTATCAGGATGGGAACAATTGATTTTTTCAATCACTCCAAGATTGTGAGGTAACCTTTTTATCAATTCAGTTACCATTCTTAAAATGTATGATCTACCTCATAGCTGAACAATCTCTAAATCTTTTTTCATGACAGATCTTCGCGAAATGCATTCTTCAGCGCAATCCGAGAATTTCATTCCGAAATCAACTAGTTCGATGAGTAGTAGTGAATTTCCAAATGAATCATGAGCTTTATCGATAGCTCTACTGATAGCATCTAAGTCAGCTTGATGCAAAGTAGGCTTCGATGGATTTAACTGTGTAACCAATGGCTTAAGGAATGCAGGTTTGAAAATTCTTCTGCCTTGTGTATTGTCATACGTAGATCGTCGTGAAGGGCAGTGATATCGGCGTTGGATTTTTGGAAGGCAGTGTTGAGACTCATGACATCTTTCAAAGTGTTATCCACCAGCTTTAGATACAACAACGTGGAATCTTTTCTATACAATTCTGCTAGCATTCGCACGTCTGTATTTTTACTGCCAAAGGATGATGCTGCTTTTGATGAACAACTCTTTCAACTCATTCCATTGCTTAAGAATAATTGCAACAGCATTTGAAAAGGATAACCATCGGGTTGTAGACAATGCAACTAACCGTAACGGTGTTCTTCCGTCATTCATTTCTTTATATAAAATCTCCCACTTTTCCAGCCGAAGTGAACTGCGTGAAAAATAATTTTTACTTTGCTTGATCAAAGTCTCTACTTCCGACGGTAACTCATCAGCTGCTTTTGAAGCAGCAAGACTCGATGAATGACATATGCATTTGATCAATTGCAGGGACGGCTGATCTTTTTGCAATAGACTGAACAAACTGTTATTGCAGCCACACATGTTAGACGCTCCAGCAGTACCAATGCCAATCATTTTCTTGATATCTAGCCCGCAGTCGACCATAAACTTTTTAAAATCAGTGTGAAGCTGCTCTGCTGTGGCTGAGTTGATTCTTGAAAATCCCAAGAAATTGGTCAAAATTCGTTGAGTACGTTGGCTGAAGTATTTAATCGCATAAGCCATATATTTGCAGCATGATACATCAGTTGATTCGTCGACAATAATTGAAAAGGGCCCATCGCCAAGGTCGTCAATAAGATCTTTCAAGAGACCAGGTGCAATTACATTAAGGATTAACTTCGATGTTTTGGTACGATGGAGTTTCAATTTCTCCAGCTCACTTCCAACGCCATACTTTTTCAGTAGATTAGACAGATGATCGATGGTACGTACAGAATTATGGCATGTGACATGTATCGCCAAGGCAATGTCGATTTTTTTGGATATGTCAGACTCTGTGGAAATACCTATAATTAATAATTAAGTGTGAAAAGGCAATTACGAAAAAATGAACTGATGAAGAGAAAATTACCGAATATGTGTGGGGCATTCCATACCAGATCAGCCACTTTGGTAATCAACGAATTACATTTGAAAATTATGCGTAAAAATGTATTTTCTGATGTTACTTCATAAAAAAATAACAATTTGCAATTTTCGACTGTCCCATGTATAAAAAATTGGAAAATGAAAAAGTGTTAATAATAACCTCTGCGGGGCTGAAATATGTTTATGCGAAAAGTATTTGAAAAAAGGAACGTAATCGTTTCTGAGTCATCTCAATTCCATTTCTTCACAAGATGGATTTTTGAAAATTTTAGCTTTCATCAAGAATAGCAGATAAATTAGTGATGATAAAGCAATAAAAATCTACAGGAATCTTCAAATTTAATAGTACTTGATCCTAAACATATTAATTTAGGTTTATAAAAAAAATCGAGGCTGAGTTGACATGGAATGCCCCATGTATATAACCTACATAATATGTTGAGATCATCAAAAAACCACGACACATGAGAATGAGAACTAAAAAAATATTCTTCGAAATTCTTTAATTATACGTAGAATAATAGTTCTGAAACACGTTCTTAAAGCTCGATATCTAAATAATAAATTTTGTCATTTGTTTGTAAAGAAATATTGACTTTTGAATTTAGTGTTGAATTCATGGTGAGTGGATATCAATTCTTGTAGCTTACATTCCCTAATAAAAACTATAAAAATACAAAAAGCATGACCCTGGAAAATTCCAAACGTAAACCTTTTTTTAAATTTATCCATGAACGAATTGTAAAATTTATGATGTAGAAGACGAATCTACAGAGTGGTTCATAATTGTTGTTGAGATTGAGTATACAGGACCACTCCTTCACCTTGACACGTCTGGAGATCAGATAAAATATGAATAATTTTTTTTTGCACTAATTTTCAGTTTTTACACGACTTTGGTCGAATTAAGAGCACATACATGTGCTGTACCATTTGGAATTCACAGAACTCGTTTTTCAGAAAAAAATAAATAATGTGGATTAAAAATCTCACCACATTGTGACAAACTCTTTTGTTTAGAGTTGAGTGTTTCCGTTGCACGTTGCTGGTGACGGATTGTTTGTCGGTGGGTCTCAAGATCTGTCTTGTGAGCTCGTAGTCCTTGTTGGCACCAATTACAAAAGGCTTCTCGTTTGTTTTGAACAAAAACGCTCTTCGGTGCCGAAGCTAACCAACCTGAAAATAGGAAGTAGAAACGTAAACATCATTTGACCGTTATTCAGCATTTTTCGATAGCGTGACGTAGAAATAAATATGTCGAATTATCAAGGAGCATCTCTTCACACTTTGATCTATTCGATTCAATGCGATCAAAATTGAGATGATGGTTCCAATGACTTTTAGTCCAATGATTTTTTACGAAAAAGTTTAATAGATGTCAAAAAATATTCAATTTCAACAATGCTTGAATTCTAACAATGTTTAACGACTTGAAAGAAGCGAGTAGTTTCGGGCTTCTATAAATTTTAAAAATTATAAGGATGGATATTTTTCAAATTTTTAAATTGCACAACATACAGAAAACTTCATTTCCCTTATTCATCTTTTGGATAAAAAATAATTGAACCAAAAGTATTGTATTGGAGAGTCAATTAATTTTGAAGCGTAAATTGATTTGTTGTTCCAGGATTCTAGTTGATCAAAGCGCAGGATTTTGAAAAAAGAACGGAAAAATATAAAAAAAAGGTGGCAGTAAAAATCCAGAATAAATATTAGGTTCATATTAATATTATTATTTCATCAATTACCTATAAAACGTTTATCTTCCTTCCACTGTTTATTATAGGCACGTGATTTTTCATTCCCTTTACTTTCTTTGATTTTTCGTAATGACTGAAACGAGCTCGTTGCACTTGACCCTTTTGCATTTGTACTTGCCCCTGTTGCGTTTTTATTTCTTTCCAGCCCCTTATGTGGCTTGCCTATTTTTTTCGCGATCGCCATCTCTCAAGGTGCACAGATAGACGCTCACAAAACTTTCGCCGTTGGGAAAATCACCCGCAATAGAGATAAATTCATACTCGACTGAAAATCAAAATATAAACAACGATCACCCGATTTTTGCCTCCATCGTGAACCACCAATGAGTGCTTTCTATGTCGGCTCTAGTTTTTCCAATTACCCCGCGCGTTCATGCCTGTACATACATGCCGCCGCGACGGGTAATATAGGTTTCTGGAATTACCACGGAATGACGCGGCAAAATTCAAATTTTGGGAATAAGTTGTGTGGAGAATGGAAGGATACAGACAGTTTCCAAAAGGCATCGTTTTCCCCCCCAACCCGCCACCAGGGGCGGTGAAAAATATCCGAAACCGCCAGTGGGGCGGGTGACGGGTTCATGAAAACGCCCGCCCCGCAGGGTCCCAAACCGCCCGTTTGGCGGTTTATAGCCCCGTCTGGCAAAGGCTCTGCGCTGACACTGACGCTCTCCCCCAAGTGACTGAGTCGCCTTACCGCACACGGGGTAGCAACTAACGTCCGTATTGTCGCACACGTGGCGTCAAGCAATCGCGGAGATCTGACCCCTACGTACTCAGGGCCGGCGGAACAGCAATTCGCCATGTGGGGTCTAGCACAAGGAAGCGGGGGGGGGGGGGGGGGGGGTATGGAGGGGATCGCGAGGGACAGCCATAATGAAAGTTGAAGGACAAAAGTGATGAGAACAATAATATATTATTATTTACCATTAAATAACAATATAAATAATGCGTAACAAATATAACCTTTTATATTCCTTCACTTAAAACAAATGTCGAAGTACGCTTGGTGCATTTTTTAATGAACTCATCCATCAGCTTATCAATCTCCAATTCTTCAGTCAAATCGTTATGAACGTATAGAATAGCAAGATCCTGAAGTCGGTCTTGTACCATGGTCGATCTTTGATAGTCTTTTAGTCGTCTCAGGGCCGAGAAACTTCTCTCATTCGTGCACGTTGTACCCGCCAACGTCAATAATAATTTAATAAATTTGATGAACTCGGGAATGAGACCAATACACCACTCATTTGTTTTTAAGAATGACACAATATCTTTCAAATACTTGATTTCAATGCCCTTCCGTCTGGCGATACTGACGAACATCGCTTGATCACGTACAAGCTGGTCCCTATGAAAGTCATCATGATAAAAGTCCATAATTTTCCCTACATCAGCTTCCCTACCCACTGCGAATGACTCCAAATTGTTCAAAAACGAGACTGTGTCTGTATGAAATCTTTGTTTCAGAGACATTAGTACTGTATCATAGATCTCGTAGTAAATTTTGCGATAAAAGTCTTGTGGAGTTTTGAAAGTGTGGGGTGGACTGGAATTATCATATTCTAACCGCTTAGGAATCTTTCGAATACGTTGGATCTTTGGTTCTTCGATTTCAAGACTTTTCACACCGTCAATGGCCTTATCCCAAATAATTCTGAATTTGGAGTCTCGTACCCCACTCAAATAATCTACGACAGCCTCCACTTTTTGATTCGTTTCCAGGACACAAAGCTCAGATTTTTGAAGATCCTTGTTTGGAATTTCAATTCTGTCGAATAATTCTACAACAAGGTTCAATAAAAAATGAAATTCAAAGGATTCAAGGTGCCGCAGAAATCCAGAAGCTCTCGCGGTGATACTGCTGTCAATTCCGCGATCATTCTTTTGACTTTCAAAGAAGTGCAGAGCTGCCTTGTAGTTATTTCGATCGAGTAATCTCTTCAAAGAACTAATACGCATGCACCATCTGTAAACGTGGGTAAATATTAACTGAAATCAGTGTCGGTAATTTTCGCGTCACAGCATTAATGCAAATGGTGCAAAATCCTCGACTTTCTGAATCCACATGTAACCATTCGTATTTTTCTTTCCATCGTTTCAGACATTCGGCTGACGGAGGCTTTCTTGACTTTTCATCTACGACAAATTAACAGAGGGGTTAAAATAATATAAGTTGGTGGCATAACGACGGGACCACTACCTTCGAGTACTAAAATCATCAGATAAAAAATTTCAGTGATTTTTGGGGTTAAATATAAAAATGTTTGAATTTTCGAAAAATTACCATTTTTAAACGCTGTATCGAATTTGAACGACTCACATACAAAATTGTTTGCTACTAATACTGCCGTTTTTGCATAAACCACAAATTTTAAAAATTACTATTTCTCCCACAGTTATCAACATTGAATTTTTTTCGTTCAATTCATCAGTTTCAATGAGTGACATGATCTTCTGCACACTTAATCGCATACAAATTGAAAATACTCATTTTTTTGTCAAGAAAAAAATGTACCCACATTCTTAGAAAAAAATTTATTTGGAAAATACAAATGCAGCGATCACTCATTTATCACTAGGTTCAGCTTTAAAATATAAACTGAAATAAAAACACAGACATTTTCCACGTAATGATTCTGGTACTCGAGAAAATTGCCCCGCCCTCCTAAAATTGGTGCAATGACAACTATATTATGATTGAGAGAAGTATAATATAATTACCGGTTTTGTTAACATCAGCGGGACTGAGTGGCAATCGATTACGCAAAACACTGGTGTTATTGGCAGTTAGAACACTTTCGACTGGCGTACTACAGGCTTCTGTGTATTCTGCTCCCTCTGATCTTTTCCTTTTTCCCCTCGTCAAAAATTTCTCCATTGTTTACCACTACATGTAAAGGGTCTTGTATTCTATTGTGCGGCTTCAAAACAAACACGCGTACAAAATCGGGTCTGTGGATCAGCTGTCGAGTGGCTGGCGGAAAGGGACCATTCGGTCCCTCTAGCGGGGAGTATAGCGCGCCAAAATACGAAAACATTTTGTTCGCAACTTCTCACTGGCGGAACAGGAATGTTTTACGGGATGTACATTGAGTTTGTCGGTATTTTACTGTTCCAAACAATTTTGTTTTTTCATCCGCCCATGGTGGCAAAAGCCCAAAATACCATGTGGGGCAGACCCCACACGGAAAAATTCCATGTGGGGTTTTCACCACCGTCACCCCACACCTTCCGCCGGCCCTGTACGTACTTAGCCGAAAAGTACCCTAAGTACAAAAAGTATAGTATGTACCCAATTGTACATCGTTAGTACATGATTGTACATCATTTAATTTTTTTTGTACATGCTCCAATTATTTATAAAAAAATAATGAAATTTGGACATGATGTTAGCGGACGAAAATTATAGGATTAGGTTTTCAAGATCCCTAATCCCTGAATTTTACTAGAAATCGTTAGTAGATTACGAATTTCGGCATTGTTTCGTTTGTACATTCTTTTTTCATTGGTTAATTAGTCGTAACAATTATACGCTCCCCGCCGTCATTACGGCCTGGGGATTCGAAGAATAGCCACGGCGAGGGATGATGCCGCCTCACGATAGTTGACCTCCACATTCATTTTTTAATTAAGTTGTATTTTTTTTTCCTGCTGTTTGACTCTTGTAGATCATTGTTTGGTGCTGAAAACCATTTGTCGGATTATAATTCGCAAATTACAAATTTTTCCACGGGTGCGGCAAATTTTCCACTCTATCCTTGAAAATTAGGGGTTAATTTTAATTTTTTTTTTCTTTTTTTTCAAGGGGAAAAACGTGGTGGCAAGCTGGGGGAGGGTTGCAAATTTTTGTGGGGGTTGGAGGAGGGGTGTATAATGATTGACTAGTGCCCTACTTAGGATGCGCTGCCATTTTGGGCCTGGAAAAAAATAAAAAAAGGTCAATTTCCCTAATTTTCTACTTTTTGTTGAGTAAAAAAGTATGTCTGCCAGGGGGTGTCAAGTTAGGGAAGTCTTGGCAATTTTTGTAGGGGTTGGGGTAGGGGTCTAGAAGAATAGACTAGTGCCCTACTTAGGATTCCCTGCCATTTTGGGCCTGGAAAAAAATAAAAAAAGGTCAATTTCCCTAATTTTCTACTTTTTTTAAGTTAAAAGTGTGTCTACCCGGGGGTGGCAAGTTAGAGGAGGGTTGCAAATTTTTGTAGGGGCTGGGGGAGGGGTGTATAACAATAGACTAGTGCCCTACTTATGATGCGCTGCCATTTTGGGCCTGGAAAAAAATAAAAAAGGGTCAATTTCCCTAATTTTCTATGTTTTTTAAGTAAAAAAGTATGTCTGCCAGGGGGTGGCAAGTGAGGGGAGGGTTGCCAATTTTTGTAGGGGTTGGGATAGGGGTCTAGGAGGATAGACTAGTGACCTACTTAGGATGCGCTACCATTTTGGGCCTGGAGAAAAATAAAAAAAGGTCAACTTCCCTAATTTTCTAATTTTTGTTAAGTAAAAAAGTATGTCTGCCAGGGGGTGGCAAGCTAGGGGAGGGTTGCAAATTTTTGTAGAAGTTGGGGGAGGGGTTTACAAGGATAGACTAGGGCCCTACTTGGGATGGGCTACCATGTTGGGCCTGGAAAAAAATAAAAAAAGGTCAATTTCCCTAATTTTCTACTTTTTGTTGAGTAAAAAAGTATGTTTGCCAGGGGGGGCAAGTTAGGGGAGGGTTGTAAATTTTTGTAGGGGTTGGGGGAGAGGGGCGTACAATGATAGACCCAGGAAAAATTAGAAATGGGTCAACGGAACAGGTTGCAGGTTGCGGTGCTGTTCAACAAGCTTCCATCTCCAGATGTATGTTTCAGCAGGTGGATTTATGATAATATTAGCTATATATCATCTGTTATGAACGTTGTGTATTTTTAAGTAGTGTGTAATTTTAAGCAACGGGGGGAATAAATGGCAATTTGGTATGGAGGCGCACCGCCACATTCCTCCGCCATTCTATTTCTTTAGTATGCCGATTAAGGGATGAAGAGGGGGTTATTAAATGGGGAATTCAACTCCCCATCGAACAGTTCTGGCTAAATTCCTTAATCTCTATTACATCGGCACAATTGTCCTCAGCTTTTTTTTAACCGCGTATTGTCTGTATTTCAGAGATATTATTTAGATAATATCCATGATCTTTGTTATCAACCTAGAGGGCTCAAAACGTTCTAACGGGAATTTTTTTTTACCCATAAAATCGGTAAAACTGATGGACGAAAGCTATCTTGGAATTTTTACAACTAAGTGTCAATTAAGGTTAAACAGTAACATTGAGCCCACTGAGTTCATTATGATTTCTCAGCATTATTCACTTTCATGTGGAATTATACACTTTGTTGTTATTTGAGTTTCATATTTCATGCAATAGAGACGCGTACTTCTAGGGGCTTATCAGAGCTTGCAGTGAAACAGTTACTAATTTTCCTTAATTAATGAGACGGTAGCTGTCGATAAATACCTCCATCAACAATTTGTGATCTTTTCAATGGATCTAGACACGCAATGACGCACCTGTGGGGAATTTTACGACTGAAAATTTCAATATTCAAATCTCACTTTTAAGAATATGAGGCATGAGAACTTGAAATGGCGATGAAAGTTAAAACGAGTTCCATTCTGTCATTTGCGCGGAAAATTAGAAGGAAAAATGTCACAAGATTTTAGCCGTAAGTTACCTCTTTCTGAAATGAGTTGCGAAGAATGCTGGTGAAATTTTCTGAAAATTATAATTGTCATTGGAAAGGTTCTACACATGTATTTAAATGAGACTCCAAGGTTGAATCCTTTGAGTATACATACTGTATTTTGTACTTTGTATGTATTTAAAAAAGACTAGTATGCCTAAGTTTATCATATGATTTTTCAACGATGAGATCAAAATCAGAATTGATCCGAGTAACGTAGAGAACTATGCCATTTATGGAATTCGTCATTCGTCATCAAATGCTCAAAAAAGATTGAAAAAACCAGAGGAGAAATGTGATCTAGTGACGAACCTTCAGAACTCAAAAAGACAATAGTTCATACGCCAGTATCACTTCTGTATACATGGAAATCTCCAGAAGATTTCATTGATGAATTCCATGTTTTCAGGGGCGCTGATAACGAATATGATAACCGTTTTTGCAAAATCAAAACGTCAGGTCTATTTGTTTGCAATTTGATGTATTTTTTTAAGGGCAAATTTTTTTATTCTAAACATTTTTGTCTACCTTTAACCGTTGCCCTGAAAAATTCGCGGAAGCGCGCCGTTTGTCTCCTTCTCCGCGATATCTCCTTATCTATGATATATAGCATAGTAAGTTATTTGACAAAAAATGAGGCTTTTTCCATAAGCAACATTTTTTGATTACAACTTTCTTTCCTATGTCTAACCGTTTTCGCAAAATTGTCCTATAAACAATTAAATTGTTATAAACATATATACCTGACCTGATTTTCCAAAAAACGGTTATCATATTCAATATCAGCGCCACTCAAAACATAGAATCCCCCAATAAAATCTTCTGGAGCTTTCCATGTATACAGAAGTGACACTGGCGCATGGACTACAACCCACAGAGCCTTTCTAGTCAATCTAGGAATTTGTCAAAAACGAGCGAAGGCGTCTTGGACATGCTTAACTTGAAAAATTCTCGAAATGCACAAATGTTGAGAATCATTTCAACGAAAAAGTACAGTTCGTCAGAAAATCTCTCTTAAAAACTCGATTTTCCCACTCGACTACCACTGTTTCTATTCCTAATTCCCACAATTATTTGTTCACCCATCTTTTCTGTTTGTGTAAATTCATCATGAAAGACGTAAGCACAGATTTATCTTGTACATTTAGTAAACACTACAGTAGAAACGAGATATATTCACGGGCGGAACTGAGTGCCTGAATTTCATTAGAACGGTCCTGGGTAGCATTCTTGACGATCTGGTGCAACGGTCATGGTGAACTAGAGCGACCCCTCTTCACCAAAATTAAGAGAAAACTCTCGTGGTGTTGCATCGGGGAAGAAATCTTTATTCCTAACGTTTTTTCTTTTGAAATCCACAAGCATATACAGTAGTGCGGCATGAGTGTTTCAAATAGTAGAGCCAAGTCAGTGTACACCAATTAGAATCATTTTGCTACATAATTATCTGCCATTCGAACATAAATCTGTAGCTTTCTGGTATCGGGGGAAGGGTCGCCACCGGAAATCCCGCTTTCATACACAGACTTTTCTTTCATACACTGAAAATCTTTATACTTTCTAATTTGATGAGAAAAAAGTGATCGGATCTACCATGAAATATCATTGAAATTTTGGCCATTCCGTATGGCCCTCTTGATCTGAGATAATCTTAATGCTGTCGTAATTACTGTTACGGAGAAAGGGATTCCTGTAGTCAGATTGAAATAGACATGTCAGCTTCTTATTCATACCATCCTTACAACATTAATTATAATAATTATCGTCGTTGACCATATTATAATTTTTATATCGATTTTTTCTATTGAAGGCTTGAACAAAAAAAATGGTCCCACTGTAATAAAAAAAAAATGGAAATCTCATGGACTATCTAACTCAAATGTGACATTGATGTTAATTTAACGGGGAAAAAATACCGGGACTACATGCGATGTAGATTTAAAGGAAAATTAATCCATTTCCAGGAGGGATTTTCAATACAAAAACCTGAGTTGTGCAAAAATACAAATAGTGGGATAAAAATGTGTGTGTGTCCGTTGGGAACACAAACTAAACTTCCCGATTTGTAATTTCTGTTTGCCATTCCTAGATTTTCCGATACGCCAGTTGAATGTTTCAATGCCATTTATCAAGCAGATAATTATGAATATTTGTTAAGCCGCATAGTCAGCGTGAGGACGAGAATTATGCGCGTTGCTGGAGTGGGAGTGAAACACCAATAAAGGTGTGACCGATCGAGGGTTGAACCCGTCATACCTTCTTAATTTTGATAAATATGGAGAAAAGTGATAAAAATTAAATATACATTTCCTTTTAGAAAGTAAATTCAGCTTAATACTTTTTGCCGTATCTCTTACCGTTTTTGAAATAGAGCGTTGTAAACAATTCAATTGTTAATAACAAAAAAACTGCTTGGTCAATTTGAATCAAAAAATAATCCGATCTAAGTTCCATCCATTCGATAACCCAGATCGTTCGCTCCATTCGTGAGACATCCTAAACGGAAAATTTCGATTCCGCACATTCAAACACTCTCGCATACAAACACACACACACACGCACGCGCACACACATACACACACTTTGTTCAACTTAGAATTCGACGGGAAGCATTTTGGTATACTTAAAACCCTAGGTATGAATCGAAATAAACAAAATCGATTTCGGGGTCATTACAATAGCTTCCCGAAAAATCGGGAAGTTGAACAAGAAAATTCAATGATATATTTGCCTGAATTAGTCTAATTTTACTGAAATTTTAACACAATTTATCTATACTTCCCATCTACAACGATATTTATATGCACTCTTAAATTTTTTGATGTCGATATTGCATGGACTTTACACGAAATATAATGCTGAAAGACCGTATTGCCTGAACTTCAAAAAGAAACGGCCTATAAATATCTTTTGCGACTCGACAGGAAAAAAATTTAGTGCAAACGATTTGAGAAATGAGGTAATTTGTAGAATTGGAGAAAAATGTCGTTCATCCCTATTAGAGGAAATTCCTCAATGACCATCTAAAAACTTATGGGAGAAATATCTGAGCAATGCATGCACACCGGGAAAAAAAGGGGGCAATCCCCCATCAAATGGGTGGTGTGAAAATTGAAAGGCGAGCAGCCGTGAAATGTTCGTGTGAAATCTTTTGGTTAAAAGCCAACGTAACACTGTGTTCGGAGGTGGAGTTAAAGACCGAAGAGCGCGAAGATTCCGCTCCGCCACTACGAAACGTAAACCCGGTAGTGGGGAACTCCGCATAAGAACGGGACATCCTCAAGAAAAGCGTTCATTCTGATAGCAGTTGGTATTCCATCCAGTGGCGATAAATTTTTATTCAAATGTTAGTTTTTAATTTTTTTTCAATCATTCGTTTGGCCAATTGCTAAAATTTTTTCCCATGAAGCCAAAGCCACGGAAAATCGGCAAAATTGATTGGGAATTTAATTGTGAATTTACTTAACCGTTTACAATTTGGGCACCCCAGGTTGCTTTAAAATTTTTAATTTCTCTTTTTTGGTTAATTCTGTGGTGCAAATCTGTTCTGTGATCAATTCTATCAGTGAAGATTGGTTCTGCATTGAAGGAATCAACCGGAGGAGAGGTCCACGAGTTTTCTGCTATCATCAGGTGTGTGTTATTGCAGAAAATATTCCATAATTATAGATCGGAAAAGCCAGCAGTTTTCACGCACTCCATGGGTATACGTGGTAAACTCGTATGAATTTATGCACAAGTATCGGTAGGCGTTCATCACCGGATGCTCGAGGACGTACGACAGGCTACCGTTCATTGACATTGACGATTATATCAAATCGGCTTCCTCACGGCTAGAATTGAGGAGCTGATAAGATTGAAAATTGCAACCGATTTCGTTAAGAAGATCAGGAAACTTGCTCCGAAATTGATAAAATGGAAAAAAGGATCTGTAGTGTTAGAGAAATTCCCCGGATATTTACAATTTTCCGATGCAGAACGGTTTATTTCGAGAAATAATCGGTGAATCGAGTCGAATCAATTTTAGTTTGGCATATCTTTCCGATGAATATCTTGAATTTTTGGCATATTACCGTAATGTTTGTCAGTTTTTTTTCAACTTTGATATCGTTTTAAAAAAAAACATCTGATCAAAATTGTAATATCTTATTTGTGAGAAATTAACAACTTCGGAAAACGAAACTTAATCACGATTGTATTTTTTTTATACTCAAAATTGACCGTTTCCAAGTGACAAATTAATTCAGCATACATTCCCTATATGCATAGAGACAACCAAATGACGGTCAAAGTGAACGACGTTCTGGGATACGCACGGCGTGTCAAAGTAGAGCTTGAGAATGAGATGCGATTCGCACGTGTCCAACATAAAAAATATACCGTGACTAAATTGTATGCGACCTTTGGCGCTGTGAAATAAATCCAGTTTCAAAAGTCTCAAGTGGTTTAACCGTTTTTGTTTAATTGTGAGAGAATTTTTTTCCAACTTCTCATTAAGTGTAGTGAATGAAAAATTTGCAAAAATTAATGTTTCAACTTCTTCAGCTGTTAAATAACTCAGTGCTAGTGCATTTCCTTCTCGGAAATGAATCCCGTAATTTTTCAGTAAAGAAACGGTCATCTAATGAGTGTTCTTTTTTGTCAGAATGATAATTTCTGGTCAGTGAAAAACTATTTTGGAGATATGTCTTGTACGAAAGATTCTAAATAAAGTTGATTCGTTGGTCATTTTTGAAATGGTAAAATTGGGATTTTCATTCCCAAAATTTACAGTTCATGAGGCTACAGAAATGAACAGAAAGGTCATAGATTGTCCCTAAAATGTCATTCTATATGTGGAATTGAATGTGAATATTCATGTCATTGCGATATTAAAAGTAAATGAATTGTACTCTATAATTTGATATTTTTGTCATATACTTTGAGCATATAATAATAGAAGAATAAGGACTCATACCCATATGGAATCTCTTTCTACTTTAATAATTTTCGACATTGCTGCTACGTTCAGCTCGTGCCGAAAAGTTACTTTTCGGCACTCGTAGAACGTAACATCACTGTCAAAAACTATCGTTCGACACACGTGCGACGGGGTGTTTCAGCTCCTGCGATTGGCAGTGTTCGGCTTCGCCTCGCGCCGCCAACTTCGCACTCGTGAACACCCCCTCGCATTTGTATCGAAATATACTATTATGAGTTTTTGTAAAATGATATGGAAATTGTTGTATACAATTCTGGAAACTCTAAAACCCTGAAAAATTTTACGGAGTTTCGATTAGGTTTACAATATTTTCCGAAATAGAACACAATTTTGGAAATTTTCTACTAATGGACTACTTGTAAAAAATGAAGGCTATTGTAAAATAACTTACGGAGATTCCTGCATGTCAATTCATTTTTATTTACGACTGAAGAGAATTATGGAGCTATATTTCTTATTAAGTTTTTAATAATAAGAAGTTACCACAAAAGGAAAGTTATATAATGTTGTTATATTTTTGTAGACTCTATCAGGCATATTGACTCGGATTAGCGTTTCGTAGCCAATATATGAGCCTGTTCTATAAGCCCCAATGGACAATCTTTGGTTTTTACAGAAAAACCTTGCACATCTGACCCCGGAAGTTGAAACGTTTTCGAATCGGATGAATTTCCCCGATTACATTTCCTAGTACTTCAAAATCTTAAAAAATTGTAGACGATTAAGTAATTTCGACTTTACAATGTTTCCAGTCGTCTGATGTCATCATCCCAATGAACACCCTCTTTTTTCTATATATATCGAAGAACCTTCAGCACCGACGGAATCAAATAAATGCCTGCATTCTTTAGTCGCACAAAACTTGATCTCCTTCAAACAAATTCCTCCACAACAACCTGGAGCTCTGTATAAAATAATAAAACCCGGAATAATTGAATGAAAAATGATTGACATTGATAAATCATCTCACCACTTGGTCTTGACTCGGCGCGAAACAGCGTTTGGTAACGAGCGTAAAAAAATGTTTATCCACGTACGGTAAGGGGGTGTCGGGGCAAATCGGACATTTTCAAGTGTTCACGAGCGAGGGTTGATGGGTTAGGCCTCATTAAGTGACTTCGTAACTTTGAACAGACGCTGATGAAGTCTTTTTCGTAGTCGACTGAAGTGTGATTTCCTCTCCTTTCGGCATCTATTGTATTCTTCAGTTTTCAATATGATTGAAAATTACATGAGCAATGCGTGATGTCGATTGTAGCTTCTGACATTAAATGGATCACCTTGAATAAATTGATTGAGTATTGGATGACTATAATTAGATCGAGGCTAATTGACTCAAGAGAAAGTAGAAGTTACGATTGATCTTAAAGAGGCGGGGATGTGCGGAAATTCCAGCGGTGATGTAAATAATTTTAAGTCTTACATGGAGTATTACGACTTAGATCACGGACGACAGAAAAAATAATGAAATTGATTATATTCAATTTATGATTCTAATATATCAGTTGATAGGCATCTAATCCCTTCGCTCTGCCTTTCATCACACACTCGATGCGTTACAAATGGCTATTTTTGATGTTTCATGAGGAATAATCAATTTAAGTTGTCGGGCTTGATGGCGCCTAGGCCAGCTCAATATAGTCAATTCCATCTGCACATAGAGAGCACAATATAGAAAAATATGACGTCTAATAGGTGATCTAATAGAATCCATGTCAATTTACCCACCCTAACCTGTTTTTCTCTTGTGAACATAAATGAAAGTTCAAATTTTTGAAACACTATGTCGTGATCAGATCAATGGAATTAAAAGACTAAAAACTTTTTGCGATGATGTTCTAATAGCAATAATGGCCTATAATGTCATATCGTTAAAAAAAACCGAGTTGCGACTTGAGCTTGTGGTGAAGAAGTTTTCAAAAAAGAATTTTTGTTGTGAAACTCGAAGCGTAACATGGTCCGGATTGTGAGATCTAACCATTGTTGTTGTTTTGATCCGCTACATATCCTAATCAGATCACAATAATGATAATAATGATACACCAATAATACTGGCTAAGATTGTTGATATATTTTTTTAACTTCCCGATTATTCGCGAAGTTATTGGAATGCGCCCAAAATCCAAATTTTTATTGTTCAATTCTTAACGTTTACTTTCTGTATAAGGGTCACACTGAGAGAAAAGTCCGGGAATTTTTGTGGGAAGGTGCGGGAAAAATTATTGTGCTGTACTAGAATCGAGGCGCAAAGTGCCACGGTAGATAAAAAAGTATTAAACCGTATTGTAAATTTTCTTTGAAGACCAATTGAAATGACCTATTGCTTGTTCCAGTAAAATTACAGAATAGTACAGGAAAATTTCGCTGATGGAACCTGAAAATTTCGTTGACGGCACTAGAAAACTTGCTCAACGATAAAGCAAAATTTATTGAACAGTACTAGAAAATTTGACCAATCGGAAAGGAAAATTTATTTCACTGCTGATCAAACTTTCCTATACCATGGTTTAAAAAAAAAATTACTATTATCAATATTTCGATTTTAAATTGAAATTATTGGAATGATAATTTTTGTATGAAACATTGTTTATTATATAGATGTATAGATATATGCATACACCTAATGCACATTATTAATATCATAATTAACTAACTTTAGAGTCATGGATACCCTTTATGATAACTTTTACATAACTTAACATTTACATCGAATTTTACATGCAATAGCAGCGAGTTAACTAATTAGAGTCAAGGATTTGCCATACATATTTGCTCTGATATACTTGATGGCATTCAGTATGCTCATCCCAAAAAACCCAAAGTAATTCCCTAACTGTTAAATAAAATTGGGATGGAGATCTTAAAATTATTCTATCCAACAATCAGTCTCAAATTGAATTAGGAAACAGAAGTATGATGATAAATACTCGAAGCAGCAATTCAGAGTTAATGAGGAGTATGAAATGCGTTCGGCATCGCCTACTATATTACTGGAAAGAAAATAGAAAAAACCATTAGTCCCAAATCTCCCACATACACATTCATCCAATGACACCATTCAATGAAGATAATCTCATAATTATAGAATAATTTGGCAATATTCCAATACCACGTGCAGAACGCTACATGATCACAGATGTTGACAAAATTCTTTTTCATGCCTGGTACACTGTTAGGTATCGACAGAAAAACGAAAAAAAAAGAAACAATACTTATCAATTATTCAAAGTCGTAATCCTTATTTCTTTCACTCTATTTACTTATTCGCCAACGGCTTATTGAAATTTTTGGACTTATAACCCACATATCACAATGCAAAACGTCGTTATGCAGGTCCTATGCAATATGACAGCTACCCAGGTAGGAATTGACGATCGGGTCAGGGCTTGTTCAGCCCTTGATCAGGGCTGACAGATGTTGGATTGAGGCTGAGCGCCAACTCTGGTTGAGTCCTTATCCACACCCAAAATGATAACGCGTTTTCAGGCTCGGGCCCCAAGCCTCAAAACAGGCTGACTAAAAGGGTCTCAGAAAAGGCTGGGATTAAATCAAATTTGACTTTTCACTTTAATCAATTTCAGCAAATCATCTAATTAATTATGAATAATGGTTGAAATGTGATTATTAACCATCTGAATTCTTCGGGGTGAATAAAAACAAGTAAAAAAAAACCGGCCGACTAGAGATTTGAACCGTGGCCCTTCTCATTACCTTTGATACCTTACTCACTTAGCTATCAAAGCCTTGACTTGACTTGAAAATTGTTTATTAACATTTGTCATATATACATACTATATACAGTATTAATATCTTAAGTGCTACGTTCTAGATCACCAGCCGTTGGCTTTATATCTAATTTGAAAGAAGTGTAACCTAATTTTTCATTATTACAGATATTTGTGATTATTTACATGATGACTCGATATAAGGAAAAATGACTTCTAAAAAACCTTATAAGTAATGGGTGCATGAGGGGCGGGAGAGAAAAGGATATATGGAAAGGTGGGACAAAACAGGTGGTCAGCGGGACCAATTGGATTTTATGTCAATATTGATGTTTTGGAGCTGGGAATTAGGATGGGATTGTAGCTTAAATTTAAATGTCTCATTTATTCTATCGATAAATTCGCCTATGGTTGTCATGCCGAGCGTTTCGTGTATTTCCACAATAGTCGTTCTTCTTTTAAAATTTCCTATTATTCGTAGGAATTTATTTTGAATCACTTGAAGATGATTCAAGTGCATTTTCGCTGCATTGTGCCAGGCAGGACAACCATAGGTGATAATGGGCCTAATTAACCCTTTGTAGAGAGTAAGTTTGAGGGATTGACTGAGCGCGGGTGATTTTAGCAAATTATATAATCTTACTAGGATAACTTTAGTCTTGACCTTGATTTCAGATATATGCTTTTTCCACAGGAGTTTGGAATCGATGTGTAAGCCTAAATACTTTACAGAGTCGGTTGGTGTGATCTTATCGCTACGAATAGTTAAGGTCGGCTTGGCCTTGGAGCTAGTAAATAAGATTGCTTCTGTTTTAGCAGCATTCACTTGAATTTTCCATTTCGTTAATTCACTGATTGTGAGAGAAGCAGCATTTTCTATTCTTCTAATAGCTTTGTTTATCGATTTGCTAGCTGAGTACAAGGCAATGTCATCAGCATAGCCTGCAATGGATACATTTCTCGGAATTCTACTAAAAACAGAAGCAATGTACAAGTTGAATAAAACAGGCGAGAGAATAGACCCTTGTGGGACTCCCGCGACAATTTCTATTTTATTCGAAAGCGAAGTTTCGACTCGAACTCTGATATATCTATTTGAGAGATATGATAGTAAAATTTTACATAGATATTTAGGGACATTTAATCCTTCGAGTTTGTATATAAGGCCTGTGGGCCAAACAGAATCAAAGGCCTTCTCGCTGTCCAGGAGAAGAAGAACGGTATCTTCTTTCCGGTCTTTCGCGGATTTTATATCATTCGTAATTCTAACCAGCTGGTGGCAGGTCGAGTGTTCTGATCGAAAACCAAATTGATTGATAGGCATTAGTTGTAACTCTTCTATGGGTTTTTTGAGACGAGCTAAAATTATTCGCTCAAAGAGTTTAGCCAATACCGGTAGGAGGCTGATAGGCCTATAGCTCACCGGATGCGAAGGGGGCTTACCGGGCTTTAGAATCGGAATGACCACCGCTCCTTTCCAGAGTTCCGGGAAATATTGTCTGAGGAGGCATGCATTGTATATCTTTGTTAGTAAACTTATTGCTTTAATTGGGAGGTTTTTTAGTGCTATATTGGGAATATTATCCACACCCGGGGCAGATTTATTTTTTAGTTTTTTGATAGCGGAAGTGATTTCACGGGGATTCGTGAGGAATTTTATGGGAGTTTCGATAGGGGCTTTGAGGATAGTCTTTCTCACATGACCTGTGGCTTGTTGTTCAAAGGATTTATTGCCTCGGGAGGCCGATATTTCGTGTATTTGTGCGTAGTGTCTGCAGAGTGTATTTGCCTTGTCGTGGTCTTCTGTGTGGAGTATGTTGTTTGACTTTAGTGTGGGGATTTTTCGTTTACCGGTATTATTAAAATATTTTGCTACGCGCCAAATAGAGTGATCTTTTAGGTTCATGTTTCTGAGTTTGTTGTCCCAAGATGATTGTTTCCATTCGGTTAATTTAAGTCTGATTTCTTTTATCAGCTGATTGAGTTCGGATTTAAGGTAGCGATTTCGGGTTTTTTGCCATCTTGACCTAATGTAATTTTTTAGCTTTATTAATGAGGCTATTTCGGGTGGGATAGGAGTGTGGGTGGATTTGGTTGATCGTTTGGGAGTGGAGGAATCCAGGGCTGTTTGAATGACTTGAGTGAAATGTGTTATGTGTTGATCTATTGCTTCAGGGTTGTTACAAGTCGGGTTTGGTGTAGAAATCTCATCATTTAAGATATCCTTGAACTTATTCCAGTCGGTTTTTGCGTAGTTTAGAATTTTTGATGATTCTGGTGAGGTTGGTCTGCCAAATAGGGAGAAAAACAATGGTAGGTGATCGGATGGGGATTCGGAAAGTGTGGTGAAATTTTTAATGATAGAGATGTTGTTAGTTAATAAAAGGTCAATAGTACTAGGAGTGTTTGAATTATGAGGGTAGTGTGTGGGAACGTCTGGAAAGAGCAGATTAATTTTTTGTTCCGTCAAAAAATTTGAGAGAATCTTACCTGATTCGTTTGGCCTAGCAGAGGTCCAAGCAGTGTCCTTCGCATTTAGGTCTCCAACAATAATTGTTGGAGTACTATCGGAAAGTAGGTGCCTCAATAGGTTTGTATCTATTGAGACATCCGGTGGATTGTAGATCGAGTAGATCTTCGTTTTTTTATTGTTTACTTGGACCTCTACTCCCACGTATTCGGTGAGCGACAGGAGATCATGCGGAAGAGTTCTATGTGACAAGGTTTTGTGGATCGCCACCGCAACACCACCACCTGCTTTGGCCGTTCGGTCTTCCCTGATCAGCGAGAAGTCTGGGAAGTTAATGTTCTTCGTTTTGCTGTTTAACTTAGTCTCTGAAATCAGACAAATTTTGATGTTATTTCTGTGGACGATGTGTAATAACTCGTCCAGATTAGGTTTGAGCGCAAAAATATTAATTGCTAATATGTTGATTATGTTTGCTGGGGAATCGTAGGTGTGTTTGAGGAGGGTAAGAACAGGTGAACATAGGATGCGATGATTGTGATCCTATCAAATGGTGTAAGGGCTGTTTGGAGTTTAGAGCTCATCTCTTTTAGCTCTGAAAGGATTTCGGGAATTCCAAGGGTTGTTAGCTCGTCAAGGACTTGCTTTGCTGTAATTACATAGTTTATAGTTCTACTTAAATGAGATTCGGGAACATGTGTTTCCATTGGGATGGTCCTAGGTTCAGCAGTGGGTGCGATAAGATTCCTTCTCGAGGTTTCCACCGTCGGGAAGAAGGAAGCGTAGGTGGGCCTGGACGTATTGGCAGTAGAACTCGGAATTGGCACTGGGACTGCAGGAGACTGGAGGGACTGGATGTTCCTGTCCAGATTCTGGATCGTGGCCGAGTGAGGTGTAGTGGGCAGTTCCAATGGCGCTATGTTGGGCCTGGCCGATTGAGCTCGTTTTTTCTGAGTTTCCATGAATTTTAGGCGCATGGAACACTCTCTATAGCTGGCTGTGTGGGCGAGTCCGCAGTTTGCACACTTCAGGGTTTTGGAAGTGCAGACTTTTACGTCATGGTTTGACGCACACTTGACGCATCTCAGGTTCAGGTTGCAATGTTGGCTTGCGTGGCCAAATCTCTGGCACCTGAAGCATTGGGTAGGTTGCTGGGATTTTACATATTTTTCTACCTTATACGTGTGGTAGAAAATCGTTTTGATTTCAGCGAAGCTGGTCAAGGTTGTTTCCGGGCCAACCGTGATAGCGAAGATCGGTAATGGCCTGTTTTCTTTGGTGTCTCCGTCTTTGTTTACTTTCACGAACTGGCGAACGGAAAGTACGTTGACGCCGTGTTTTGATAACTCGGCTTGAATTTCGTCTTGTGAAAAACTGCTTGGAAGCCCTTTCAGAATATATTTTTTCGGTCGCTCACTTTTAAGACCGAAAGTGAAGAAATTGATATCTTGCCTTTTCAGGATACTTGCGATTTTGTTGTAGTCCTCGAGCGTTCGTAGATGGACGATCGTGGTACTTCCATTAAATTTCATCTTGAAATTTTTATCTGTGGCGTTGCTCTGCAGAAAATTGATTAATTTTTTTGTCTCCATTTTTTCATTCTCGATGATTAATGGAGGGACAGAGGTTTGTTTTGGAGCCTCTTGAGGTCCATCAGAAGTATCGGAGGGTTTGGCGAGGCGAGCGGGAACTGAACTCGCGCTAGTCGAAGGTTTCGAAACGGCTTTTTTCGTTTTTTTTGGGTCTTCCATCGGAGGACTCATTTTGGCTTTCCTTTTTGGAGCCAAGGGAATTTTGAGGTTTTTTAAGTTTGACACTTTTGTGCCAAAACTTTTACTCGATTTAGAATTTCACTGTACTATAAGCGCTGGACGTTAGAAATTTATATTTCGCAGAGAGCGGTAGACATGCGTCCGCACGACACCGACTCAAAACAAATACTGTGCTATCAAAGCATTGTTGTAAAATGACAGTGTTTTAGAGTCTAACAGCGTTAGGGTGTTTTTTGACTTGGATTTCCATTTCAATGACAAGTATTTAAATTGATTTGCATTGAGTATTAGCATTGTCATTATTGATTATTATCTTTTCATTCGAGGATAAAGTTTTAATGAACCACTGAATCTCGGACAGATTAATTAGTGAATGTATATCCAATTTAGGCAGCCTCGGGAAACAAGGGCTGGTACAAGCCTGATCTAGGCTGAGTTTGAGAGCAGATGTCGTGGATTTATTTATTATCACGATAACTATATTTCCAAGTCATTAAACCGAAATCATGAATTATAAAAAAAACGACATTTTGAATTTAATTCGACATCTTAGGCTCGGCTGAGCCTTTGTTGAGCCTTGGGAGATCCAGCCTCGATATGCACGGCCTGAACCGAGCCTGATTCAGTACTTGCAACCAGCCTCAAAAACGACCCCATATTCAGGCTGGAGTGGACGATAAAGTCAAGCCTGGTTCAAGCTTGGGACGCTCATCCTGATAGAATCAGCCCTTGCACAGGGCTGATTCCATCGTCAGCCTTTGATATTCCTACCTGGGTAGGCGTGAATATGCCCACGAACGTGCGAGCATCTACGATGAGTCCCCACTTCCCAATTTAGATAAATATTATGAGCGGCGTGAAAAAAGTCACGGATTGCACGAAAAAGTAATTGACGGCACTAGAAAATTTCCCCGAAAGTCTAGATTTATTGACTGATGATCAATAATTCCTCGCGGAAGCCACCATAAAATTTACGAAACGACGAATTTTCTTGTGCCGTCCTCGAATTTTTCCCACGCTCTATTGGAAAAATTCCTTCCATATATATCAAAATTTTCTGCTCAGACTGACAGTTTTTTCTTTCTTAACAATAAAAACCGTGAGGACGGCGTTTTGCGCCTCATTTCTAGTGCCGAGCACTACAATTTTTCGCGGACTTTTCCCTCCGTGCAGTCCATCGTCTAAGATATTTATTTCTGTATACAATATTTCCTATGAGAAAATATGCTCCAGAATGTAACTTTTCAATAACCAAAGCGTCTGATTTAATACGATATGTGGCAAACAATGATCGTTAAACTACAATCCGTTCATTGATTTGGTCATTACCGCAATGGGGAAAATTCTTTCAATTTTTGTTCTTTACGTCTACTGTAAAGGCATAGGTATAAAAGGCAAAGGCAGGGTATAAATGCCACAGGTGATTCGCGAATAGTTTGTGATTTCGTCCATTATTTCGTGATTGTCGCGAGAAATAATATTCAATAAGTGGAATATGTATGTAACCGTCAACGGGTCGAAACAATAATGTTCCTAGAGGAACGGAACCGTTAATCTCATAAAATTTCCATGCCATATTGATTCCTTCGTTCCTGAGGCCTTCTAAAGAAACGTCTCATTGAGTAAATCAGTTCAATGGCTATGGTAGGTCCGTTCGACAAAATAAGCGCATCCAGAAAATATCTTAAACATTTAACTTTTGATATTCGTCATTGTAATTACTTCCCGCAATCCCAAGGTTAATATGAAATGGATGTATACTATTACAGAGTTGGGGAAATATAATTCTGCTAGGATAGATCGGACTTTTTGCTAGTGATAATAAAATATGTTCCTATAATAAGACGAAAACTACGATAGTATCTTTGGTTCAAAAACAAAATTTTGGAAGAAGGATTGGATTAATTTTTAAAACATTATAATTAAATGAAGCTAATTGTCCTTCGCTCACGGATATAGTTTAAAGATTTCTGAATCCATAGAGCATATGTTTCTCTGCTATAGAAGAACCAAAAAAAAAATATTACAAACAATCTTTTTTTTTGCAAGAACAATCCATGAATTTTTCCGTGCCAGTTTCGGAATTTATGAAATCAATTCCTAATGACTATGAGGAAACAGAATGGTTTGGGTAATGGGAATTTCGGAATTAAATGTCAAAATGTTTTTTATATTCTTCAGGGATTTACTAAACCAATCCAACAAGATTCTTAGCTAAACGTCAAGGCCTTCTAGAATTTTTCCATTCTATACGATATGAGATTCTCACAGAAATTCTGTAGTGTATATAAAAAGTCCCTATTTGCAGTTTGGAAAATTGATAGACTTGTGTTCTCAAACTGTTTTTTTTTTACTATTTAATTTGCGCGTACGGTGGTTGAGCATGTGTATATATATATTTATGGATTAAGTGGAGAAGTGGTAGCGACCGTCCTTTACCACGATCCCCACCTCATTATATGATGGAACGATATACTCCCTCCAATATGCATCGATATGCTGTCGGCATCAACGGCTTTCGCATGTTACAACTTCCATCGGTAATCTGAAATATGCGAAGCAGTGGATGTTACATAGTGTTGCATTAGTTTCGCTTCTAGAGTGAAATATGCCTCTTCATTGCCTCAATTGAAATGGATGAGAACAGTTTTTAAAAACATTTTTCGGTGTACAGAATCTGTTTCAGAGCATATGTATAACGTTGATCACTCCTTGTTTCTCTCGCTGCAATCCTTTCGTGAATAGTAGGACCGGCAGTTGGGATAGCTTATTCCAATCGATTGTAAATTTCTGTTCATCTGCCAAAGCTTTATCGTGACCTACAGATTGATAATGACCTGAGTGAAAAAACAAAGCAGCAGACAGTCATAAGTGACATTACTTGGATTAGATTTCGCAATATAGAAATTGATCTTTCAATAAATATTTTCATCAATATGAATATAAATAAATAAAACAAATTGTTTGAGGAGACCACCATGACTTAAGATCCGCGGAATGCCACTCATGCTATCGCTTCGACCGGATTACTCACAATAGGTATAAAGATCACAATTGATTCTTGTTGTTTATGTTGATTATATTGTACGCATCAATTACCCAGGCGGGAAGTGCCAAGCCTTGACAATGGGGCCACGCTTGGTAGAAGCTAGGATTGCCTAGCCTTGGTATGCCTAGCTCGGAACAAGCTCGATTCCATCGCTACGCCTAGGTAAATCCAAGCTTGGGGATTCCAGGTAATTCCAAGCTTGGAATCCAAGCCTGTGCCAAGCATGGTCCAAGCTTAGTTTCCAAATTTGGCCTCAGAATGCTTAACCAAGCTTGGCCGGGCATAAGTTACCAAGTTAAGCCTAAGCTCGGGGATACCAGGCAATTCCAAGCTTGGCATCCAAGCCTGTGCCAAGCATGGTCCAAACTTAGTTTCCAAGTTTGACCTCACAATTCTTAACCAAGCCTGGCCGGACATAGGTTACCAACGTAGGCCCAAGCTTGGGAATCCCAAGCAATTGGAAGCTTGGAATCCAAGTCTGTGCCAAGCATGGTCCAAGCTTAGTTCCCTAGTTTATCCTCAGAATGCTTAACCAAGCTTCCAGTCACTCAAGGAGGGGTACGCCATGTCACAGTCTCCCGTAGAAGGTACACACATACGATTTCCCACGCGTTCGGCCGCCACTTTGAAGCTATTGGCGTTGCATCACAGATTACATTGTGTATCAAGGGTTATTATCCATGAGTTAAACCCGTAGTGAACTTCAGTGAATTGGTTTTAACGTAAGCAAAAATGTGTTGTCATTCAAGGACGAAATTCCAATCGTTTTCATAATTATAATCATGTACCGGGTGAAAAAGTCTTAAATGTGAGATTTTCTGATATTCTTACCGTACAAAATACTGACTGATAAATAGTGTTAAAGGATGAGTGATTTTGGGGAGGACCCCTGCTTCAATGTGCAATTTAATTTCGAATGCACCGGATTATCCTAAGGTGTTGCAATCGTGAATTCTACGTGGATGAACAAATCTAAAGGTGAACGGTGTACACTAAAATGCAAATTTCCTTTTCCAAGAGAATATTGGGAGTTGGAAAAAGTTTTACATCGGCAAGTGGGACCCAAATCTAGCTGGGATGAATTTGATGTCCAAAAATGTACAGGAACCGATATTGGGGAATGTTGACGAGAAACTTGGGCCGAGTTTGCTTTGCAAGCTTGAGCGGAGCTTTCTCTCAGAGTTTCGGTCGAGCTTTCGTTCCGAGTTTGGGCGGAGCTTAGTGTCCGGGTTTGGGCGGAGCTTAGTTTCCGAGTTTTGGCGGAGCTTAGTTGCCGAGCTTATTTTCCAAGCTTGGACCTAGCTTTCTTTTTGAGCTTGGGCCAAGCTTGCTGACCTAGCTTAGAATGAGGCTTGGAATTCAGGCTTGGCCCATGTGTTACAAACCCATTCTGCACCAAGGTTGACCCAAGCTTGGGTGCCAAGATTGTTCCAAGCGTAGTAAACCTTGGTCCAAACTTGGCTCAAGCTTAGCCCAATCGTCAATTCGCACCTGGGTTACTGTTAATAAGATGATTACTCTTTGTTTAATTGTCAAGCGGTTGAACTGGAGAAATGATCCTCCATTAGATATCTTTAAGCCATTATTTGTTTTCCTCAATGTATGAAAAATTACGAGAAATAATAATAATAAGTCTTCCGAATAAAATGCGTTGGCTTCATTGTAATTATTGCTTCGGCATTCTTGAATATAATTCGAAACATTATGCTCAGCATAATAGCTGTGCAAATCTCGAGATTTAGGGCTTTAATAAAAGAAAACTAGTGGGGTAAAAGTGTGCGGGCCCCCCTCGGGAACACAAACAAAACTTCCCGAATCGTAACTTCTGTATCAACTAAACCTTACAATAGCCAATACTTTCGAGCTAATGACTAAATTGACTCGAAAAAACTAACGACTTTTTTTTATGGGTTTCAATTTAAATGATGATTAACACAAACTTTAGGTAAAATTGATTATATTTCACTTGTTTACATATCGAGATGTTATATGATTGTTAATGAATTTTACGTTGGAAAGCTAAACGGTTTTCTCAAATTCCCGTTAAACTTTATTTAAACTAATAAGGAATTTACGTAGAGTCAAAACTGAGAACAAGTCACAACTTTAGTCTTTTTTGGTTTGACAAATTGGAAAATATCTCACGATTTAATATTTGCGCACAAAGTTTGGTTGAGTAGTTAGCCGGTCTAGCTGTCGATCACAAGTACCTCCAGAAATTTGTTTCTACCTAGTTGAGGTGAAAATTTGGGGTCTGTCCTCATCTGTTCTTAGTGGTAGGGATAGCTGATAGTGGATTGACCAAAAATGCAATGGACTTATGTGATTGGTTCACTAGAGTTTTCTGGACGTACTTGAGTAGGAAGATGGGAAGTGTCCGCGTGGAGTATCTGAGGGTTCAAGTATAGGTATGCTCAGGTATAGAAATGAGGTGATTATTTAGTGTCTACATTGAGTCGTAAAAATTGTCTAGAATTTCGAGTTGTAAAAGGTGTAAAGTTGTAAAATTTGTCTGCAAATTGTGGGTAAAAGTACCATCTTGGCGACAGACAAGATTAAACGTGATTTCCCGAGGATTAATTTTATGATAGTCAAAAATAGATTTTTTATGATATGAAAAACGGTCAAACATTTCTGTTCACATTTGTTGCGAAGTCATAAATCATTTAAAAAACATAGAATGATGGTATAGAGACTATTGAAATATTAAAACTAAATATGAAATATTTTGAATTGTTTACGCGAGATATTTCCCAATTCCGAAAACCGTCCAAATATGTAACATTTGATCTTTTCGGTACGACACAACTTCTGTTTAGAATTCGTAGACATGTCAATAAAATGTTTAAAGACTGGTCTCACAGAAAACAATGTGGGTAAATTAGTGTAATCCGTGAGGTTCACAACGAGAACTTGCAGATTTGAGAATTTCAAACTCTTCCATTTATGAAGCAGATAATTATGAACATTTGAGTAGGCGCATAGTGAGCGTGAGGACAAGACTTATGCGCGTTACTAGAGTCGGAGTAAGACGCCAATGCGGGTATGACTGTTCGAGGGTTACACCCGGCATACCTCCTAAATTATGACAATTATGGAAAAAAGTCATAAAAAATTAAATGTGCATTTCCACTTACAGAGCAAGTTTCGTTTAACATTTTCTGCCGTATCTCTCACCGTCTTTGTAGGAGAGCGTTGTGAACGATTTAATTTTTAATAGCGGAAAAACTGCTTGAGCAATTTAAAACAAGAACAAATCCGATCTAAATCTCATGAAGCCGCTCATATGATGACCTCGATCACCCAGATCGTTCGATCCGTTCATGAGAAATCTTTTCCACCCATACCAACACACACACACATTTTCTCAGAACTTGGCAGGAAGTTTGGGTCAACTTGAAACACAACTTAAAAATCGGGAAAAAATCGATTTTGGGGTCATTACTACAACTTACCAATAAGTTAATAAATAAAGTTAGTAAATTCCATGAAAATTAGGGGGAAAAAATACGTGTATCTCATTTTAAAAAATGTCATTGATAAGCCGATTTGGAAAAGTAAGTTGCAATGGGTATTCCCATGGGGATTTTATGTTTTTTCATTACTGAAAATCAAATCGTGCGTGAAATGTGATTAATTTAGAGAAACTATTGATTTTTAACTATCTTTAATTAATGTTCGAAATATGCTGTGATTCAAATATTGCTGCGGCTTCAAAATAGCAGTCTTCCCTTGAATAATTAATAAGTTAGCGGTTCCGCATGCCTGGTCTATCGATACAGGTCATTTCGTGGTTAAGCACCCGCACCTTCGTGTGGTTTACGTGTAGGGATATGTGCATCTTTACTATAAAGCATTTATTCTCCGCGAATCTTCGGCAGTTTATTGTTTATGCATAAAAAACCATGATTACACAAATAGTGCCTTACTCTTACGCTACAACGTAAATCGATGTTTTAACCGCGGCAAACGGTATAGAACGTCCTCACTCACATAAATTTTCACATGAGTGAGGGTCTTTTATTTTAGTTTACTAGTGGTAAAAGGAACTGATTATGACGATAAATATTTTGGTTCCGCGCATTCATGGCAGCATTTCTCAGAAGACAATCCAATGCGAAAGCAGTACATGCTAAAATCCTTCTGCTTACTAGAACTAGGGTGACCCGACCAATAGTTGCAGGATGGGAAGAAATACAATTATCCCTGCTGTGCACTGCCAGAAAACACTTTTATCGGATAAACAATAGAGTGTATGGTAATAGTGGAAGTATAGTATGTGTAGACTAATTACAATGTACATTTTACAAAGACTTAGAAAATTCTACAACCTTATTGGGGGTATGCATTTGCACAAGGTGCCCGTTTTGCCCCGCGCTCCCCTCTAACCCTTTTTGTAGATTCGATTGATCTATATATAGATATATGAAAGAGGTTTATATTTAATATATTTTATAAAAAAAAAAACTCCATTCTATTCGTATACCCTTTCGGGTCTTTACGATTTGTTCCCATCCCACTCCCCTTTAACCCCACTGCACAGCATTCGCCCAGTTTGTCACTGGAATTGAGGGAAAACCATTGGAAAAAAACCTCAGATTGGTCCAGCTCGTTTCTTTTACGAAACTCCCGTTCGGTTGTGTCGTGTGAGTTAAAGCCTGAAAAAAAAACCCCAAATACCGCCTCTGCCGGTTTTGAACCAGCGATCTCAGAATCTCAATCGCTCCCCCCAATTCCAGTGCTTTAACCCGCACGGCCACACTTGACTTGAAAATTGTTTATTAACATTTGTCATATATACATACTATATACAGTATTAATATCTTAAGTGCTACGCTCTAGATCACCAGCCATTGGCTTTATATCTAATATGATTAAAGTTTAACCTAATTTTTTATTTTTATAATGTTTGTGAATTTTTACATGATGACTCGATATAAGGAAAAATGACTTCTAAAAAACCTTATAAGTAATGGGCGCATGAGGGGCGGGGGAGAAAGGGATATATGGAAAGGTGGGACAAAAACAGGTGGTCAGTGAGACCAATTTGCTTTCTTATCAATGTTGATGTTTTGGAGCTGGGGATTAGGATCGGATTGTAGTTTAAATTTAAATGTCAAATTTATTCTATCGATAAATTTACCTATGGTTGCCATGCCCAGCGTATTGTGCATGCCGACCATTTTATTATCCATACCAATTTATTTTGGACAAATTGAGGATGATTTAAGTGGGTTTGTGCTGCATCGTGCCAGGCAGGACAACCATAAGAGATAGGTCTGATTAACCCTTTGTATAAAGTAAGTTTCAGAGATTGACTGAGCGTTGGAGATTTCAGCAAATTATACAATCGTACTAGAATAATTTTAGTCTTGACCTTGATATCAGATATAAGTTTTTTCCACAGGAGGTTGGAATCAAGGTGTAAACCTAAATATTTCACAGAAACGGTTGAGGTAATCTTATTGTACGCAAAGTTAAAGTCGGTTTGGCCTTGGAGCTAGTAAATAAGGTTGCTACTGATTTAGTAGCATTCACTTGAATTTTCCGTTTATTTAAATCGCTGATTTTAAGAGAAGCAGAATTTTCTATTCTTCTAACAGCTTTATTGATCGATTTGCTAGGTAAGTACAGAGCAATGTGATCAGCAATGAATACATTTCTAGGTATTCTGTTAAAAACAGAAGCGATGTATAGGTTGAATAGTACACGGGAGAGGATATCCCCTTGCGGGACTCCCGCGACAATTTGAGTTTTAACGGAAAGTAGTGATTTGACTCTAACTTGAATATATCTATTTGAATTTCTGATTCTGACCAATTCGTGGCGGGTCGAGTGTTCTGAACGGAAACCGAATTGGTTTGTAGGTATTAAGTGTAGCTCATCGATAGATTTTATGAGACGTAATAGAATTATTCGCTCAAAGTGTTTTGCGGGTACCGGTATCAGACTGAGTTTGAGCGCAAAAATGTTAATGGCTAAGATATTTATTATGTTTGTAGGAGGATCGTGGGTGGTTCAGCGGTGGATTCGAACAGGTATGCATAGGATGCGATGATTGTGATTTTATCAAGGGGGGTGTCAGCTCTTTGGATTTTAGAGATCATATTCTTAATCTCTGAGAGGTTTTCGAGAATTCTAAGGGATTTTAGGTCATCAAGGACGTGTGTCACTGTATTAATAAAGTTTTTACTTGTACTTAAATGTAATGGCGGATCGTCAGTCTCCATCGGAATGGTCCTAGGCTCAGCGGTGGGTGGGTCAACATTCGTTCTTAAGGTTTCCATCGTTGGAAAACAAGAAGCGTAGGATGGCCTGGAAATCTTCGTGGCAGTAGAGATTGGCGTAGGCTCGAGGACTGGAGGAGACTGGAGAAAATGGATGTTGCTTTCCAGGTTTTGCATCGTAGCCGAGTGTGGGGTAGCGGGCAGTTCCCGCTCTGCTCTTTTTGGTGCTGGTGGTTGGACTCTTTTTTCATGAGTCTCCACAAATTTGGTTCGTGAGGCGCACTCACGATAGCTCGCTGTGTGAGCTAGACCACAATTTGCGCACTTCAGGGAGTTACTGGTGCAAGTTTTGATGTCGTGATTGCCTGCGCATTTCACACATCTGGGATTTAAATTACAGTGCTGACTTGCGTGTCCAAATTTTTGGCACCGGTAGCACTGTGTTGGTTGTTGGGTTTTGATGTATTTTTCTATCTTAAATGTATGATAGAAAATGGTTTTAATAGTAGCGAGGCTGCTCAAGGTTACATCAGGCCCAACCGTAATTGCAAACACCGGTAGTGGCCTACTCTCTTTGCTGTCTCCGTCCTTGTTTGTTTTCACAAACTGCCGGACTGATAATACCTTTATGCCGTGTTTGGATATTTCCGCTTCAATCTCCTGCTCAGTAAAACTGGCGGGAAGACCTTTTATGATAAATTTCTTCGGACGCTCACTTTTTAGACCGAAGGTGTAAAAATGTAAATTTTGCCTTTTCAGGATACTTGCGATTTTATTATAATCCTCCGTCGATTGTAGATGGACGATGGTGGTACTACCATTGAATTTCATCCTGAAGTTTTTGTCCGAGGCGTTGACTTGCAGGAAGTTGATTAATTTTTTGGTCTCCAATTTGTCATTTTCAATAACTATTGGAGGCACTGATGTTTGTTTTTGAGCCTGTTGTGGCCCGACAGGAGTGTTTGAAGGTTTGTTGAGGCGAGCGGGTTTACAGCTCGCACTAGTTGACGGTTGAATAACGGTTTTTTTAGTTATTTTTGGGTCTTCCACAGGAGGAGTCATTTTGGCTTTCCTTTTGGGAGCCAGAGGAAGTTTGAGATTTTTGAAGTTTGACACTTTAGTGCCAAAACTTTGACAAGATTTATAGATTCACTGTACTGTAAGCTCGGTACGTTTGGAATTCATATTTTGTAGAGAGCGGTAGACATACGTCCGCAGGACACCGACTCAAAACAAATACTCAGCACGGCCACAACCGTCTTGACTTGACTTGAACATTGTTTATTAACATTTGTCATATATACATACTATATACAGTATTAATATCTTAAGTGCTACGTTCTAGATCACCAGCCGTTGGCTTTATATCTAATTTGAAAGAAGTGTAACCTAATTTTTCATTATTATAGATATTTGTGATTATTTACATGATGACTCGATATAAGGAAAAATGACTTCGAAAAAACCTTATAAGTAATGGGTGCATGAGGGGCGGGAGAGAAAAGGATATATGGAAAGGTGGGACAAAACAGGTGGTCAGCGGGACCAATTGGATTTTATGTCAATATTGATGTTTTGGAGCTGGGGATTAGGATGGGATTGTAGCTTAAATTTAAATGTCTCATTTATTCTATCGATAAATTCGCCTATGGTTGTCATGCCGAGCGTTTCGTGTATTTCCACAATAGTCGTTCTTCTTTTAAAATTTCCTATTATTCGTAGGAATTTATTTTGAATCACTTGAAGATGATTCAAGTGCATTTTCGCTGCATTGTGCCAGGCAGGACAACCATAGGTGATAATGGGCCTAATTAACCCTTTGTAGAGAGTAAGTTTGAGGGATTGACTGAGCGCGGGTGATCTTAGCAAATTATACAATCTTACTTCGATAACTTTAGTCTTGACCTTGATTTCAGATATATGCTTTTTCCACAGGAGTTTGGAATCGATGTGTAAGCCTAAATACTTTACAGAGTCGGTTGGTGTGATCTTATCGCTACGAATAGTTAAAGTCGGCTTGGCCTTGGAGCTAGTAAATAAGATTGCTTCTGTTTTAGCAGCATTCACTTGAATTTTCCATTTCGTTAATTCACTGATTGTGAGAGAAGCAGCATTTTCTATTCTTCTAATAGCTTTGTTGATCGATTTGCTAGCTGAGTACAAGGTAATGTCATCAGCATAGCCTGCGATGGATACATTTCTCGGAATTCTACTAAAAACAGAAGCAATGTACAAGTTGAATAAAACAGGCGAGAGAATAGACCCTTGTGGGACTCCCGCGACAATTTCTATTTTATTCGGAAGCGAAGTTTCGACTTGAACTCGGATATATCTATTTGAGAGATATGATAGTAAAATTTTACATAGATATTTGGGGACATTTAATCCTTCGAGTTTGTATATAAGGCCTGTCGGCCAAACAGAATCAAAGGCCTTCTCGCTGTCCAGGAGAAGAAGAACGGTATCTTCTTTCCGGTCTTTCGCGGATTTTATATCATTCGGAATTCTAACCAGCTGGTGGCAGGTCGAGTGTTCTGATCGAAAACCAAATTGATTGATAGGCATTAGTTGTAACTCTTCTATGGGTTTTTTGAGACGAGCTAAAATTATTCGCTCGAAGAGCCAATACCGGTAGGAGGCTAATAGGCCTATAGCTCACCGGATGCGAAGGGGGCTTACCGGGCTTTAGAATCGGAATGACCACCGCTCCTTTCCAGAGTTCCGGGAAATATTGTCTGAGGAGGCATGCATTGTATATCTTTGTTAGTAAACTTATTGCTTTAATTGGGAGGTTTTTTAGTCCTATATTGGGAATATTATCCACACCCGGGGCAGATTTATTTTTTAGTTTTTTGATAGCGGAAGTGATTTCACGGGGATTCGTGAGGAATTTTATGGGAGTTTCGATAGGGGCTTTGAGGATAGTTTTTCTCACATGACCTGTGACTTGTTGTTCAAAGGATTTGTTGCCTCGGGAGGCCGATATTTCGTGTATTTGTGCGTAGTGTCTGCAGAGTGTATTTGCCTTGTCGTGGTCTTCTGTGTGGAGTGTGTTGTTTGACTTTAGTGTGGGGATTTTTCTTTTACCGGAATTATTAAAATATTTTGCTACGCGCCAAATAGAGTGATCTTTTCAGTTTATGTTTCTGAGTTTGTTGTCCCAAGATGATTGTTTCCATTCGGTTAATTTAAGTCTGATTTCTTTTATCAGCTGATTGAGTTCGGATTTAAGGTAGCGATTTCGGGTTTTTTGCCATCTTGACCTAATGTAATTTTTTAGCTTTATTAATGAGGCTATTTCGGGTGGGATAGGAGTGTGGGTGGATTTGGTTGAGCGTTTGGGAGTGGAGGAATCCAGGGCTGTTTGAATGACTTGGGTGAAATGTGTTATGTGTTGATCTATTGCTTCAGTGTTGTTACAAGTAGGGTTTGGTGTAGAAATCTCATCATTTAAGGTATCCTTGAATTTATTCCAGTCGGTTTCGCGTAGTTTAAAATTTTTGATGATTCTGGTGAGGTCGGTCGGCCAAATAGGGAGAAAAACAATGGTAGGTGATCGGATGGAGATTCGGAAAGTGTGGTGAAATTATTAATGATAGAGATGTTGTTTGTTAATAAAAGGTCAATAGTACTAGGAGTGTTTGAATTATGAGGGTAGTGTGTAGGAACGTCTGGAAAGAGCAGATTAATTTTTTGTTCCGTCAAAAAATTTGAGAGAATCTTACCTGATTCGTTTGGCCTAGCAGAGGTCCAAGCAGTGTCCTTCGCATTGAAGTCTCCAACAATGATTGTTGGAGTACTATCGGAAAATAGGCGCCTCAATAGGTTTGTATCTATTGAGACATCCGGTGGATTGTAGATCGAGTAGATCTTCGTTTTTTTATTGTTTACTTGGACCTCTACTCCCACGTATTCGGTGAGCGACAGGAGATCATGCGGAAGAGTTCTATGTGACAAGGTTTTGTGGATCGCCACCGCAACACCACCACCTGCTTTGGCCGTTCTGTCTTCCCTGATCAGCGAGAAGTCTGGGAAGTTAATTTTCTTCGTTTTGCTGTTTAACTTAGTCTCTGAAATCAAACAAATTTTGATGTTATTTCTGTGGACGATGTGTAATAACTCGTCCAGATTAGGCTTGAGCGCAAAAATATTAATTGCTAATATGTTGGTTATGTTTGCTGGGGAATCGTAGGTGTGTTTGAGGAGGGTAAGAACAGGTGGACATAGGATGCGATGATTGTGATCCTATTAATTGGTGTAAGGGCTGTTTGGAGTTTAGAGCTCATCTCTTTTACCTCTGAAAGGATTTCGGGAATTCTAAGGGTTGTTAGCTCGTCAAGGACCTGCTTTGCTGTAATTACATAGTTTATAGTTCTACTTAAATGAGATTCGGGAACATGTGTTTCCATTGGGATGGTCCTAGGTTCAGCAGTGGGTGCGATAAGATTCCTTCTCGAGGTTTCCACCGTCGGGAAGAAGGAGGCGTAGATGGGCCTGGACGTGTTGGCAGTAGAACTCGGAGTTGGCACTGGGACTGCAGGAGACTGGAGGGACTGGATGTTCCTTTCCAGATTCTGGATCGTGGCCGAGTGCGGTGTAGTGGGCAATTCCAGTGGCGCTATGCTGGGCCTGGCCGATTGAGCTCGTTTTTTCTGAGTTTCCATGAATTTTAGGCGCATGTAACACTCTCTATAGCTGGCCGTGTGGGCTAGTCCGCAGTACGCGCACTTGAGAGTTTTCGAAGTGCAGGCTTTGACGTCATGATTTGACGCACACTTTACACATCTGGGGTTCAGGTTGCAGTGTTGGCTTGCATGGCCGAACCGTTGGCACCTGAAACACTGGGTCGGTTGCTCGGATTTCACAAATTTTTCTATCTTGTATGTGTGATAGAAAATAGTTTTAATAGCAGCAACGCTGCTCAAGGTTACTTCAGGGCCAACCGTGATTGCGAAGATCGGGAGAGGCCTGTTTTCTTTAATATTTCCGTCTTTATTTACTTTCACGAATTGGCGAACGGAAAGTACGTTAATGCCTTGATTTGATAATTCGGCTTGAATTTCGGCTTCCGAGAAACTGCTGGGAAGCCCTTTCAAAATAAATTTCTTCGGTCTTTCACTTTTAAGGCCGTAGGTGAAAAAATTAAGGTTTTGCCTTTTCAGGATACTTGCGATTTTGTTGTAATCGTCGGTCGTTTGTAGGTGGACGATCGTGGTACTTCCATTAAACTTCATCCTGAAGTTTTTATCCGAGGCATTGACTTGCAGGAAATTTATTATCTTTTTGGTCTCCAATTTGTCGTTTTCAACGATGATTGGAGGCACTGAGTTTTTTTTTTGAGCGTCTTGAGGCCCATCAGAAGAGTTCGGAGGATTGTTGGGGCGGGCTGGTTCAGAGCTTTTTTGGGTCTTCCATCGGGGGACTCGTTTTGGCTTTCCTTTTGGGAGCCAAGGGAATTTTGAGGTTTTTTAGATTTGACACTTTTGTGCCAAAACTTTTACTCGATTTAAAATTTCAATGTACTAGGAGCACGGTACGTTTGAAATTTGTAATTCGTAGGGAGCGGTAGACATGCGTCCACACGACACCGACTCAAAACAAATACTGGCCACAACCGTCGGTTCAATATATTTTATATTTCCTCTCAATTTTGCAGTATCTGTCGACTGAGCTCATTTTTCATGAATATTTCAAAACCTAAAGGCTTTAGGAAAATTGTCATAAAGACCTTTCTTGTGAGGCTTATTTTTTTCTATAAAAAATTCTTAGATTGTTGACATGCTATCGCTACTCGTTTTTGAAATTTGATTGAAAACTGTAAATTTCTAACCTGTGCCTCTTAACACATTCTGGAAATTCAAAATTGCCAAAAATAGTGTCTTTCGGGACATAATGAATCTATTCCATTATTTATTGTAGATGTTTCCAGTCTGAGTATATTTAAATATTTAGTCTTAAAATGGCTTGATTATGGTGAAAAAATTCAATGAACTAATCTGGTTTGTCAAAATTAACTGCGATTACTGGCCAGAAATTCGAATTCTGCCCAGTTATTCCAAACCACATTTCTCACAATGTACTTCATAACTTTTATTTATTCCTTATTTTCCACAGAGGACTAAGGTTTACGATGATATTGTTATGATACGTACCCTACACAATAGTCGAAAAATTCGAATGATTTTACAGTGTCTACGGAACCCGCCTTCTGCTCTGATGTAAACGTCCCGTGACGTCCCGCTTCGGCGGTCATTTGTCATTCCCGGGACAATTGTTTTTGCAGTTTGAATATTCATTAAAAAAATATAATCACTACTGAAATGTTGTAAATTGTTGACTATATTGAAATTTAGGCCGCAAATATCATTTTTAAAAAATTTCTTGAATAATAATTAATGTTAGTTGGAGTTGTGCGAGTACTGGAAGAACAGTTTCGTAACAGAAACGCCTAGGCACGTTGATGTTTTCCGGGGTATTCTGTTAATTACTGGATGAATCAGGGGATATGATTCTTAGACATTGTCTTCGTTGGTTTAAACTGCCTTGATGGTGAACAGTTTGGGAAAAAATCAGTTTCCATTGGCATTGCCTGAAGGGATCTTAGTACATCCTGAAATTGAAACAAAGCGTAAATGAAGAAAAACTGCTCTCTATATATAAAACATATGGGACGAATCTTTTCCACATAGATTGCCTCAACTACATATATTTGCAGATATATTGCTCTGTATAGGAATGCAGATACATCCTATGGATAAATTTAGGTAGAACTAAATTGTACTTTGTAATATCGAATAGATCGGATCATCAGTGACGATTCGTAATCAGAGCCTAAGTTTAGAGATTGAACCAAGTTCGGTGAAGGTGTAACATAGGAAGAAAAGTGTGGGGAAAATTACCATACTCACATCCAATTCCTTCTATACTGCCACAAAGAGCTACGAAAAAGTTTATAAATTCATTTCTCATAATATATTGAAATAGTTAAATATAATCAATCTGCGGAGTTTTTTCGTGATGAATAATATCAATCATAGCACGAGTAATCAATATGTACGAAAGTGAGAAAGAATAATGAAGAATCGCTGTGATTCGAAAAGATTTTTTCCTTTCTCCAAATTCTCATCTCCATGGATACATTAACATAAATGTTCTCACTTCCTCGTCCAGAAAATACATTCAATTATGCTCTATTATAATTCACTACATTAGAATTCGAATGATCCTGTGATATTCCGAAAATGTAGTAGCTAGAAATTTACTATGTATGGATTTGATTGAAATGTAAGCTTTTATCTTCTCTTGTCTTCAAGTCATATTTCATTGTACGTGCAATAGTAGTCAAGCACACGACTGAGTGTTATGGCTCACTAAGTAGTTATATAAATTATTATGATTATTATAAAATGCAACTTGAAATGACGAGTCTTCAAAAATGGAATTTTTACCTCATCAGCCATCTTGTAGAGCATGCAAGGATTCACTTCTTGGTGAATTATTATATCGCCTTGGAAAAAAATCCACTTGCAAATTTCATCCGGAGACTTCTAAGCTATTCAACGCAACTCGAGTATAGCTGTCTGTACGAAGAAAAGGAAAATCTTATTAGTGCAAGGAGAGAATATTGCGAGAGGTGGAAGGTTGCTAAAAATTCCCTTGGCCTTTAGTAAATGTATGCGCTAGTTAGATTTTTCTTCTTCTGATATATACGAAAAAAAATTCCGGGAATAAGTAAAGAAAAATCTTGCAATAAGTCACTATATATACTCTATTTGTTAACTGTTAACTAATATATTTGTAGTATACTACAAATTAAAGACTGCAGTGTCTATTGCTTTATTCGTGAGAACTCAAGCGATAAATTGCTCAGAACACAAGTAAATATGTAGCAAGCGCTTTAGAAAATGGACTATCATGCCTCTGAAAGAGACAGAATACTCTCACATTTTACCAGAACTTCTTTTTTTTTGGTTATCCCACGATGTGTCTCCCAATTACTAAGAATTCAGCGTAATTATCAACGGAAATTTGTTTCCGTCCCAGGTTGGAAGTGCCAAGCTTCGACAACCGGGACAAGCTTGGGACAGCCTCGGATACCAAGCTTTGGTACACCTAGCTTGGCCCTTGCTTCGACCGATGGTGTTGCCACCCGGTTTCCAGGGCTTGTAGACCAGTCCCTGGCGACCAGCCTCGGGCCAGTATAGGCCCAGAATTGGTAACCAGGGTATCGGATTGCCAAGCGTGGGCCAGGCTATTTCCAAGACTCGTCTAGAGCCTTGGTAAAACTCAGATTTGTAATTTACATTGAGGCTTGGCCACTAAGCTTGTCCCAATCTACAATTAGGACTGGTATCCCAGGGTCGATTGAACCCAGCTAGGAACAAGCTGCAACCAGGACAGGCCTCAAGTCTCAGTAATACCCTGATTAACAAGTCACATTGGGATTTAACAACCACTCTTGGGACAATCTACAGCGATGGCTGGTACCTCAGGGCTGAATATATCGAACTTGGACCAGACTGAATCCACGACTGGCCCCAAGTCTGGGGATACCCCGATTTACCAATTACATTGAGATTTGGTAACCAGTCTTGGGCCAATCTACCACCCAGATCGCTTAAATCCGCCCTTGGATACCAGTGCTGGTTGTAGAATGGGCCAAACCTGGTCGCCATGTCTCAATAGAAGTTATGAATCTGGGTTTTACCAAGATTCTAGACCAGTCCTGGAAATAGCTTGGCTCATGCTAGGCGATGCCAAGCCCTGGTTACAAGTTTCGTGCCTAGACTGGGCCAAATTTGGTCGCCAAGCCTCAATATAAATTGAAAATCTGGGTTTTACTAAGGTTCCAGACCAGCCCTGGCAATAGCCTAGCCTACGTATGGCAACACCGAGCCTTGGTTACCACTTCTGTGCCTAGACTGGTACAGAGCTGGTCGCCAGGAACTGAGCTACGAGCCCTGGAAATAGGGTGGCAACACCATCTGTAAGCGCGGGCCAACGCCTGGTAATGCGGGGCTGTGCCGAGCTTGCCCCATTTCTCGAAGCTTGGTACTTCCTATTTGAGATCATCCCCCGCTCTCCATTATGCCTGTCATTCCACTATGCCCCGGTTCCCATTGTGCCCCAGCCCGCCCTTATTTATCTCGCTCTATCTCATTTCATCTCCTTATCCGCTCTTGCGCTACTATTCCATTTTGTCTCGTTATCCCATTTTGCCCCACTATCAGAGGATATCATCCCATTCTATCCCGCTTTTTCATTGGTTTATTGTCTCTCACCATCCTACCCCCATTTTCCCTCCCATTGATTCCCCGTATAAACCCAAGAAAAATATCCTCTGGTGTAAGCAGCCGCACAGCCCAGGAACAACTAGAATATCCAGCGATCACTGAAGTTAAGCACCAACGAGTATGGACCGTAGGAGGATGGGTGACCGACGAGAAACACTTAGCCATCTGGATATTCCTATTTCGCAAACTAATAGTCGAAACTGATTTTGCTTCCGAATGGAAGCATTGCAATCGGGCAATTTTCAGTTTCGCTAATTATACTTGTAAACAATATATAATGGTTTGAAACGTAAAAATACGAAATTTGAGCATAGTGTCTGTATGCATCAATTTTTTAAGAAAATCTTCACTTACAAAATTTAACATAAAACGGACTAAATTTTGAGAATAAAATCTGAAAAAATGACCAATTATTGGTATTGAATACATATAGCTGTGGGCGCAATTTCAGTGAAATCGGTCTGTAAGTTTCTAAGAAATCGACTTTTTTAATTTTTTCTTCGATCGCTCATATCTCAGAAACTAATGGATATTTTTTGATTTCTTTTTTATCAAAATGTGCGTCTCAACGAGATCCAGGAAATGGTTGGAGTACATGTAGTAAGTTGCTCACAAGAAATTGGAGATATTTCAATTTTTCAGTTTTATACAGTTTTCTTTGCTTTTTGCTTTTGTACGCACGCTAGCGTCCGCCCAAATTCAGAGAAAAACTTGAAATTTGGAATAAAGGCTCCGTTTGTTGTAGAGAAGAACCCTATTGAATGGCAATTTGATCGTATCATTAGTTTTCTAGATTTTAATTTTTTTGTTTTCACGGATTTTATTTTATTTCTCGATAATTATTCAACCGACTTTGTTGTTTTTTTTTTCAAAATGTGTGCCTTGATGAGATCTATGGTACGATTAAAAAACATTGAGTCACTTAATTCGGGTAATATAAGATATTCATATTTTTTAACTTTTGACTTTGGTTTTACTTTTGGTGTTTGTTCGCACTCTAGCGTCCGCAAAAATGGTGATAAAAACTTGAAATTTGGAACAAGGATTCCTCTTGTTGTGGTGAAGCACCCTATTGAATGGCGATATGATTCTATCATTAGTTTTCCAGATTTAAATTTTTTCGTTTTCACGGTTTTTATTTTATTTCTCGATAATTATTTAACCGATTTTGTTGTTTTTTTTTTAAATGTGTGCCTTGACGAGATCTATCATATGGTTGAAAAACATTGGATCTATTAGTGTGGGTAATATGAGATATTCCTATTTTGTAACTTTTGACTTTCGTTTTACTTTTTGTGTTTCTTCGTACTCTAGCGTCCGCTAAAATTGTGATGAAAACTTGAAATTTGGAATAGAGGTTCGATTCGTTATGGCGAAAAACCCTATTGAATGGCGATTCAATCGCATCATTAATTTTCTATTTTCATTTTTTGCGGTTTTTTCATTACTTCATTTCTCAAAACGTATTCATCCGATTTTTTTTTCAAAATATGAGCCTTAACGAGATTTATGAACTGGTTCAACAGCATTGAGAGAATTACTTTGGGTAATATGAGATGTTCCTGTTTTTGCTTCCGTTCGCCTGGAAAAGGATTTTTCAATACTGGAACATTTTCATTTTGTGTGCAATCGGACCATTCGGAAGCTTACTACCACTAATGAAATTGGGGGAAATAAAACAAACGGGGACATATTTGGCGCATTCGAATGGGGGGACCCGAGGACGACCTGCTTGTTTTATTTTTTTACTATTCCAGACTCGATGAGGCAATGGGATTAACATACTCATCACTCTTTTAACAAAACATTTGTGCAAGCTTAATTGAATTAATTATTTTTTTATGTTCAGCGTATATCCTGGTTCTAGCTAAATGCCAGACGTGGGCCAGGCTAAACTACCAGGCTAGTCTCAAGACTGAGGGATACCTCAGTCCTAGCCTGGCCCCATGTTTCACTCCAGACCTGGTATGGGTTAGTTTACCCAGCCTTGGCCAGGCTTGAAACTAGCCTGGGCTAGGCCTGGGCCAGTTGTCAATTTCTGCCTGGGGTGTATAGCAAAAAATAGTTTGCAAGTATATAGTCGAACCCGGAGTTATTGAGGTTCATTATCAATTGTGCAGTATATTTTTCGATTTAGCGTTGACATCGTCAGTGTCAGTATATCGAGGAAAGACCCCACTTTCCACGATATGATGAGAGAAATAAGGTCTTGAATAAGGACATCGGTCTTTATACAATGTATCATTCGTTCCGGCATTTTAGAGTCTTACAAAGAATCGGGTCGATGGAGAAAAATAGCCTCAAAATCATTCCACGTTCGTTTCGTAATTTAAAGTGTTCTATGATTCTTTCAAAATGAAGATTTTTAAAAACTATGAGACATTTTCACAAAAGTCAATTAGATTCGGAATCAGTGTTTTTTTCTGCATTTTTTAACCGTTCAATCATTATAAACAAAAAATGTTGAAAATCCATAATTTAACATTACGCTTATGGGGAAAATCATCAACTTTGCAATATCTTCCAAATGAATAACGATTAAAATCTGAGATTTGCACTAAAAATTGTTTCGTTATGCTCAACCGTACCGTTTTTTTATTGTTAATAATATTGTATGGTGGTCGACAGCAGATGACAGAAAAACGAGAATGAGAATATACGTGGCAACACAGGTCGATCAGCTGTCATGAGGCGGGAGGTTAGGGAAATTTGAAATTGTGGACGTTCGGCGTAATGACATTTCAATGCCCAGCATTGGATAATTGAAATTTAATTTTAATAAATAGTCTAATGCACATTTACTACAACGTAAACGATAATCAGGAAGTTTGTTGTGTATAAATTTGTTCATAATGTTACCCAAGCAGCCAATGAATAACATATAGTGTGGAATTTTCAAAATTACAAAAATCTAAATGCTGGGTCGACTATCAAGCAACAACTGGACTCCAAGTAGTTCTTGAACAATGGTCATCTAAGAGTTCGTTTATGTTAGACGAACGTTGACCTCTTTGGTTCGAGGAATTTCAAATTGTGGGAGTTGGGCGATGAAGACATTTTAATAACACCCATTGGATGATCAGAAATTTAACAAATTTTATTTATTTAATAAAGAGATTAATGAACAGTCTCTGCAACTTAAATATTAATAAGCATATAAGTAATAACGTTTATTACATTTTTCGATATAATTTGGATAAATAACCTAGAATTTGTAACATTTCAAACGATAAACCTCTATGTCTTTGGTTGATTTTCTAGGGACTTTTCGATTCCATGAGTTATTTTAGAAATTATTTTCAGGTTGTTAGTTATTCTGGGACGGCCTCTGACATCCTCCCGCAATAATAATTCCACCCCCTTCCCTTTTTTTCTTGATATGCATACTGTAAATCGTTCAATGATAGACCTAATTTAGCAATACTGGCCATCATGTATTTGGAAATAAATTTTTCCAAGCATCCCAAAGATTTTTTCCTCTCAGGCATCTTGAGATCAGACATGAACGTACTGACAGACTTGGAATGACTCCTCAAAACTTCTTTGGTAATCGGAATTTTATTAATGATTTTTTGGAGGACAGTCACATCGTTAAGGGCATTGTGTGCTCCATCGTCAGCTTGTGGAGTATAGTTTCAGCAAGGGCACCTTGAGTCAATTTGAGCTTTTGACCTTTGTGATCAAGCAATGTCTCTTGAAGTAGACAATAGGTATCGACAAAACCGTGAACGACTTCATCAAATTGACTCCACAGATCAGCTGAACGAATGTCTCTGAGCAAAATAGGGAAGTCGAACCTGAATCCAATATGGGCTACCAAAATTATGCGTTTTTATAATCGTCGTAGGAACTCTATGAGGGCCATGAGCGCTCCACATAGTGAGATTGTTTGTACTGCATCATTTTTATAGTACATCTGACCATTGTGAATCGATATTTGAGTAATATCAGTGATATGCGATGGAATGCCTAGGGTTGGCATTATAAATGTCTCAATCTCTTTATCATTCACTTTCGCCGCGATTTGACAGATTTCAGCTCGAGAAATGTCTAATGCAGTCGTCTCCAAGTCAAAGTACACGAATTCTGGATCGTCTGGTACAGATTTATTCATCAGAGACTCATCAATAAATACTTCAACTCGATCCGTAGCACAGGCTATAGAGTATGTTACTCCTTCTTTAATTGACATTTTTGTTAGTTTTGTTTCGTCTCAACTCCTTCCTTCTTTTTTTGTAGGCTGGTTGCTTCATTCTTTCTGCTCTGATTTCCCGTTTCACATCCTGCTTGTCTCTAAATTTTTGGGTAATTTTTCCTGGAGACATTGAACATTTTGTGTTCACATCCATTATGTAACGAGCCCCTTCATTTTTTTGTAAAATGGCTGCATCGACACGGGTGTTGTATGACTCGGAACTACCATAATGGTGACTTTTTGGAGCCTTACTGCAGATCATAGAATTAATGTTTTCATTTATTTGTGTGGAACCACAGGGAGCTAACTTTTCGGCGTTTTTCCAGAACTTTTCGAAAGTTACATCTAATTTTCGCCTCAAAGAATCACCAGTGAGAGCTTTCCCATTAGGCAGATATTTGTGGATATACTTATCGGGGTTATCTTTCCACTTACCCCAATCCGCGCAATTCTCATGTTCGTCAAATGCATGAGGGACAATATTCTTGATGCTCCTCTCTGTGGCTTCCACATTATGCTTATTTTTTTTCAAGGCACACCCAAAGGAAACTTTGAGATAATCAATGCCATACTTGTTCACCTTATCTTTCCATAGGGCTTTGCTTAATTGTTTGGTAGCGTGATTGATATCTGACCATTTGGCGACGGGGTGTTTGCATTCTCGACGGACCGCCGTAATGGTCGAACAATCGTCGTCATCGATGAGAGTGCCAAGAATAACATTTTCTTCTTTGAAGTGGACGTTTTAAGTTAAAATTTCGACTGCAATACTCGGCTCCATGGCTTTCGCACTCCCATCCCAATTCTTTTTGCAGTCGTGGTCCTCAGGAGGATGGCCCAGTTGACAGAGTCTGCAAACTCTATTTCTCGTGCCACGAGCTATGACCTTGCCTGTCTCCACCCCAATAGCTGTCGCAACATCTATTGAAACAAGGCCAATATAGGGATTGTGGGAAACAGGGTAATGAACTGTATTTCAACTCAATTTTTCAGAATAGCAATTGCTTATATTCATTTACATTTGTAACAGATTTCTTACATACTCAAACTTAATATGTCTACTTTTACAATGATTCGATTAAATGAAAGTCTTACAAGTACATTGGTAGGATGAGTTAATTGTACTAAACAAGGCTCGTCATGTATTGATGAAGTGCGTAGTTGAATATTGCCGAGTGCATAGCCGTCAATAGTCAACGAATCACTATTGCCTGAAAAATTTTTGGTTGAAAAAAATGAACTCAACAAAAAAGATGTTTATGAAATTTTTACAGCTCCGCTAGATTTCAGAATATTGATCGCTGAACCACCCTGAAGATAATTTGGCTCCTGGCTTAGTTTACCAAATGGGTACACATCTAATCCCGCTTATCAATAATGAAATCTACTCAGTTTGCTTTCGCCCTGTGTAAGCTCTCTGTCAATACCTCGATATCTGAGTAAAATCGAGAAATTTACATAATAACTAATTTGAAGATTTTATTGTGCTCGACAAAAAAGTCCTGATCAAAATCACCGTCACTACTTCACATTGTAAGATATTCACGGAAAACGTAGGCCAGGTTGAAGCAAACTTGACTCGATTTACCTCTTTTCTATGAAATGAGGGAAATTCCCTGTCAACGCATCCACCCATTTTCATAATTTCTTTGAAAAATTCTTCACAAATTGCAGAATGTTTCAATGCTCTAAACCTTTTTTTTATGATTTTTTTCGTTTTTTTTTAAGTTATTAGATGCAGAGATATGAATATTTTTAAGAAAACGACGTTTTTAAATGTTGCGAAACGTTGAATTTATATTATTTCCACGATGCTCATACTGGTAATATTCTTCAGAGTTTTGAAACATTGATACTGCTTTTAAATAGTCATATCTTTGCACCAAGAAAATTTAAACATCTAGAAAAAAATCAAAAAGAAAGTAAACTTGAGTGAACTAGAAGAATTAAAGCAAGGCACCAAGTTTCATATCTAGATTAAATTGTTGAAACCAATCATGATTGATAGTGTACATAAATTCTGTAAATTTGAGCACATAAAAAAATGTCAAAAAGAAGTTTTTAAAACATAGATACATCCTCGAATTTTTTCAAAATTTTTTGAACTCATTATGAAAATGTATGAATGTTTTCATAGAAAATTCCCCTTAAACAATCTAATTTAAAACTTAATTCACCTGACAGACTATCATAATTAAAGCCTGAACCACGTTTAGGCCAGGCACCATCTAGACCGATTCGGAGGGGCACGGGCATGCCAGGCTCAACTTTTATAGATTCTAGCGTCGATCTCTTCTCTTCTTTTAACATTTTTAAACAACTGTCATCAGCTAATTCTTTTACGGCTTGACCTACAATCCTCTCGTGGCTCTTGAATATCTGTGGATTCAGAGGGGTTACGTCCATCTCTGTCAACAGCGAATTCAACTGTGTTCCTCCAAGCCCTCCATCAATGACACCTGTTAATTCAAAATAGAAAAAATGTGTTTTTTTTCTATAAAAAATTAGAAAAGTAATTTCAGAAATGTTCTTACCTGCAGCTGCCTTGATATTGACTGTATAACGAGGCTGTTTCAAAGTCATTTGGGGGGGGGGGGGGGGTGTCGTTTTATTACAATTTTCCACTCGTCTTTTTTTGCCGCACTTTGAACAATTTATGTCAAAGACACTTGCTAAACCATGTCGCACTTCTCGATCGACATTTCTGAACGACAGTGAGATGTCACATCCAGCACACCACATTTGTTCGGCCAAAGTTTCAACTTTCATTAGTCGTGACCCCTCAAAAGAAGTAAATAAAGAACGAGATGGTGGGAGTTCATTGGGGGCTTTTCTTTTTCGTTCGCCACTTGCAACTAATTTATTACGCCAATCTACCTTATTTTTCTTTTCGAAATGGCCCTTGAAACGAGGTTGTGTTGACATGTTTTTGACACTCGGCCGGCTTCGCGTTTCTGGCTGGAGCGCACAGCGTTGTCGTCATTATTTTCACGCAAAAGTCCTAATCTTCATGTTGATTAGTCCCATAATTAATATTAAGTATTTACCAATTAACGAAATATTTATTTATTTTCATTTTTTTTTGTGAACACTCAAGGCCTAAACCAGCATCATAGAACCACTTTAATCTCACCTTCGTGTACATGGATTGTTCTTTTTTGATTCAACAAATATAAACCTTTTGTTTCAAGGATGGCATGTACTTATTGCAAGCAAAAAGGCGTATACCGTGAAGTAAATGTATTGGTTCAAGAATTTTAGTAGAGTATTTCGTTTTTTTTACACAACTTTGAATCCTTGATTCAGCCAAATCGGCAATAAGTTATGGGCCCAGACTGAAAATTTCACAGAATATATAAGAAAGTATGTACTTTATGGAATGAAAATCCAAAAAAAAACATCTGGAGGACTGGTAAAAAAAGGCATTTGTTATTAACAAATGCAAGTTGTTATTATAAAAAGTGATCCGATACTAACATTCCAATTTTTTTTCGGAAAGTTCAAGGTATTTGAAATTATAGCTGTGAGAATTAATTAAAAAAAAATTGGTGAACAAAAACGAATTGAAATTATTCAGCTATACTTAGACTTAAATACTTGAAAATTTAGGATACTACTTCTCTAACTATGGGTAACCGATGGTAAAATTTTCAGTTCAAGATTAAAACATCCTGGTGAAAGCCTCGACGGTATTTGGCAGAATGAGCCATATATTTATAAACCGCGAAGAACTGAAAGTGTAAAAAACACTCTAATTTTGTAATATTCTGTCTTTTTATTGAAAATGGCATCACTTGTCTGAAATCATTTTATCACACGAAAGCTATGAAATATTAATTTGTACTATATCTAATTTGATTATTCTGTAGGAAAGAATTATGAACATCTTACTCAAATAAAAAATATGTCACACCGAATATTTCACAAGGATAACGAAATTGAAAACTCCCAGTATTGAACATGGAAAATGCGTTGAAAATGGCTCATGTATTGTACCTACTCCGTAGTTCAAATGTAAACGCCTTACAGGTTGATCGTGCGATAGGAGTTCCGGAAGGAAACAGCGCGATGTGTAATCAAGCGACGGTTTGATCAAAGCGTTAAATTGTCCAGCCCCGCAATTCTGTAATTTGCGATTTGTGGAAGAAGTCGCTTGCGATAACATCCATTTGAATTTTCAATTTTTACAGTTTTATTGAATTTCATATGATAGGAATTTTATCAATTGAAATATACTGCATTGTATCCCATAAGGTACGGAGTGACTGAAACGAAAGTCCTGGAAGAAACTTAATGTCAACCATTTGAATTATTGAAAGAATGATTTATCAAAGCAAATAATTTCGCCGGAAACATCCTCAGCTTTCCAATCGAAGCTTCCTAATAATCATTTGTCATAGGTATCCTCCCAGCATCTCCAGGAAATGAAAATCAAGAGAAAACGAGTAGTTAATTTGAATCAATATTTTTTTTCTTCCATCAACTGTGAGACTCCAGAGAAAATTCCCAGGATAAAATTTCACTTTGGTATTTTATCTGCACACACGTAGCCATTTCCACTGTCTCCTATTTGGACATCTGCCAATCTCATCTGTCTCATCCATCAACATATCCTTGGCTATTTTTAGAGCTCCTTCTTTCACTGTCATCGTTCCGAATCCCGTGACGTTCTCCGTCTTATAATTATGGCAGTGAAAATATTATTGACGGATGTTCGATTGCATTAATTAGGTGTTCATTAAAAATCGTTGGGTAAAAATCACGTGACTAAAATTGCCTTACTCAATTACGAATTAATTAAAAAGTTTATGGTCTATAAATTTCATTTTCGACATGTTTGAGTAATGTCTGCAGATTAGAAACTTCGTTTCACGACAATTGGATAATTAGTATTTCAACCATAATTACAGACGAAGAAAAATTTAACAAAAAGTAATTTTCAGTTCCGTGAAAATGCATCATCTTAAACTTTTTCCTATTACAAAATGCGACAAAAGGTATGAAATTAATAATTGAAGTTGATTCTGCAAGGCATAAATTTTGCTGTAGTAAACATAAAACCATTCTGAGGAGTTTCATTTTTCACTGTTGTACTCATTTCATATCACTTCCATTCAATTTTTAACTTCCCGATACGGAAGTTATAGTAATCACTCCGAAATCGAACTTTTTCATTTCGGCCTGTAACTGGGGTTTTAAATATACCAAAATGATGCCCAACAAATTCTGAGTCAATGTATGCGTGTTTTTTTTTCACTCTTTCTCTATTCGTATTCACCCACGTAACCGCTGGTAGGCATTACTTCATGGGCAATACTACGGATCAGAGTACCCACCCATTGCGGCTGGGGCCGACTTCGCCATTTCAGCTCATCGTATTTCTAATCACAGGGTAAACCTCCAGAAACCCCTGTGATACGATGGAACCCTCCCTCCCCCCCCCCCCCGCGCGACGGGTCGCGTTCGGTCCCGGCTCACGGTCTCACTTCATGGATACCGCCGATAGCACACACGGAATGTTCCTGCCATCGGTCGGAGTCCGTGAGAAAATATTTTTCAGAAAAAAAATGGTGTGTCATGAAGACACGCGATAGAAGTGAAACTGAATGATTGGATCGGCAAGGATTATTTAATTTTCTATGTTTAGAGGGAGAGGAATCATTTTAATCACGTGTCAAACACTTCTTGATAGTAAATATTAATTTATTCATCATAATAATTATACTTTTTTCAAGATACAATAATACTAGTATGAATATGATGAATTAAATCTCAATCAGCTTCACCTTCATTCTCTGGTAGACTCTTCATGAACGAAATGATAGGTTTGTGGTAACTAAAATAGGTAATGAAGACTCTTGACTCCAAATTTTCGATGTAACGTGAGAAAACTGCATCGATCGTGGTACCATGGCGTGTAGTCGATTCAATTGGTGAATTGTTCATTTCCAATGACAATTTCTGTTGCAAAAACTGAATTAATGGCTTGGAATCCTCTGAAGCAAAATTAACATTAAGATCTCCACCCAGAATCATAGGTATTTTGTCCAGCTCTACTCCAACTTCTGCAGCCCCCACTGGAGTATACGGCAGCAAGTGAAGGTGAATAAACTCTATTATTTTCGCCATCTTCTGATTTGGTGAAATATAGAGTGCTATAAGCATAATCCGCTGTCCGCTTTCTGTGCGACATTCAGCTGCACACATTTCTCCAACAGATGACAACCCAATTGGAAGCGATTCTAGTTGTTTCAAGTTCAGGTCCATATTGGGTGTCATGATATTCGTTCCATGAGCAGTATTGCAAAGTATTGCGACACCCCCTGCTCTCACATTATGTCTTTTGAACTGTATGACACAATTAAAATTGGGAACATCAATTTCTTGATCGTTTTCCTTCCAGGTCTCTGAAAGTATCAATATATTAGACCGTAGAATCACCGGATCATTGAAATCTCCGCTATGAGCTCCTAAGCTTTGGCAATTGAGGGTTGTTATTGATAAGCCTGGTCTGCTGATGAACTCTCGGAGAATGTCAGTCAAAGTTATCAATGGATTTGTTGATAATCTTCTAAATTCTGATTGTAGCTTGTCCATTGATTGAGCTTTTTTCCGTCCATGATAAAATTTGTTCTTTCCATCCTTCGCAACGATGTACAATCCCTGTATACTTGTGACACGGGACAAGGCTACGTAAAGGAGTTGTTGTGAATGTGTCTTTTCGTATTCATAGACGATTTGATTAAACGTACCACCTTGAGGCTTGTGGATAGTAATAGCACACGCTGATACCAATGGCAGATGATTTCTTTTGACGAAAATCGTTTTATTATTGTTCATATATATCGTAGAAGTTCTTCGTGCAATGGGAACTGCCGTGTGGCTGATGTTGTTTGCTTGGATGAACGCAGCAGCTTTTCTCCGGATCTTCTGCCCCGTCTTTGGTGAATCCGGAAATTTCAGCCACACACGAGCTACTGCCCCTGCCTCATCAGTTTCGATATGAGCTAGTTTACCAACTGCGCCGTTTGCTAAACCATCCGAGACATCCAGATTGGTTGTTATTATATACCATTTATCTAACACCAGTATTATCTCGTAGGGCAGACCTCCAGTGTCTATTACCGTTTTTTTATGCAATTTTTGTCGTACAAATGATTGTTGCTCAGCATTATGGCAGCCGGTGAATACATCAGTAGCTATTGAGAGTGTTTTATTCTCTGCAGAATTAAGAATTGTCAAATTGTATTCGTTTACAGCATTATTTGTCAAATATAGCCGAATTCCATGTGGACAAAGACGATCTGCTTCCTCTCTTGTATAAAAACGAGATTCGATTGAGTGTATCTGTTCTTGATCCAATTCTTCGCCATTTCCAATTTTAGTTAATAAAGAGGAGAAATCAGCATTCGCTTGTCTCATGACTTTATCCAATTTATAGAACTTCAAGTCACGCCAAAGTGTTGGTGCTGCTATGCGTCGTTTTGTTGCTTGATCGATGGGTGTAGCACACACTGGAGGTAACTGACGCAAATCACCTATGAAAATGATATCCATTCCTCCAAAATTATCTTGGGAATTTCCTGTTATTTGTTTTAACCGTGCGTCAATTTGAGACAGCAATTCCGCTCCTACCATACTGACCTCATCGATGAGTATTACTTGGACGTATTTGAAGAGCATTCTGTACTGTTGAGCCACTTCAATTGATAATGGTAATAGTTTGGAAAGGGATATTTTCAATGCAGTGTGGATTGTCGTACCATCAATTGCTATTGCAGCCTTTCCTGTTGATGCACATGCGATGTAAGCATTGCAAAAACCATCATTATCTGTGAAGCGGTTGTAAATTTCCATGAGGAGTCTAATGAGGAATGTCTTCCCACATCCTGGTGGCCCAGTGAAGAAAACTTGGAGTGGTGATCGGTTTGATGAGAGGAGATTAGCAATCACATGCATCAGGAGTGCTTTCTGCCTCTGATTGGCCATTCTCATTAGTTCATAAAATTGTTCATTAGACATTAAATTATCCCTCTTCTTTGCGATAGCACCCAGTTTGTTAAGTGTTGCTAACCGCAGATCGTCGTTCATTATGTGGTCAGCGCTATACAATTCTTGAAAAGGATTTCCTTCAGGAAAAAGGCGACCTACGTTGTCTCCTTCAGCATCATCATCTTGATTTAATTCATCTTCACGACACAACTCTCGGCATATTTCGATGGTTTTCTGGATATCTAAATTCGATGAGAATTCTTTATGTCGCTCCAAAATCAATATTCCGTTGTCGTCGTAAATCTGTATGAATTTAGTTTCTGCAAGAATTTCATTTTCTTCGTCTCGGAATGGAATATACAAAGTCACCATTTCCCGTTTGTATTCATTGAAATCATCAGCCATGTTGTAGTTTCTGTACCGAATAATCCGAGGTTCTTTCCTTCGTGTCCAATTCCCCTGATTATTCAGTGTGTAATGAGCAACAAACTGGGCCAAATTGACATCTTCTGGCTCTTCAGGTCTCTTTTCGTACTTGTCAAACCAATTTTCTTTCCATATGTTTGTTGCATCATCATCAGCATCCATTTCATTGAGTTCTTTCTGAGTTTTTTGAATTCTTTGTCTTTCGATCGGCCATATTGTTGAAGTATAGGTAACAACTGAAGAAGACTTTGACATCGGTTCACGCAGAAGGTACCATGCAGCTTCCTGACTGGTAATTTCGACAGTATTTAGCATGTCAACGCTCATTTTCCTAGTAATTTCGACAATATCGAACTCTGGATGTTCATCCATTATTTCAGTGATGTTACGTTGGAGATTGCTAATTCCACGGTTCGTTTTATTGACGTATTCCACTACGTCTGCAGCACATGAGTATTCTTCGGTGATAAATTGCACATCCATGTTTGATTTCAAAATACTGAAAATGAATGGGTTGAATGGATTATGCCACTTTTCCATGGGTTGACGTTTAAGAAATACTCTGGGACGATTGATGCCAGCTCGAAGCACATTCATGTAGTAATCATCTGATAGTATTCCATTTCCCTGATAGAAACTATCAATATCAGCATAGTCATTCTTCTCTAAGTTTGTTCTTATCGTGTTGTAATGTTGTTTATACGTGTGGAATCCTGGTTCTTCTTTCTGCATTGGTGTCAGTATAGTTGTGTATCTGCATGGCATGAATGGAGCTTCAAATCTGCATTTTTGATGAGCGTTCGCAGCTATTTTTTTGTAACATGTGAACGTGTGCTTATGTGTCTGTAGTTTGATGTTCCCCGACGATTCTGAAGTGGCCACTGATATCAATGTATCAACTAGTTCAATAGCTTTTAGTCGGTCAGCACCTAGTGGATCCGCTGGAGCATTCTCAAGCCATAGCAGAATGTGTGCATGGGGAGTCACGATGCTGGAATTCAATTCTTTGAAAATAATGGACAACACGATATTTCCCGAAGGGAGAAGACTTTTTGGACTGAAGTATGTTCATTATAACATTGATGAGCTTATTAAAATAGATGGCACATGTTACAGCATCTTCATTGATGAGTGTGCTCTTTTCAATATAATGGAGTTCCTGAACATCTTGTTCTGTAATTTCTGCTCCATTATTCTTCAATTTATATAATAATTGTAATAATGAGGGCCAACCAACTTCATTAGCACTCATAGTTAGGAATAACGTGGGTTTTCCGAGTTGCCTGATCATTGCGAATAAGTCTTTCTTTCTTTTAGCCCAATACCAAGTCGAGTTAGGGATACAACGTAGAAAAGCCAAGTTGCTTTCTATACAATGATTTATATACTCCTCTGATTGAATTTGTTCACGTGTAATTTTTGTGTCTTTACCTACGTGTTTAAAAGCAATGGATAGACTGTCACGGACTCTAAACCTCATAATTTTCATTGCCGTAGAGTAAATGATGAGGTGTAACCCCACGTCGATCAGATCTCCTTAGCTCACTGGTAGCCATCATGAATGGGGTCACATTGAGATCTTCACTAAAGCGCCGGAATTGTCCGAGATAGATAGTAGGGAAAGATAACTCTTCTGCATGCTCATGAAATAATAGACTCTGAGGGACATTCATTTCTCCAGGAGCAATCCTCAAATATTTATCGTCATTCCAGAGTAATGTGTGTTGCTGAGCGAACAGGCTCTCCTCCATGGGGATGTCCTCACTCAGTTCATCTATAGGTATCTGATGAACGACACAATCCTCATTAAAGAAAGATTCATCAACTTTGATGTCGTACAGTTGATACAATGGACTCGGTACTAAGCATCTTAGCCATATTTTAATATTTCTCTTGTTTATTAAACCTGTCAAGTAGCTTGATCGATGATTTTTTTTTCTCTTGATATGAACGTAAACACAGTGATCGTCGTCAATGTTCCTGGGTAAGTGATTGACCATTGTATTGACATCCACTGGAACATTGATCACCTGCCCCAAAATTCCAAATTGTCCATGCACATGACGCAATCTGCGAATTTGCATAAATGGAATTCTAGGAGAAATGAGTCTCTCGGACACTAAATCTAACTTCGGAAGATGTGCAGGGATCGGGGAATATACAAAGCCATTCAATTTCGACAATGTTGGAATTTTGTCTCTCCTCAAAGCCTGACGACAGCTGGTGCATGCCAGCTCATTATTACTTCTGAATTCTGGAAATTTTTGTTGAATACGAATTTCATTTTCAACGGATAGAGTCTTCAAGTCATTTTTAAACCATAATCTATCACATACACAACACGTAAAACCGAATGGATTATTTATAAAATCACGGTGAAAGTTCTTATGTGCAGTTTTAAACTCATTAAAGTCTGAATATTGTAATCGATCACCACTATGTACATCACAATCAGGAGGAGGATGAGTCGAAGTCGTTGCTAATAGTTCATTCTCTGGATTATTAACACTATCGTCCACACTGTCACGTAAGAGGTTAGCACGTGTTTGCCTCCGTTCCCTGTTATCTCGTTCAATTTCAGTGCTACTTTTTTTCCGTTTTCTATTCTGATCAATTCCTTCACTCGCCCGTTTTTTCCCCGCCACGTTTTTGTCCTTTCTGCACCCGACTTCGGCATATTTGCACAAAACTCTCGATTTTAGTAATGAAGACACGCACAAAAACAAAATACGTTTATGATCACTGTGTTAGAAACCAACAGCTGTTTTCCGCGATCGCGACGCCGCCTGAACGCAGAGAATGACATGAAAGACAGAAAGTCTTCCGTCTCATTCTCGCACGATACACGAAGGCCTCTCACTCTCGCCCGATAGACGAGACGTAAGGTAGTCCGTCTCACTCTCGCTCGATTCCCGGAGGCCTCTCACTCTTACTTACTACGTTAGAGCGAGCGTCACCAAAAAGGTTGCCGATCGAGATTTCAAAACCCTCCCATAAGAAGTTTCACTTCAAAAATATTTTGCAGTGAGCGGGAATCGAACGCGGGACCTTTAGAATAGTAGGCAGACACTCTACCCACTACACCAAAGCTTGAAAATCTTGACTTGAAAATTGTTTATTAACATTTGTCATATATACATACTATATACAGTATTAATATCTTAAGTGCTACGTTCTAGATCACCAGCCGTTGGCTTTATATCTAATTTGAAAGAAGTGTAACCTAATTTTTCATTATTACAGATATTTGTGATTATTTACATGATGACTCGATATAAGGAAAAAAGACTTCTAAAAAAACCTTATAAGTAATGGGCGCATGAGGGGCGGGAGAGAAAAGGATATATGGAAAGGTGGGACAAAACAGGTGGTCAGCGGGACCAATTGGATTTTATGTCAATATTGATGTTTTGGAGCTGGGGATTAGGATGGGATTGTAGCTTAAAATTTAAATGTCTCATTTATTCTATCGATAAATTCGCCAATGGTTGTCATGCCGAGCGTTTCGTGTATTTCCACAATAGTCGTTCTTCTTTTAAAATTTCCTATTATTCGTAGGAATTTATTTTGAATCACTTGAAGATGATTCAAGTGCATTTTCGCTGCATTGTGCCAGGCAGGACAACCATAGGTGATAATGGGCCTAATTAACCCTTTGTAGAGAGTAAGTTTGAGGGATTGACTGAGCGCGGGTGATTTTAGCAAATTATACAATCTTACTAGGATAACTTTAGTCTTGACCTTGATTTCAGATATATGCTTTTTCCACAGGAGTTTGGAATCGATGTGTAAACCTAAATACTTTACAGAGTCGGTTGGTGTGATCTTATCGCTATGAATAGTTAAGGTCGGCTTGGCCTTGGAGCTAGTAAATAAGATCGCTTCTGTTTTAGCGGCATTCACTTGAATTTTCCATTTCGTTAATTCACTGATTGTGAGAGAAGCAGCATTTTCTATTCTTCTAATAGCTTTGTTGATCGATTTGCTAGCTGAGTACAAAGCAATGTCATCAGCATAGCCTGCAATGGATACATTTCTCGGAATTCTGCTAAAAACAGAAGCAATGTACAAGTTGAATAAAACAGGCGAGAGAATAGACCCTTGTGGGACTCCCGCGACAATTTCTATTTTATTCGAAAGCGAAGTTTCGACTCGAACTCGGATATATCTATTTGAGAGATATGATAGTAAAATTTTACATAGATATTTAGGGACATTTAATCCTTCGAGTTTGTATATAAGGCCTGTGGGCCAAACAGAATCAAAGGCCTTCTCGCTGTCCAGGAGAAGAAGAACGGTATCTTCTTTCCGGTCTTTCGCGGATTTTATATCATTCGTAATTGTAACCAGCTGGTGGCAGGTCGAGTGTTCTGATCGAAAACCAAATTGATTGGTAGGCATTAGTTGTAACTCTTCTATGGGTTTTTTGAGACGAGCTAAAATTATTCGCTCAAAGAGTTTAGCCAATACCGGTAGGAGGCTGATAGGCCTATAGCTCACCGGATGCGAAGGGGGCTTACCGGGCTTTAGAATCGGAATGACCACCGCTCCTTTCCAGAGTTCCGGGAAATATTGTCTGAGGAGGCATGCATTGTATATCTTTGTTAGTAAACTTATTGCTTTAATTGGGAGGTTTTTTAGTGCTATATTGGGAATATTATCCACACCCGGGGCAGATTTATTTTTTAGTTTTTTGATAGCGGAAGTGATTTCACGGGGATTCGTGAGGAATTTTATGGGAGTTTCGATAGGGGCTTTGAGGATAGTCTTTCTCACATGACCTGTGACTTATTGTTCAAAGGATTTGTTGCCTCGGGAGGCAGATATTTCGTGTATTTGTGCGTAGTGTCTGCAGAGTGTATTTGCCTTGTCGTGGTCTTCTGTGTGGAGTGTGTTGTTTGACTTTAGTGTGGGGATTTTTCGTTTACCGGTATTATTAAAATATTTTGCTACGCGCCAAATAGAGTGATCTTTTAAGTTTATGTTTCTGAGTTTGTTGTCCCAAGATGATTGTTTCCATTTGGTTAATTTAAGTCTGATTTCTTTTATCAGCTGATTGAGTTCGGATTTAAGGTAGCGATTTCGGGTTTTTTGCCATCTTGACCTAATGTAATTTTTTAGCTTTATTAATGAGGCTATTTCGGGTGGGATAGGAGTGTGGGTGGATTTGGTTGAGCGTTTGGGAGTGGAGGAATCCAGGGCTGTTTGAATGACTTGGGTGAAATGTGTTATGTGTTGATCTATTGCTTCAGTGTTGTTACAAGCAGGGTCTGGTGTAGAAATCTCATCATTTCAGGTATCCTTGAATTTATTCCAGTCGGTTTTCGCGTAGTTTAAAATTTTTGATGATTCTGGTGAGGTCGATCGGCCAAATAGGGAGAAAAACAATGGTAGGTGATCGGATGGAGATTCGGAAAGTGTGGTGAAATTATTAATGATAGAGATGTTGTTTGTTAATAAAAGGTCAATAGTACTAGGAGTGTTTGAATTATGAGGGTAGTGTGTAGGAACGTCTGGAAAGAGCAGATTAATTTTTTGTTCCGTCAAAAAATTTGAGAGAAACTTACCTGATTCGTTTGGCCTAGCAGAGGTCCAAGCAGTGTCCTTCGCATTGAAGTCTCCAACAATAATTGTTGGAGTACTATCGGAAAATAGGTGCCTCAATAGGTTTGTATCTATTGAGACATCCGGTGGATTGTAGATCGAGTAGATCTTCGTTTTTTTATTGTTTACTTGGACCTCTACTCCCACGTATTCGGTGAGCGACAGGAGATCATGCGGAAGAGTTCTATGTGACAAGGTTTTGTGGATCGCCACCGCAACACCACCACCTGCTTTGGCCGTTCTGTCTTCCCTGATCAGCGAGAAATCTGGGAAGTTAATTTTCTTCGTTTTGCTGTTTAACTTAGTCTCTGAAATCAAACAAATTTTGATGTTATTTCTGTGGACGATGTGTAATAACTCGTCCAGATTAGGCTTGAGCGCAAAAATATTAATTGCTAATATGTTGGTTATGTTTGCTGGGGAATCGTAGGTGTGTTTGAGGAGGGTAAGGGCAGGTGGACATAGGATGCGATGATTGTGATCCTATCAATTGGTGTAAGGGCTGTTTGGAGTTTAGAGCTCATCTCTTTTAGCTCTGAAAGGATTTCGGGAATTCTAAGGGTTGTTAGCTCGTCAAGGACTTGCTTTGCTGTAATTACATAGTTTATAGTTCTACTTAAATGAGATTCGGGAACATGTGTTTCCATTGGGATGGTCCTAGGTTCAGCAGTGGGTGCGATAAGATTCCTTCTCGAGGTTTCCACCGTCGGGAAGAAGGAAGCGTAGGTGGGCCTGGACGTGTTGGCAGTAGAACTCGGAGTTGGCACTGGGACTGCAGGAGACTGGAGGGACTAGATGTTCCTTTCCAGATTCTGGATCGTGGCCGAGTGAGGTGTAGTGGGCAATTCCAGTGGCGCTATGCTGGGCCTGGCCGATTGAGCTCGTTTTTTCTGAGTTTCCATGAATTTTAGGCGCATGGAACACTCTCTATAGCTGGCCGTGTGGGCTAGTCCGCAGTTCGCGCATTTGAGGGTTTTTGAAGTGCAGGCTTTGACGTCATGATTTGACGCACACTTTACACATCTGGAGTTCAGGTTGCAGTGTTGGCTTGCATGGCCGAACCGTTGGCACCTGAAACACTGGGTCGGTTGCTCGGATTTCACAAATTTTTCTATCTTGTATGTGTGATAGAAAATAGTTTTAATAGCCGCAAAGCTGTTCAAGGTTACTTCAGGGCCAACCGTGATTGCGAAGATCGGGAGAGGCCTGTTTTCTTTAATATTTCCGTCTTTATTTACTTTCACGAACTGGCGAACGGAAAGTACGTTAATGCCTTGATTTGATAATTCGGCTTGAATTTCGGCTTCCGAGAAACTGCTGGGAAGCCCTTTCAAAATAAATTTCTTCGGTCTTTCACTTTTAAGGCCGTAGGTGAAAAAATTAAGGTTTTGCCTTTTCAGGATACTTGCGATTTTGTTGTAATCGTCGGTCGTTTGTAGGTGGACGATCGTGGTACTTCCATTAAACTTCATCCTGAAGTTTTTATCCGAGGCATTGACTTGCAGGAAATTTATTAACTTTTTGGTCTCCAATTTGTCGTTTTCAACGATGATTGGAGGCACTGAGGTTTTTTTTTGAGCGTCTTGAGGCCCATCAGAAGAGTTCGGAGGATTGTTGGGGCGGGCTGGTTCAGAGCTCGCGCTGTTTGACCGTTTCATAACGGTTTTTTTTGGGTCTTCCATCGGAGGACGCGTTTTGGCTTTCCTTTTGGGAGCCAAGGGGATTTTGAGGTTTTTTAGATTTGACACTTTTGTGCCAAGACTTTTACTCGATTTAAAATTTCAATGTACTAGAAGCACGGTGCGTTTGAAATTTGTAATTCGTAGGGAGCGGTAGACATGCGTCCGCACGACACCGACTCAAAACAAATACTACCACTACACCAAAGCCCCGTCAGACCAAAGCCCCGTCGCAATGTATGCGTGTGTGTGTGTGTCTGAATGTGTGTGCACAAAAGTTTGATCCTAGGTTTCTCGCGAACGAATGAAGCTATTGAGATTCCCAAGGTCGCAATGGAAACGTCTCCATGCAGAATCGAGGGGATTAGATTTTGAATCAAATCGATGCAGTATATATATTGTTATTAACAATTTCAATTGTTTGTAACGTTCTACTGCCTAAACTATCAAAATTAGCTAAAAATTTCTGAAAGAAAAGTTATTCCGTATGCAACAATACATATTTTATGTATTATGAGTTTTTTTCCTAATTTGCATAATTAAGGAGGTATGGGCGTTTGAAAAATTATGTATGTAATAAGTGAAAGAATGAAGCCCGGCAGGTCATTACGGCCTGAATCGGAGTGCTCTAATGTAACTCGGAGAGGATTAGATTTTGAATGCATTTGACCGTGTACATATATTGTTATAAACAATTCCAATTGTTTATAACGCTCTATTGCGAAAATCTTATCAGCTAGCGGAATGATCACTCAACAATAGTTGTTCCGCATGCAAAAATACGCATTTTATGTTGAATGACTTTTTTCCATAATTGGCATATTTAAGGAGGTATATACATACATCATACGAGAAGAAAGAACGTAGCTGTTCATAACTTCTCAATGAACCAATGACAAAACCAAATCATTATGTCCTTTTTTTCGAATGATACTGGTAGCTGGTGTATAAAACTAGAGTAATTCAATTTTTCAATTACTAGAATTGAACTCGAATTTTTGATATCGCTGTTGCGTTTGCTCATCACTATAGTTCGTTCTCATGCTGTGCTTAAATACCAAATCGGGAAGTTTTGTTTGTGCCCTGCATGGGGCACACACATTTGTACATCACTAGTTCGGAGATACTACAACTTTGATTCAGCATTATAGTTAAGATTTTCAATGGTTAGATAAAAGGGGAACAAATGCAGCCCTATCTTCAACCCGTCACGACAACAATATTTATTTTTCGCAAACAGAAAGCAATATGTCCAATATTCGATGAGATTCCACCATAACTGGATTTTGACAAATATAAATAGGGAATATAGCATGATCTACCTACTGAATATCAAGACAATTACACCGACCATTTACCTATCTGTTTCGTGTATAATTATTAAACTCATAATTATTAACAAGCAGCAAGCTGGAAATTTCAAAATCATTATTACAGTTTATATGCCGTGCTGAGAACAGTTTGTTTTCACATATAATCTAGAAAGATATTGCAAGTTGTAGGAGACTATTTTAGGAAATAAGTTAATACGTTATGCAAGCCAGATATTTTTGAGAATTGTATAAAACGTGTATGAATGCAATGTGGTGCGATTCCTAGATCTATGATGTTTCTTCTAATTATCCTATATTTTTTGAATGCGTTAAGCAATAGAAAAAAGTACTCATTTGATATTTGTCTCCTGACAAAGAAAATCGCCTTTTATGATTCTAAAATGGTAACTCAGGAAGAGCATAACTTACGTGCATTACGATCTTCTAATCCAGAACCCGAAATTCGTGCATTCTGATACAGCAAGCATGTTCAATTTTTTTAAGAATGGAAAAATAAATACACAACTGTTGGAAAATTTCCTTTCTCCTATTATCAAATATCTATTTTTTCATTAATTTTGATATTATGTCGTAAGTTTATCAAATACCCTCGAGCCTTTTTTACCATTATCTCAAAAAAATTCCGGATGCCAAAAATTTTGTTAATCATCAGACCTTCGAAAAAATTCAAGCTTTCTAAAACTTTTCAATTGAAAAAAAAACCTCTCGGATACTTCCAACAGATTTGGTAATAAAAACGACTTTCTTTGAAAATACATGAAACTTTTTTTCAAACGTTTGTTTGAAATTACTTCGACAATTTGAGAACCGTGTTGCAATATTCGAATTTCAATCTTTATCAATTTTGACATGTGCCAATATCTTTCTGTATCTGAGTTTACGATTCGATAATTGTAGATTCTAGTTTTTCAACGGTTTTTTTTCATGGTAAAATTGTATGAATTACTATTGCAAAAATCGTTATTCGGGAGTTCCCTTTTCACTGAAATTCTAGAATAATTGATGGGTCTATATAACATGCAATTGTATGTAAGTAATTCATCATATGGGCTACAATGAAAACTTGGCAATACTGTTCAAGCTAGAAAAACATTTCGCGTTTTTAATTTTAAGCATTCCACTATTTCTCACAATTTCATAGACGATCTGAAAGTCCATTCACAGTCGTAAATTCATTCGTGACCATCGGCAGAGACTATGGTGGAAAGAGGGGAAAAAAGTAAGTAAAAATGCGAAAGATGAAGGAGACATTACGCCCTAGGAAGCATGCAAGTTTTTTCTGATCCTCCTATTTCATATCTAGCGAGTGCTCCTCTCCCATCAACATTTTATACGGTCATTATGTAACAATGTCAGGTCTCTAGGTAGTATAGGTACTATACCATAAATAATACTGTTCTCCTCTGCTGTTTCTAGCTCCATCTTCGATAGTCAATATCACTGAAAGAAATGGAAATTGTGGATTAAAGAAAATTCTGAATATGTAAGACGATTCGATTCTACTCGGCTTAATTTTGGTAGTGAAAGGGGGATGGTGATTGATAGCCAAGAGAAAATGTGGCGTCACCATGAATAGGGTAATTGAGATGTTATATATATGCATATATAACTTATGTTATGTTACCTATAGGGGATCCATAAAATTATACGCTTATTTTCATTCGCGTTTTGAAAAGTGCCACAAAATATTTCAGGTTGTTTTGGCACAAGAAAAAAACATTATGGTGTTTTAATAAAATGGTGCAGAGTTGTGTGTGAGAGTCGGTATGTGTGTGTGTGCATGCGTTTGTGCGTGTGTTGAAAATGTGGGATAAGTTAAACGATATTGCCTTCATTATGAATGTTCCGAAAAATTAATAGAACAATATAACGACTTTTATTGGATACTTTGTTTTGCATCGTTCTCACGACAGAGCGATATAAACACTACATTTTGTTAATAACAATTAACTATGGGTGTTGGCAAAAAAGTCATAAAATATCAAATGTGTGTTTTCATGTGTGGAAGGACTTTCATTGGGTATTTTATTTCGTATCTCGAATCGTTTTCACGATAGAGCGGTATAAACCGCAAATTGGAATATTGATAAATGTATAGCGGAGCTCATATATCACATGAATGGACAAATCTGAATGAAAACATTTAAATTCCTTTTTTGAATTACCGCGAGTCTTACAAAAATGCGACAAATGCAAAAATGCGAAACTGGAATACTAAGAACATATGAACCTTAAATTTAAAAAGTCTTGTGAGAAAGAAAATACCATTGTTTTTTGGTTTTTTGCATAAGCAAACTGTTCGTATATTACGGAGGCGGAAAATTTTTTTTTAACTTCTCGATAAGGGCAGTTATTGTTATGCCCCCGAAAATTAAAAATCGATTTTTCATCAGATCTCCACGTTTCATGGTATTTCTGACCATTCTAGACTATTTAAAACGAAAGGCCCGTATGTGTGTGTGTGTGACGATGTATGTATGTGGTCAAAATTTATGATTAACGATTTTTCGTGAACGAATCATTCGATCGAAGTTGTTGATGACTCAATCGAAAGGGTTTTATGTAACTTAGACCGGATTAGATTTTGGATGGAAATGGTCCAGTACCTATATTGTTATTAACAATTTCGATTGTTTATAACGCTATAGTGCATGAATTATTGGTGTTACCGGAAAATGCATATAACAAAAGTTATTGCCCATGCAAAAATACACATTTTATGTTGTATATATTTTTCATGTAATTTGCATAATTAAGGAGGTACCGCCATTTGAAAAATAATCTATTTATAACGTACACAAATGAAGCCATTGACGTCATCAATGCCGGAATTGTGGATTTTCATGTGTGTGTGTGTGGGTGGATGTTTTTTTTCCTCCGTCCCTCTCATTTGTACCCCCGGTAGCGGCCGTGTAAGCATTCCTTCAGGGGGCGTACCGGACACTCACCCATGCGGCTGGGGCCGACTTTCGCCATTTTTAGGCCATCGTATTTCTAAACACAGGGTAAACCTCCAGAAACCCCTGTGCTACGATGGCCGGCGCCTATGATGGAACCCACCCCCCCCCCCCCTGCGTCGGGTTAGGTTTCCGCTCGGCCGGGCGGTCTCATTTTATGGGTACCGCCGATAGCACACACGGAAGTTCCGGCATCAGTCGGAATCCATGAGAAAATATTTTGAAAAAATATTCTCCGGCGGCCGGGCGCGAACCTAGGACCTTCGGAGTAGCAGGCAGATATTCTACCTTGCCCATGCAAAAATAAACATTTAATTTTATATGCGTTTTTTGTGTAATTTGCATGATTAAGGAGGTACGGCCATTTGAACAATAATCTGTTTATAAAGTGCACGCATGAAGCCATTGACGTTATCAGTGACGAAATTGTGGGTTTTCATATGTGTGTGTGCGTGTGTGAGTATGTTTGTATGTGGTCACACTTTTATGGTCGAGGATTTCTTGTGCAAAAATCATTCGATCGAGGTTGTTGATAACTCAATCGAAAGGTTTCATGTAACTTAGACCGGATTCGATTTTGGATGGAATTGGTCCAGTATGTATATTGTTATTAACAATTTCAATTGTTTATAATGTTCTACTGCATGAACTATTAGAGTTAGCACAAAATTCATATCCGAAAAGTTGTTCTGTGACTTTGTTCAATAATTTGCGTAATTAAAGAGCTGTGGCCGTCGGAACAATTATGTATGTAATGAGTGAATGAATGAACCCAGCGCTGTCATGAAGGCCTCAATAGAAGCATTTCCGTGCAGAATCGAGTGGATTACAGTTGGGATGGCATTCGTGCAGTATATACAATGCTATCAACAATTGTTTATACTGTTCGCTGGATAAAATATTAAAGTCATCGTTTGTCTTGCGGCCGCATCTCTATTGGCAACTTACTCCCACTCAAGTGCCCCGCATAAGTCGCATCCTCATGCTCACCATACGTTGACTCAAATATTCAGAATTATCCGGTTCATAAAAAAGTCAGTTTAGAATTGTCAAATCTGCAGCTGTTTATTATGTCACATTGATGAACCAGGATTAATTGAAAAAGGACAAATTTAGTACGCTGCGCTGAAATACCAAATCGCGAAGTTTTTTTAGGCCCCGAATGGGGCACACACATGCTCTCACCACTAGTTACAGTTTCTAATCAACTTCCTCAAACATAAGAGAATAACGCGACAATGTAGTTGGTATTCCACTTGAAGCGTGCGCGAGGTAGGATAGGATAATGTTAACATTATTCGGTAAGCGCAGCGGGTATGTCTGAAAGACTAATGAAGTCAGTAACGCGCGGTTGGCTGACCGCCCTGGGAAAACATTGTACGCACTCCTAGTCTCCATGTACACAAAACAACCCTATCTTGTTCTTCGATTCGATAATATTTCCGCAATTATAAATAATTACACATTATTACGTAATGTGAATTGAGAGTCGTGTCACTTCCGCCGGATGTAGTAGTTGTCGAGAATTAATTTTTCATATCATTCAAATGTCCATATAAATTATGTAATGCTTGATTGGCAACAACGAGGATATTTGATCGAGGGAGAAAGCTGTATTTCGACGCCGGGAAAATACCAGTCATGGGAAATTGAATGATCCTAGAGGTTCAAAAATTGGTATCAGCATTGTTCTTTATCACCTTGTTGTATCAAGAATTCACAAGATAAGTTAATAGTCAATAGTTCACAAAATAAGTCGATCACTAATCTGGGCCTAATAATACACTTAAAATAAGAAAGTTGCAAAATCTGACAAAAAGAACATTTGAAACTTTCAGCTTTTTATAAGAGTCACTTTGCGATTTGTATTATATATTTATATTCCTGTTCCATCGTCAAATATACGACAGTTCTCGTCACTAGAAAATCGCAAATTTTCGTCTTTCTTCTCGAGACTGATACACGGGTAGATTAATTACGTTATGGACAAATATCTACGACACTTTCAAAGGAGTAAAGCCAGTCATTGCAGAGTTTATTGATGAACCATTAATCTAGAGGAAGACCTGTAATCGCAAACGGTGAATCATGATATGACAATCTTCGGGTTAATTTGTGACTTCTCCGTCGACCATCATAGTTCGCATATCGTGAGCATAGCGTTACTGTATGGGCTTTCTGTTCCTCAAAAAGAAGATTCATACATATCTCGAGTTCTCAGAGTATAATAATGATTTGAATCAGGTTTCATGCTGCACTCTAGTCCACTTTACGGTCATTTGCAAAGTCCACTCGGCTCTAAATGGATTCTACAAATGACATTTTCGAAATGGTTCGAACACCGGATGCATCCTTCTTCAAGGCTTCGATTTATTAACTTCCCGATTTAGGGGAAGTTATTGTAATCACCCCGGACATCAAAAGTGAAATTTTCACGAAATTTGAACTTTTCTCGATGTTTGACATCATACTGACGCGGTTTCTGAAACATGTTCGTATGTGTGTGTGTGTGTCTGTGTACATGAAAACTTTGTCGAACATTTCCTGAAGAAGCAATGGACCAATTTGATTTTTGTTTATCCATGCGTCTCCATGGTAACGAGGCCGGAAAGCAGTGTGAAAGTGAAATAACATCTAGTGGTCTGTGCATGTGTGTGCTGCACTCGGGGCACAAACAAAACTTCCCGATTTGGTATTTCAGCACAGCGTACTAAATATATTCTTCTCCAATATCCCCCGGTTAATTAGTAGTGTCATATTGAAAACTTGAAGATTTGAGAATTCTAAACTGAGTCATTAATCGAGCAGATAATCATGAATATTTGAGTAGATGCATGGTGAGCATGAGGATGAGATTTATGGGCGTTACTTGAGTGGGAGTGAGACGTCAATAGGAGCGCGGCCGCAATAAAGACGATAACTTTAATATTTTACCCCGTGGAAAAGTATGAACAATTGCAATTGTTAATAACTTTGCATATACTCTCCGAATGCCATCCAAAATGTAATCCGCTCGATTCTGCACGGATTCATTCATTCACTACATACATAATTGTTGAGACTGCGATACTTCCTTAATTATGGAAATTATCGAAAAAAGGCATTCTACATAAAATACGTATTTTTATATGGGGAACAATTTTTCTTATATAAATTTCGCGCTAACTCTAATAGTTTATGGATGACCATTAATTAGTCCGATTTGCGATTTTTGACCTTTCGATTTTCTCGAAGTTATTGAAAACTGCTGAATGGATTCCTTCCAGAATCTAATCAGCACTAAGTTACATGAAGACTCATTGATTAAAAAAAAATTAATCGAATCGGACCATTAGGTTTCAAGAAATCGTTAACGGAAAATTCGGGCACATACGTATGAACATACACACACACTCACACATACATACAGACATTTTTCCAAAATTGGTCCAGAACGATTGAGGAGACTTTGAGACGTGGAGATATGGTGAACACCCAATTTTCCGTTTTCGGGGTGGTTACAAAAACTTCCCTGGATCGGGAAGTTAACTGGTGGCCCGACTAGCGTACCGTCCTGGTCAGGATCATCACACGTTCGTATCCTACGGTCCTGACAAAGGCATTTAGCTCAGGACCTGATACGGGAACTTTCATCACGACCTGGAAACTTGTCCGGCCCATGTCTGGCTACCTTGTACGGTCCTGCCCAGGTGAGAAGTGACGATGGAATGAGGATTGCGTCAAGCTTGATCCACGATTGATCGAGCGTAATAGGACTTTTTTCGTGGAAATCGCGTCGACAGATTATGTCAGAAATTACTATTAAGTGAGAGTGCTTTCGGACGGTTAGATAAAATATGTCATATTATGTCATTCAAAGGTATGAGAGGATGTCATAAAATGTGGCCTAGGCTTTCGCTTCCGTATGTCATATACTGCCGTTCCATGACATAATATGTGAAAAATTCACATAATGTCAGAAATTGACATAATATATCATCACAACATTTATCATATTGTGTCATAACTTTCCAAAATGCCGAGAAGCGACATTGGTTGATTTTTTTCGATCTGAAAACTCGTGTATTCATGTTTTGTCATTATTTGTACATTTTGTTCAATACATTATTTCATCTTATATTTGAGGTGCCTATTAACAATTGTCAATTTTGTCCTTATTAGTTTTGTTGTTTCCTTTGTATTTAACATGTTGTTATTCTTAATTTTTAAATTCGTGTATTTTTTAATGGGGGTGAGTTGGGGTTCCCTCAATGCTATTGCTGTGTTAGTTATTTTGTCTTAACTCTAATTAACCAACTATATAACTATACAACATAGAGAAAAAATAAACAGCAAGTATAACAACATTAGTACTTATCGACTAGGTTTAAGAGCACCTCTTGGGTCTTGTCGCCCCTGTTTTAAGCAAAACTGTGGTAGTTTATGCTTAATTTTAAAATGGACTTTTTAGTTATTGAGTTTACATGTATTTGTTAATATATGCAAGTCATTCATTTTATTTTTATAAAAGTCCCTGACTAGTTCTACTACTGAGTCTTTGACAGTTTTTATATCTAGTTCTTTATTATATCACTATTTTTTGTCCTATGATCAGCCTTGCTAATTGCCCTAGGGCATCCATTCTGTACAATTTGTATCGCTTGCTTTGCTCCAGATCGGCGCTGCGTACATGAATATTGGCTTTATTATCATTTTATAGATAGTCAATTTGCTACTTAAACTGACCGTGCTGCTTCTATTAATTAGACCGTTGACTAGATTTTTAATCCCATATGCTTTCTGTCTGACTGTGTCAATATGTTTATTAAAATTGAGCTTAGTATCTAATATAAGCGCCAGGTATCGTACACTGTTACACGGCTCTATCTCAAAATTCTCCATAATCAGATGGCTCTCTCCCATAGTCTTCTTCTTTTTGTTCCCGCATTTCCTAGAGAAGATTATATATAATGTCTTTGCGCTGTTGACCTTAATTTTTCATTTTATGAAGAAATCATTGAGGAGATCCATGTGATTCTGGAGATGTTTGGTAAGTAGCCTATTGGATCAAGATGATGCGTATAGAGCCCTGTCGTCTGCAAATAGTGGGATATTTGTTTGAGGAGTTTTCGGTACGTTTTTAATATAAATTACGAAGAGCAGTGGACCCAGGATCGACCCCTGCGGTACCCCCGCCTCTATGTCCCTATGACTCGATTGTTCCTGATTAACTCTAACACTGAATTTTCTATTACTCAGATAATTTCTTATGCTTTTGATCAGAAACAATGGCAAGTTAATTTCTGTCAACTTATAAATGAGACCTTCGATTCACACTGTGTCAAACGCCTTCTCGATGTCCAGTAGGATCATTCCGGTGTTTTTATTGATATTGTAATTCGCTGAGATATGATCTGTTAACCTGGCTAATTGTTGGACTGTACTATGGTGATTCCGGAATCCAAATTGTTCTGGAATCAATATGTTGTTCCTGTTTAGGTGGTTTTTAATCCTGCTGAACAGTAATTTCTCGAGAAGTTTAGTCAGCGTAGGTAGAAGGCTTACCGGTCAATAGTTTTGGGGGCACAGCTGGGATTTCCCTGGTTTTGGACATGGTAGAATATTGGCTGCTCTGGAAAATATGAAAAATATAAGCAACTATTGTAAATTGGTTTAAGTAATGATATTGCTTTAGTGGGGAGATTTTTGAGTAAGATGTTCTGTATGTTGTCAATACCTGGGGCTTTTTGTGGTTTCAGGGTTTTAATTGTTTCGATTATCTCATTGTTGCTAATTTGATTTATATCACTAGGATTTATCTTGTCCCAGATGACCTTATTGTATCGCGTTTTGACGATTTTCTCATGCTTTGTATCGCTTAAATCTAACGTTAATTTGTGGACTTTTTTGAAAACGTCTGTGAGTGAGTTTGCCTTGGAGGAATCATCAAAAGTCAGGCCTCGTGCCCCGTGTAGTATTGGGACCTGATTTTTGTTATTGTCTTTTAATGCACGCGCCACTCTCCACAGAGATTGGTCCCGCACATTAAGTTGAGACAGTTTGTTATCCCACAATGTATTATTGTGGTTTAGTATTTTTTTATTAATTAAGTTTGTCAGCCTATTTTGGATGGTTCTCCAGAAGTCATCTCGAGAACGTTGAAATTTTGCACTTGATTTGTTTCTGAGTTTGAATAACTTCTTGATTTCGGTAAGTAGATGCTGCAATTTCACGTGTATAGTTTTGTTGGGAATCGTTCTATGTATTGCTTCATTTATTATATGAGTTAGGGTGACCTTATTTTTTATGTCCTGTTTAGTGCCTATTGTCGTTATGTTAATCGAGCTTTTCAGTATATTGCGAATTCGGACCAATAGGCTAGATTGTAGTTTAAATGTTTAGTTTCTATTGTTTGTATATTCTGTTTGTAAATGTTGAAAGTGACCGGAAGATGATCTGAGCTTAGCTCATTGAACACTTCTGGGTTGGTTATGTTTACGTTTTTGTTTATAACTAAGTCTATTGTCGAAGCTTTTGTTCCTGTATCTGGATAGTGCGTGTGTTGGTTTGGATATTCTATAGTGGCATTGGAGTTGCTGATAAAATTTTGAAGTTTCACGCCTTCACCATTATTGTCGAAACAGTTACAGTTTCTATTTTTAGCATTGAAATCGCCGCAAATCAAAACTTTCCTACCCAATCTCAGGGCTTTGTCAAGTTCCTTGGGATCGATTGGTGGCAGTTTATGTTTGGTTTTGCTGGCTGCTGGTGAATTATAAATAGATACTATTGTCAGATCGCCAACCCTAATTGCTACTGACTCGATGGTTGTTGTGACTATCGGTATTTCTTGAAATTTTATGTGTTTTGCTATAATGCAGGGTTATAATTCCAACCCCACCTCCGGAAGAGGTATCTCTGTTCTTCTTGATGCAATTATAACCCTGGATTTTGACGTTACTTCGATCATTAAACCAAGTTTCGGAAACTAAAAGGATATTGATTTCGTTTTCATAGAGAAAGTCTTGTGTCTCGTACTTTTTATCCTTGAGGGATCGTGTATTCAGTATGAGATTTTCATGTTTTTGACATTGTGGTTTTTATCCATCTTTATTGAAAAATTTGAAAAAAACCATCATTTGGTCTTGGTGACTTGTGCAACTTTGTATTTGTTTTTTCAAATCTCTTATTGCTTGCAGAATCCCCTTAAGGTCGCACATATTTTTCAGTTCACTTATCTCTAGTCTGATGTCCTCTAGTGTCGTGAAATCCTCCGTGATTGGTGTCCTCTGTGGCCCGCGTTGTTGGTTGTCTTGGCATACCTTAGCCATCATCTCGGCTGGCTGCTGCGTAGCCGCTGTCATCTGAGCGTACGTCGTCCTTCTGTTCACTCTCACGCTATGGAATTGGCGAGGCGTAGATGCGGATGGTATCTGTTTGGTGCTGTGCCTGTTGTTATCTTTCTGGACCCTCTGTATGTGCTTCAAATATGCTGGGCACTCTCTGTAATTAGCCGGATGTGGGCCTGCGCAGTTAACGCAGGTTGGCGTTCCCTCGTCTCGAGTTCTCTTACACTCGCTTGTGAGATGATTGCCCGGACATTTGACGCATCTGGGCCCCATGTTGCAGGTCCTCGATCCGTGTCCAAACGGCTGGCACCTGTGGCACTGGGTGGCTCCCCTGCCGTTTCTGTACTTCTCCCAGCGTATTCGGCAGTAGGCCGAGGTCTTGATTTCGGTAGCTCTGGCTGCCATCTCTGCTGAGGTGTAGGTTACCATGTATATTGGGTAGTCAAATGGTGGTTTTTTTACGGTTTTCTGTTTCAGGAGAACATACTTCACTTTTTCCACCCCTTTTTCTGTTAGTTCAGCATTAATGTCTTCGGTTGAGATAGTGGCGAGTCCTTTGATGACCCTATGGTGAAGCTTTTTACTCTTATCTGCATAGGAATAAAAAGTGAATTCTTTTTCATTCAGCTGTTCCTGGATGGCGCTGAAGTCCTCCAGGCTAGTCGTGTAGATGGTTGTCTTATTTGGTGTGTAATTGAAGTACACCTTCCCTTTGCAGTGGCTTTTCACTGCCTGCCGAAATTGTAGGTGGTCCGATAATGGATCCGTGACTATTATCGGTGGTACCTTTACTTTTCTTGGCTCTGATGGGGTGGTATCCTCGTTCCTGGATTCGTCAGTGTCTTCAGGCGTGTCGAACAGCGAGAACTTGTTCTTGTTCTCGAATGTCACGTTCGATTTTTTTGGCGTTTTCATGACTCTGGCCTCGCTGTTGGGAGAAGCACTATTCTTCCTTTTGGATCGCATTAGCTCGTAACCATCGGCTGTGCTGGTGGTTGCAATGGCTTCTGCTGCTTGGGTTAATGTGTTTGCGGCGGTTTTGTTCACTGTTAGGGTCCGGTTGCCCCTGGTCGGAGGTATTTTGTCCAAATTTGTATTTAGTTGCGTCGGTTTGGATATTTTGCTCTTAAGCCTCGTATTCCTCTGTGGCTCACTCATTTCGTCGTCAAATTTTTGGAAGATCGCGCCGTCATTTGAAAAAATGATGGTGTCAGTGGGAATTTCCTTCGGGGGTTGGAGTGGCCCCTCGTCGTATATCTAAGATGAGTTGGCACGCAGGTTGTTCCGTGGCCTCGTTAATGAATAATATGCTTTACCAGAGAATCCGTAACTCCTCCCAGAGGCAATGGCTTCCGTAAAAGTGAGCTTCACCCACTGCTCGTCAGTTGCTATGCAAGCGGGCCTTTCTCCGGGGTCCGTGTTGTTGCGTTGGGCTAGCCCGATCCGTCCTCGCCGTCTCCCGTATGCCTTACGCGAGCCAATCACGCAGCACGGAGTACCCCCAGTCGAGGTTCGATTTGTATGATTATACTAAATAACGCTTGCCTCATATGATTTACCCACTGGCTTCGACTTTCTAATTATATAAGGTTTTAATCGATGTGTCCCCTTAGACCCAATTGAATGAATTGTCTGATGTAATATTTCAGGCCAATTCGAATCAATCTGTGTCGCAGAGCTACACCAATCATTAGATGATATGATCGATGATATTTTCTCGGATCGATCCCACCTGACATTGTTTGAAGAAAAAATACAACAGTTTATAAATTAGAACAAGAAATTTCAGATATAGAAAGTACACGCCATCTACCGGAGCAAGGCTCAGGGTAGTTCACGCCGCTTTATACGGTCCCGATGCGGTAAAGCCACGGGAACTTAGTCTAGATTCCCACTGGATGTTACAAGTTTTTACGTCCGAATAACCGTACAAAGGCCGGACCAGGCCCTTGTACAGATCACCGGATACATCATAGATTTTTGTTTGAGAACGGCTGCCGGATATCCCGATTATTCGGGAAGTTATTGTAATGCACCCAAAATCCAAATTTGTTTATTCATTATCTAACTAGGGTTTTAAGTATACTAAAATGATCTCCATCAAATTCTAAGTTCGCGTCTGTGTGTGTATGTATGTATGTATGTATACAAAATTTTGCGCAACGGTTTCTCACGAAGGAATGAAGTTATGGAGGTTCTCAAGGTCGCGTTTGAAGCGTTTCCATATAAGTTAGAACTGATTAGATTTTGGATGAAATTTGTGCAGTATATATATTGTTATTAACAATTGCAATTATTTATAACGATCTATTGCATAAACTATTAGAGTTAGCGTAAAATTTATATCAGAAAAGTTGTTCCCTATGCAAAAATACGTCTTTTATGTAGAATGACTTATTTCGATAATTTGCATAATTAAGGAGGTATGATCGTCTTAACAATTATGTATGTAATGAGTAAACGAATGAACTCAGCGCTGTTATGACGGGCCAAACGAAGCGTTTCCGTGCAAAATCGAGCGGATTACACTTTGGATGGGATTTGTGCAGTATATGCAATATTATTAACAATTGTAATTGTTTATACTGTTCCACTGGGTAAAATCTTAAAGTTATCGGGAAAGTCGATCGCGTGCAGTAATTATTAGTCGCAAGTTCAATTATTGATATCACTGTTGGGTTTACTCATCAGAATGGTTGCGTTCTTATGCTGTGCGAAACCCCAAATCGGGAAGTTTTGTTTGTGCCCCGTATGGGGCACACACATTTGCACACCACTAGTTCAACAATTATAAACCATTGTATAGAATTTCTTAGAATTTGTTTTCCTTTCTTCCTTATACTATGCCTTTATTAGTTACTTCCTTCTACTATTAATAGAAAATTGCAACCGACAGTTTTTCAACTTCGAAAGACGATACTTAATCAATAAACTAAAAAGAAATGATTAATTTTAGGCAAATTTGCACAAATTGTGATTCACATTTGAAATTTAATATTTTCGAACCCGCTCAATTGAGAGTACAGTAGAGCTCCCTTTATTTTCCGAGCTCGGGGAGTGACCTTGAAGCAATTTCGTGGAGAAAAAAATTAAGGAAGCCCCCCACTCCGCCCACTGGTTGGTTGGCGTGGTGGGGGTTGTCGGGAGCGGAAGGGGAAATAAGAGCAGAAGTAAACGGACTATGTATCAAAAGTAAATAGGTCATGTTTCATGAATGCTCGGTCCCACTATTAAGACGCTGCGCAGTCTGGAGCGCATGACGTCGAAAACAAGGATAGACAAAGTACGGGGAGTGGGAGAAGGTTTTTGAGGAGAGACAAGTCGTGAGGGGAGTACAGCGAAAATAAAGGAAGCAGAAAATTAACGGAGCTCTACTGTAAAATGCAGCATGCTTTAACTGGTTGAGAATGCCAATACTATTTGTTGCGATTTTTATTGCCTGTGACTTCGTCAAGAATCAAAAGAATTAGAAAACGGCGACGCTCACGCTACACCGCGAGTTCTCAGGGGTCAAGGTACTTCCGCGATAATTCATCAAGGAGGAAGGTTCGACTAAATTAGCAATAGTTCAACACATGGAATTTTGATAATAGGTACTAGCATACACTCAAACATTAATGTCAAAATTGGAAGTACCTTTCCCGGAAAAAGGGTGTTAAAGAATATCCTGGATGTATGGTTTTGAGTGCAATAATATTTTATAGATCTTACTTATATGCTAGATATATACTAAAAGTCGCTGCAAGATATATCTTAGATATCTTGGATCCCGCATTTCTGGCTGAAAATATATTCCGAAATTTTCCAAATATATGCCGAATATATATTTTTTCCGCTAGGGCTACCATGTAATTTCTTCAATATTTCACGTGTTCATTAAAACTTTTGTATTTTAGTTTTCATCTTTTGTAACGCCAATTATTTGGGAATTCTCCAAATCTCTCTTCTTCATAAGCAATCACCGAAGTACTTTACCGTTGGAGTTCGAATATTGTCTCAGTTTCACTTAATAAACGAAAGGCATATTTCTTTCCTTTTGTCCGACATACCCCGAAACGTTGCATATTTTTATCACCGTTTTTTGCTTTTGAAATCTTTTGTTTATCGTTTTGCCTATAAGAACTCCTCCTAATTCCCAATTCATATATCTCATAAAAGCTTTTGAAACTCTTCCAAAATTTAAGTATACTTTTTTTTGGCACCCTTCTCCGCAATATTTTTTTTTACAGATTCCTCTATCTCGGCTTTTTCTTTAGGAGACAAACATCCTTGATATATACGAAGAATGGTATTGAAAATAATGTTTAAAGTTTCTTCATACAAAGTTTGTGTTGCATGTTATTGTTAATATTATCTTCTTTCGAATTCTACTTGAGGGGATAGCAATATAGTATATTCCGATACAAGTGCGACGAGCTGAAACACACCATCGCACGTGTGTCGAACGATAGTTTTTGGCAGTGATGTTACGTTCTAAGAGTGCCGAAATAGTTACTTTTCGTTTACTAGTAAACGAAAAGACTTTTCGTTTACTAGGTAACGAAAAGTAACTTTTCGGCACGAGCTGAACGTAGCAGCAATGTCGAAAATGTATTTATCGAGCAGCTGGGAAGCATCGATTATCCGATAAAATATTCGAATCTCAATCTCATTAACATATAAAATAGTTCAGAGGTTGATTCACTACAATTAAATTGTTCTATAACATGTTAGATCAATGAAGTTACTAAATCATGGATAAATATTGTATTCTATTCAAATGTTAACGGTTAAACAATGTTGCACCGTTAATTAATGGCAATCTTTGGAATAATACCCACATGAATGAGTGAACACCCGTCGAATTCCCCTGCTGAATACCGCAGTCAAATAGATATTAGCAAAAAAAAATTAATGATTGTTAATTAATCAATGGTTGGAATTCGCTATTGAGGTCCTGTGCATTATCACCAGATCCAGCCAATTAAGAGCACGAAGATCGTGCGTTGCTCGGTGCAATAACAAGCCATCCTCCTCGTTCACACATATCTTTCCGCCATCCCCTTGAAATTCCCCTCATGTTTACAACATACGCACAATCGGGTGCTAGAGAGAATCTTCCCCCGCGCGCCAGTCCCTCACTTTTCGCACGCCTCTAGCTTATAACAAACGAACCTTCTTCAGCTTGCCCGGTTAGAATTTCACTTCCTTGTGACGTAATACACATAGTAAACCTACCAGCGAGTAAGCGCCGGCTGGCATGTAAATAAATTCTTAAATAACGCGCGTCGAAAACTTGTGAATTTTATGACCTGTAACCAACTGCTTTTCGATGCACATGAGAGAAACATCAAAATTTTGCTGTCTCGTGTTGGAGATCTGTTGAAGAGACCCTAGTTGATCTTCACGATATCGAGTGAAAACTTAATGAAATGCATAAATTGGTAATCAAAACCGTCATGAAACTTCCTTTTTTTTCTGCCAAGGGTTATTAGTTAGTTGCAGCTAAAGTTTTCGATTAAACTTGTTCTCCCTGAATTACTATGAAATGAAGGAAAACATGGTACGTTTCCAAGCAACAACCGAATGGACTCACTGTCTTATAGTGATATCAAGTCATCACTTTCCGTGACAGACGTGACTGGAATGGATGCTATGCACTGTTATTCATTTTTCAAGTAATTAAATGCATTAAATTTCATACCAATCAGTGATCTATATGTTCCGATCATTGTATTTCTAAATGTCTAGAGTAGCGTTCCTAATTTTGCTTAACATTTTTTATTCAAATGAGCAATCAAACGGTTAGGATTATTCCGAAAAATCGGACTATGCTTTCCGATGAAGAAACCGGCGGTTGTGTACAGCTCCCATTTTGTTTGGATGTTTAAGTGATAGTGACATTGAAAATAAGAATAATCCATGGATATTCAATCAAACATACGAATTTTCGTGAAATTCTTGACTTACATATCAGTGAAATCTAGCATCGTTTTTCGCTCCTTTGGTACAGAAAATTGAGAATAATTTGGAATTTTTACAGAATTGTGTACATTCCAAGTAGTTTCTCTCAAACGGTGATCAATTCCATCTGAAATCCAGGTTAATTTTCAAAGTTCGGTAGTTTTGTCCCTCAAATAAAATTCAACTTCACATTTCTGGAAATTTCGTTCATATTGTCTGCGGTCATTTTTTTTCAACTGTGAACAACGAAATATGCGTAGTTTATTCTGGAATAAGTAATCACTCAACTGTTATGTGAGATTGTTTTTTTTTTAAACTAAAGTGGAGCCTTGAAATAAAAGTTGAAATTATGAGAAGATGAAAAAAGTTAGAACATTGCATTTTTTAATATTGGAAACGTCAACAATGTAGATACTGCAGAAAAATCATAACATTTGTGACATGTTAGGAATGATTTTAAATTCTTAAAATTCAACCACATTCTTTGATAAATCAGGTGACAAATGGCGACAACTTGAACAGCCGCAAAGGTATGCAAAATTTTAAGAATTCAAAAACTATGGAAATTTTGAGAATCACAGAAATTTCGCGAGTGCTAAAAATTAAAGAGAATTAAAAATTCACAAAGTAGGAAAAATATTAAATTCCGAAATCCCAAATCATTTTCGGAATCATGAAAATTATTTGAAATTTCAAAAACCTGAAAAAGCGGGAGAGATTTGCAAATTTTCGAGGTATGTTTTATCGTCAAATTCGCAACTCCTTTCTAAAGTTCCAGGATTAATAGAAAAGAAACAAAATACGCAATGGCAGTGTCTATTCGCACCGAATCAGGGAAATTTTTACCTTATACAGGGTGTCCCATTTGAAAAGTTGCACCTCAATATCTTTCAACAGGGCCATGTAACAAAAAAATGTTTCTAACAAAAATTGTAGGGTTCTGAGGGGGGCATCCGATTTGCTTATTATTTCGAGCTTTCAAGTTCGCGCTTGCAAGCTGCAAGCACAAACAGCTTTTTTTTAAATGGCAACCCCATTTTCCACCCCGATGAAAATTGTTCATTTCGATGAGTTGTTCTCAGAACCCTACGCATATTCAATTTCATGTCTTTTTTTTATGCAAAAAATATCATGAAAAGCGTTTTATGGCCAAAGTCGAGGTTTCAGACTTTTTAGCGTAACCCAGGATGCACCCCGTGGAGGTAAAGTCTGCGTCGCATCCCACGCGCAAAAAAAAGGAACAAAAAATGCACGAAAGTGTGAGGAAGCCCCTGAGCGTTTACAAAGGGTGTTCAATATTCCCACCATTTGTGGGCAAATATTTCGATTATTGTTTACATTTGATAATTACAGCGCGTAAACAGATCAATGGAAGAATTACGTCCAGTTGCGTAATGTAAACAAATGTACCTACTCATTGACGAGCAATGGATTATCTCATTTGAATTGGTGCCAATTCAACCTGTACCAAGTTAGTATCACTTGATATTTCATCGAACATATCACAATGTATTCAGTTAGTGAAATTGTCGATATTTTACTTGTTTTGGGAGAGTGTAGGGGAGTGTATCGAGCTGCTGCTCGAATCTATCGCGAGCGGTACCGCAATCGACAACATTAGCCTGCAGATTCTGTTATCAGGAGGATCGAACGGCGTTGTAGACGAGGAAGAATGTTTCGAGAACGAAAACAACAAGTGCAACAAGGTGTCAATCCTGATGATCCCCGAACTGTTGCAATATTAGCAGTAGAGTTGTTGGGAATTTCCGCCAACGAGTTGAGTTATGCTTGGAAGTGAACGGTGGGAATATTGAACACCTTTTGCAAACGCTCAGGAACTTCCTCACATTTTCGCGCATTTTTGTTTCCTTTTTTTGCGCATGAGATGCGACGCAGTCTCCACCTCCGCGTGGTGCATCCTGGGTTACGCTAAAAAAGTCTGAAACTTCGATTTTGGCCATAAAACGCCTTTCATGATATTTTTTGCATGAAAAAATGACATGAAATCGAATACGCGTAGAGTTCTGAGAACAACTCATCGAAATGAACAATTTTCATCGGGGTGAAAAATGGGGTTGCCATTTAAAAAAAAGCTGTTTATGCTTGCAGCTTGCAAGCGCGAACTTGAAAGCTCGAAATAATGAGCAAATCGGATGTCCCCCCTCAGAACCCTACAATTTTTATTTGAGACATTTTTTTGTTCCACGGCCCTGTTGAAAGATATTTAGGTGCAATTTTTCAAATGGAACACCCTGCATAAGGAACTTTTAGCCTATATATAAGGTAGTGGTTAGGAGTCAGAGGATTTTTACCTTACATATAAGATAAAAATGGGGAATCAGTGAAATTGCTCTGCTTTAAATCTGAGGCAAGAATTAGGAATCAGGTAAGTTTTCGACCCAGCTATAAAACAGTATGTCACCGATATCGATGGTATTTTTATAGAGGTAAAACACATACCTTACTTGACGCTTTTGGAATAAACGCATTGGGGTGATGAAATGAGGTTCACCCTAACGTTCATTTTCTTATTGACAACTTCGATATCACTTGTAGAAAGAAAGCAGGAAGGAAGTCAAACGGTTATATCTGAATATCTGGAGGACTAAGTGAAACAATCTCAGATTCTGAAATATTCTCAAAAAATTTAGCTCAGACTTAAGCCGACGTAAACCATTTGGCCACTTCACAACTGACAGAACAAGAGTTTAGAAGTTGATGGCAATCGGTAATTATGTATCGATTTTTAATAATTCCACGTGTCATCACCTCCATCAAATGGTGATGAGAACTCGACGGGGGATATTTCAAAAATGAAGTTCCCACTTTCAGTGAAAATACGAGGGCACCCACGACATAGTCTCATTACTACCCCGACATCAGCCAAAGTAAAAAATAAGAAAGTAGTGCAATTAGTAGTAATTCAATGATAAAATTCCTTCAAAAAAAGAAGAAATTTTGAGTTGGTTGATTTCTAACGAAGTGATGGCCGATGTCTTCAAATCGGCCTATAATATCGAGAAAACTGATTTGGGTTTGAATGTTTATCACTTGAGAGGTTCTTTCCAGGTAACAGGGTGGATGTCAACCTAATAAAGGAGATTTTAACTAGTGATGCATTATGAAGCTTGGGAGAATCTATCAATGAAAAGAAGCATAAAAATGCAAAAACTTGTGTAGTTTGCAAAAAGTGAAACTCAAAAGTTTCGTGAGTGGGTGTGTTGTGCCTGTTGTTTACTTTGGATGCATACTACCTGTGTAGAAAAACAACCCAGTAATGCAACTTTGTTTTGCTGTACTTGTTTCAGCAAAGGAAATAATATAAAGAAATGGTAAGAGACGATGTTTTAAAATGGGAACTACTTATTCATGTAAAACTGATTCCATTTTTTCAAAATTCTAAGAATTTTTTAGAAATTCTCCCTGTATATCATCGTTCATGTTTGAAGAATCTTCAATATTTTGTCTTGTTCTTTTCTCTAAAAATGGATTTTTTTTCAAATGAGAATATGATTTTAATATTTCTCATTAGCGAAATTTTCTTTTTTATATGTTCGTGCTTTCTTTCATAAGAAAAGGAAGGGGGAAAAATTCGTTACTTTTGAAACTATAAACGTTGTTTATGTTCACAGGATGTTTAAATTTTCTTTGTTTACCTTTTGTTTATCAAAAAATGTATTATGATGATAGGGCATCACGCCAAAAAAGTGATGAAAATCTGAAAAAAATAATTTGTAGTAAGTTTCCCCTAAAAAAATTCAGTAAAAATTTCAAGTACTTTAGTAAGCTTTTGTAGGAGATAATCAAGTTTGAAATTAAGATATGTTCTTATAGGGAAAAGCGTTAAAAAAATCTGTAGGCTTTAATTAAATCTGTAGCGGCAAATTCAAGCGTCTATCGGTGGTATACCAGCTTACCACACGTGAAGGCATAGGACCATTGGATTTATGTCACCAAAGATGAACTTTTATCAAACCAACTTTATTTGTATTAATTTTTGGCAATCACAGTCCACAAATAACAAAAATGTCTGGAGACATAATAAATTTCTATCCTCTTTATAGCCATTGCGTGGATCTCAAACCTCAAACAACTCGTAAACTTCAATTTAAATAGAGAATTATATGCCGCCAGGAAATTTCTTTGAAAAATCAACAATGCTTTGGATATTTTTTTTGCTCTGTCGTACTCTTACAACGCCATTCTCATCAATACCCAGAAGTGTTTTTATGCCATTCTCTTGACGAGTTCGAAATGTATCACAAATAATTTCAAAACTTATGTCCGACTCAGCCATTTTCTTCCTCATGTGTACACTCACACAATTCTTACTACTTTCACCCACTTGCACCTGGCTCAATCTCTGTTGATAAATTTTCCGACACACGTTTTCGCTTCCATATGAAGAGTTTTTTGCCATTTTTATTAAATACAATTTTGCTCAGATCATTTGACGCCATGACGTTTCGACTTACACACATAGATATACTCGTATATGCTGAGGGGCCCATGATTGGATGCTCCTTGCAATGTTGTCAAGATGAGAGAGTTACTGCTAGTGATAATTCTCTAGCCTGGGGAATAGCGATGTTAGTTTAGACGCACCATATTTTTTGTTAGCTACAATGGACTGTAATGCCCTATCATCCTTTAAACTCAAGGTTTAGTGATACGTCTATTGTCAATGTTGTCTCACTTGAATGCACATTTTCTGCCTGGACCTTTGATGAAAGATAAGAATAAGACAATGAACATTATTGTAAAACTCATTTCATCTCCCCAATACCTTCATTCGCAAAGTATCACATAAGGTATACTTACGTTTATAACAGGACCATAGATATCAGGGAAATATTTTCTTACAGATAGATAAAAAAATTACCTGATTCCTCATTCTTGCCTCAGATACAAAGTACAGCTATCTCACTAATTCCCAAGTTTTACCTTATATATAAGGTAAGAAAATCCCTGACTCCCAACGTCTATTTTATATACAACCTAAAAGTTCCTTATATGTAAGGTAAAAAATTCCCTGATTCCCAACCTTTACCTTATCTATAAGGTAAAAGTCCCTTATATGTAAGGTAAAAATTTCCCTGATTCGGTGCGAATAGATACTGCCATACGCAATACAGGAAAAACACTTGGAAAACATGAAAATCTTAAACCTTTTCAAAGAAAATAATGTTAAAGTGGTAAAAACGTCAAAAATGGTAAGAAAACGTTAACAAAGTATCTACATTTCCAGTTGTTCATTTTTTTTTTATTTTAAAAATATCACATTGTCGAGACTAAAATCGAAGTAAGAAATTGTAAAAAATTACATTCTGGTCAAAACTACATTTTTCAAATTATGAGCTGTCAAGAATCGGGGACAATTAAAACTTGCTTTATAATGCGTGCGAATACTTCAAATTAAGCCAGGGAACGCTTCAAGTTACGGCAGACACGAGCGTTTTAAATTGAGACGATGTAAGCTTCAACTTGAGGTGTATAAACAGATCAAGTTAAATCATACAAACGCCGCACTTTAGTGAGTTGAAACCCCTCTAGTTGAGCCGTTGGCACTCCCTCATTGAAAACACGATTCTGGGAATATAAACTACCATTTCGGAATCCTAATTTACGATTTGGAAATCGTGATTTACGATTTGGAAATCGTGATTTACGATTTCGAAATCGTGATTTACTATTTTGGAACCGCAATTTATAATTTTGAAATTATGAATGCCGACTGGACGGATTATTTTGTATTATTTCACATATGGAACGAAACTGATTTTTTTTGTATACTGCCGAATTTCTCACATTTTTCGTTCCGGAGATTAAACTGAAGTCATACTTGAAGCAAGTGAAGCACTTGAATATTTTAGAGTGGCGAAGCGATTTTTGACATTCATATGGTTTATTTATAAAAAATGAGGAATTAAAAATAAATATGTTTTTTGTAAGTGAAGTTCAGAAAGCGTTACTTGCAGAAAGAACTTATGTCACTCTAGTGTAGGCGTGTGGTCCTTGACGTCTCCGAAATTATTTGAATAGGCCTGACCAAGTGCCAGACGTACAGAACGAGTCTATTGGCATTCACATCTCCGATATTTCTTCCCATGCGTAGAATGAATTACGAAAGCCGTGCCGCTAGTGCAAAGCACATATAGTACACGCAACATCCATTAATAAATTTTATTCGGCTTGCGTTCACTTCAAGAGTACTCGGTACAACTTACACACCATTCTGAGTCAAAACGTTAGTTATCACGATGCGATTTAATCAGGGACAACTCATGGAATGAGGTACTTCTTTAGGCATATTTACTATGCCTGAAAACCAGGGTCAATTTACGTGAATGAATTGCATGTTTTTTATTTGAAAGGAACCGTTTCAACGCTCAATTAAAATGTTCATTAGATTAGACCCTGTTCCAAATATATGCGTATAAATTTCCGACTTGAAATGTTCTCACTCATTCGTTCCTTTTTTGTTCAACTTAACTGCTTTTATCCCACGTACAGGGAGGAGAGAATAACTGCCGTTGGCTGTCTCGATTCGCTTAAACACATATTGGTGATTTTTTTTTTTGCTAAAAGATCTTGAATGTCACGGGAAATACCTGCACGACGGTTTCTACTGGACATATTTTGCCTTTGCTTCTATTATTACGTATTTGCCTATTCGGTCTCTTCCTTTGGTTTAATGGGTTTCTCTGGTGATCTTGTGTGTCGTTATCTCTATTAATTGAATATGCATAGGTGGTAAGAAAAAATTCTTGGTTTCGAATACGTTGAACTGCTAAATTGTCAAGTGTTTTCTGACTGTAAATCATATGGAGATAGATTAAGGAGTGTAGGGTTGTTTCGCACTGTCTGCATTTCTCATGTGTATTGAGCACGCGCTCTTGAAATTCCTACGTAATATAGCTTGCGTAATTTTCTGTTGTCGATAAAGAAGTGCGTAAGGAATAGCAACTGTAAAACGAGACGATAATCATTTGACCGACTGATGCTTGAAAAATCGTTGATCGCTTCTTGTGATTGCCACAATTTATAAATGGCGAGATATATATCCGCCAAGTATATACTTGGATCTGCGTTTTCGCTTGTCGATATTTTGAAAATTTCATTTTAGGTTGATTGAGGGATTATCGCTGTTGACTGTTAACTGTTATGCTGATTGAAACTGATGATGGCTTATCTACTGACTTCATTTTTAAAAAACTTAAAAATGTAGAAAATGTAAAAGCAGAAAAGCAGCTACAATTTTCTATCAACAGTTTTAGCTATTTGAGGTGTGAACTTCCCCAAAATGCAATGAATAGGTGTAAGCAGATGTAGGAGTTTGCTGATCTAAATATAGAAAGGTCATTAAATCGTTCATTGCCACCTGTATAATCCAGACATCCAGCTGTAGTAACCCCTTAACCATGGGACTCGAAGCACAAAAAACAGATCATAAATATTAGCATTGCCCGAATTACATCGGGGTGGTCAACAAGCGTGCGGACACTGCGGTACTATTGAGTGATTACTGAGATTCAATGGAGAATAAAAACATAAAGAAGCATCGGTGGGGAGAATTTTTTCTGTGGAATGGGTGGGCAAGAACACGACCGGCAGTTCAGAAGGCATGGCAAGTGAGACGACGTGATATTCACAAAGTCCATGAAAAAGAGGGAGAAACAGGGAGCTGATCTCGGAGGATGAGATTAATCGAGAAGAGGGGATAGGCCCAAGAGACCGGTAAAAATTCAAGAAAAATGAAATTGTCCAACGTGTCCGTGTAGCCCCATCGTTCTCCAGGTTGTGGAATGAAGGCCCAACATTTGCATATCCGAGCTGTTAATGTCTCACATCGGACTTTATCGTCCCAGGCGAAGTGTAAACAAACATTTGTTGAATTTTCAGATTCCGAACAATTTGCATTTCCGCTACAGATTTGCCATACGATATTCTATAAGATTCTCATTGGATTCCTATTACCTTTCATAAGAGTACGGGATATATTACTAATCGACCGTGATATATCAAAAATCACCGCGTCAATTCGTCGATTTCAGTCAATAGCGATGGGCCCCATGTAAACCCTCTTATCAATGTGGTGCAGTCTTGAAGAGCCTTTCGAGGCCGGTCTCAACCCGTGCTCGTTGCGATTTGAAGGCTGCGTTGAGGCTCCCCATGAACCCTTAGCTAAGGGCTACGGTGTTATCATTTCGAGGCTGAAACCGGCCTGAATCAGGGTTAGCACTCAGCCTCAATCCAAGATTTCCTAGTCCTCCTTGAGGATGGATACCAATTCCTACCTGAGATGGATATTTTTAAACAAGGAATAACATTCTTTGCATATTTTTTTCTCATGGCGCTAATGGTTCTCTCAATACAGCCTTTTAAACAAAGGAAGGAATTGCTTTTCGAGGTTGACCCTCGTTAACACTCGTTTGAAAAAAATCAAAATTCAACTTCAAAATCAATTCGATTGATCGGTTCATGGGAAACCCTGAGCCGTAAAATCACTCACACACACAGAGTCGCAGCTTTGGTGTAGTGGGTGTAGAGTATCTGCGTACTATGCTAAAGGCTCGAGGTTCGCGACCAGCTGCCGGCGAATATTTTCTCATCGTTCAAGGTTGATCAAGACTGATCGAGGCTCGACCGCGAGGACTGAACCAAGATTGAATGAATGTGGTAAAGTGGTTAAGTCGCGAGGCGGGAGATTCGAGGTTCGATCCAATCTTGAATCCCGAAACTCGATCGAACCTGGATTGAGGCCGTATAGAGCGTGTTTCTAGCCTGGATTAAGTCTTGATCGAGACTGGATCAATCATTCAACTAAAATTCTTTAATTCCTCAATAATTTATTTATATAATGCTCAGGTTATTTTTTATATGTTTCAATATTTGCGAACACTCAGTTAGAAACACTTTTAAACATTTTAACATTTTCAAACAGTACATTAAATTAGAAGACCTATGAATAAACTATGGCCTCGGATAAAAGTAAACGCAGTCCGAAATTTTTCCTTTTAAAGGAAAGTTGAAGAAAATTATAGAATTATAGAGAAATTATAGTTAATGCTAAATCAAGCGTTTAACGATAATTTATTAATCAACTCATTAATAATAGACTCATTTTACTGTGTTAAGGATCTTGGGGTAGGCTCTTCTGTTTTAGCGTTTTAAATATTATATATAGGTGAAACAATTCAAATTGAAAGTCACCGGAGTTCTTAAAGTGGTTCTATGATTCTTTCAAAATAAAGATTTTTAAAAACTATGAGACATTTTCACAAAACTCAATTGGATTCGGAATCAGTGTTTTTTTCTCCATTTTTTAACCGTTCAATTATTATAAACAAAAATGTTGAAAATCCATAATTTAACATTACGCTTATGGGGAAAATCATCAACTTTGCAATATCTTCCATCTGAATAAAGATTAAAATCTGAGATTTGTAGTAAAAATTGAGAAAAAAAATAACAAAAATTTAGAAATTGTTTCGTTATGCTCAACCGTACCGTTTTTTTATTGTTAATAATATTGTATGGTGGTCGACAGCAGATGACAGAAAAACGAGAATGAGAATATACGTGGCAACACAGGTCGATCAGCTGTCATGAGGCGGGAGGTTAGGGAAATTTGAAATTGTGGGCGTTCGGCGTAATGACATTTCAATGCCCAGCATTGGATAATTGAAATTTAATTTTAATAAATAGTCTAATGCACATTGACTACAACGTAAACGATAATCAGGAAGTTTGTTATGTATAAATTTGTTCATAATGTTACCCAAGCAGTCAATGAATAACATATAGTGTGGAATTTTCAAAATTACAAAAATCTAAATACTGGGTCGACTATTAAGCAACAACTGGACTCCAAGTAGTTTTTGAACAATGGTCATCTAAGAGTTCGTTTATGTTAGACGAACGTTGACCTCTTTGGTTCGAGAAATTTCAAATTGTGGGAGTTGGGCGATGAAGACATTTTAATAACACCCATTGGATGATCAGAAATTTAATAAATTTTATTTATTTAATAAACAGATTAATGAACATATAAGTAATAACGTTTATTACATTTTTCGATATAATTTGGATAAATAACCTAGAATTTGTAACATTTCAAACGATAAACCTCTATGTCTTTGGTTGATTTTCTAGGGACTTTTCGATTCCATGAGTTATGTTAGAAATTATTTTCAGGTTCTTAGTTACTCTGGGACGGCCTCTTACATCCTACCGCAATAATAATTCCACCCCCTTCCCTTTTTTTTCTTGATATGCATACTGTAAATCGTTCAATGATAGACCTGATTTAGCAATACTGGCCATCATGTATTTGGAAATAAATTTTTCCAAGCATCCCAAAGATTTTTTCCTCTCAGGCATCTTGAGATCAGACATGAACGTACTGACAGACTTGGAATGACTCCTCAAAACTTCTTTGGTAACCGGAATTTTATTAATGATTTTTTGGAGGACAATCACATCGTTAAGGGCATTGTGTGCTCCATCGTCAGCTTGTGGAGTATAGTCTCAGCAAGGGCACCTTGAGTGAATTTGAGCTTTTGACCTTTGTGATCAAGCAATGTCTCTCGAAGTAGACAATAGGTATCGACAAAACCGTGAACGACTTCATTAAATTCACTCCACAGATCAGCTGCACGAATGTCTCTGAGCAAAATAAGGAAGTCGAACCTGAATCCATTATGGGCTACCGAAATTATGGTTTTTTCTAATCGTCGTAGGAACTCTATGAGGGCCATGAGTGCCCCACATAGTGAGATTGTTTGTACTGCATCCTTTTTATAGTACATCTGACCATTGTGAATCGATATTTGAGTAATATCAGTGATATGCGATGGAATGCCTAGGGTTGGCATTATAAATGTCTCAATCTCTTTATCATTCACTTTCGCCGCGATTTGACAGATTTCAGCTCGAGAAATGTCTAATGCAGTCGTCTCCAAGTCAAAGTACACGAATTCTGGATCGTCCGGTACAGATTTATTCATCAGAGACTCATCAATAAATACTTCAACTCGATCCGTAGCACAGGCTATAGAGTATGTTACTCCTTCTTTAATTGACGTTTTTGTTAGTTTTGTTTCGTCTCAACTCCTTCCTTCTTTTTTTGTAGGCTGGTTGCTTCATTCTTTCTGCTCTGATTTCCCGTTCCACATCCTGCTTGTCTCTAAATTTTTGGGTAATTTTTCCTGGAGACATTGAACATTTTGTGTTCACATCCATTATGTAACGAGCCCCTTCATTTTTTTGTAAAATGGCTGCATCGACACGGGTGTTGTATGACTCGGAACTACCATAATGGTGACTTTTTGGAGCCTTACTGCAGATCATAGAATTAATGTTTTCATTTATTTGTCTGGAACCACAGGGAGCTAACTTTTCGGCGTTTTTCCAGAACTTTTCGAAAGTTACATCTAATTTTCGCCTCAAAGAATCACCCGTGAGAGCTTTCCCATTAGGCAGATATTTGTGGATATACTTATCGGGGTTATCTTTCCATTTACAACAATCCGCGCAATTCTCATGTTCGTCAAATGCATGAGGGACAATATTCTTGATGCTCCTCTCTGTGGCTTCCACATTATGCTTATTTTTTTTCAAGGCACACCCAAAGGAAACTTTGACATAATCAATGCCATACTTGTTCACCTTATCTTTCCATAGGGCTTTGCTTAATTGTTTGGTAGCGTGATTGATATCTGACCATTTGGCGACGGGGTGTTTGCATTCTCGACGGACCGCCGTAATGGTCGAACAATCATCGTCATCGATGAGAGTGCCAAGAATAACATTTTCTTCTTTGAAGTGGACGTTTTAAGTTAAAATTTCGACTGCAATACTCGGCTTCATGGCTTTCGCACTCCCATCCCAATTCTTTTTGCAGTCGTGGTCCTCAGGAGGATGGCCCAGTTGACAGAATCTGCAAACTCTATTTCTCGTGCCACGAACTATGACCTTGCCTGTCTCCACCCCAACAGCTGTCGCAATACCTATTGAAACAAGGCCAATATAGGGATTGTGGGAAACAGGGTAATGAACTGTATTTCAACTCAATTTTTCAGAATAGCAATTGCTTATATTCATTTACATTTGTAACACATTTTTTACATACTCAAACTTAATATGTCTACTTTTACAATGATTCGATTAAATGAAAGTCTTACAAGTACATTGGTAGGATGAGTTAATTGTACTAAACAAGGCTCGTCATGTATTGATGAAGTGCGTAGTTGAATATTGCCGAGTGCATAGCCGTCAATAGTCAACGAATCACTATTGCCTGAACAATTTTTGATCGAAAAAAATGACCTCAACAAAAAAGATGTTTATGAAATTTTTACAGCTCCCCTCGATTTCGGAATATTGATCGCTGAATCACCCTGAAGATAATTTGGCTCCTGGGTTAGTTTACCAAATCGGTACACAGCTAATCCCTCTTATCAATGATGAAATCTACTCAGTTTGCTTTCGCCCTATGTAAGCTCTCTGTCAATACCTCGATATCTGAGTAAAATCGAGAAATTTACATATTAACTAATTTGAAGATTTCATTGTGCTCGACAAAAAAGTCCTCATCAAAATCACCGTCACTACTTCACATTGTAAGATATTCTCGGAAAACGAAGACCAGGTTGAAGCAAACTTGACTCGATTTACCTCTTTTCTATAAGATGAGGGAAATTCCCTGTCAACGCACCCACCCATTTTCATAATTTCTTTGAAAAATTCTTCACAAATTGCAGAATGTTTCAATGCTCAAAACATTTTTTTATGATTTTTTTTCGTTTTTTTTTAAAGTTATTAGATGCAGAGATATGAATATTTTTAAGAAAACGACGTCTTTAAATGTTGCGAAAAGTTGAATTTATTTTTTTTTCACGATGCTCATACTGGTAATATTCTTCAGAGTTTTGAAACATTGATACTGCTTTTGAACAGTCATATCTATGCACCAAGAAAATTTAAACATCTGGAAAAAAATCAAAAAGAAAGTAAACTTGAGTGAACTAGAAGAATTAAAGCAAGGCACAAAGTTTCATATCTAGATTAAATTGTTGAAACCACTCATGATTGATAGTGTACATAAATTCTGTAAATTTGAGCACATAAAAAAAAGTCAAAAAAAAGTTTTGAAAACATAGATACATCCTCGAATTTTTTCAAAATTTTTTGAGCTCATTATGAAAATGTGTGAATGTTTTCATCGAAAATTACCCTTAAATAATCTAATTTAAAACTTAATTCACCTCACAGACTATCATAATTAAAGCCTGAACCACGTTTAGGCCAGGCACCATCTAGACCGATTCGGAGGGGCACGGGCATGCCAGGCTCAACTTTTATAGATTCTATCGTCAATCTCTTCTCTTCTTTTAACATTTTTAAACAGCTGTCATCAGCCAATTCTTTTACGGCTTGACCTACAATCCTCTCGGGGCTCTTGAATATCTGTGGATTCAGAGGGGGTACGTCCATCTCTGTCAACAGCGAATTCAACTGTGTTCCTCCAAGCCCTCCATCAATGACACCTGTTAATTTTTAATAGAAAATATATGTATTTTTTTTTATAAAAAATTAGAAAAGTAATTTCAGAAAATGTTGTCTTACCTGCAGCTGCCTTGATATTGAGTGTATAACGAAGCTGTTTCAAAGTCATTTGGGGGGGGGGGGGGTGCCGTTTTATTACAATTTTTCACTCGTCTTTTTTTGCCGCACTTTGAACAATTTATGTCAAAGACACTTGCTAAACCATGTCGCACTTCTCGATCGACATTTCTGAACGACAGTGAGATGTCACATCCAGCACACCACATTTGTTCGGCCAAAGTTTCAACTTTCATTAGTCGTGACCCCTCGGCTTCGCGTTTCTGGCTTGGGCGCACAGCGTTGCCGTCATTATTTTCACGCTAGTCAATAAAAACTCTAATCGTTTACAATTAAAAAAAAAACAAACAGTCCTAATTTTCATGTCGATTAGTCCCATAATTAATATTAAGAATTGACCAATTAACGAAATATTTATTTATTTTAATTTTTTTTTGAACACTCAAAGACTCAAGCAGCATCATAGAACCACTTTAATGCATATCAAGATCAAACTGAAAAAAATGGAGGATCTTCTGGCAAAATATCAATTGTGACCGCCAGAAGGCCTCTCAATTTCTACCTATTCTTTCAGGATAAGATATTTTCTCCTAGAGCTCGAACAGTCTTGAGTTTATATGATACTATTAACATAATTGAACTTCAATAATTACCAGGGCTTTCTGTTTTTGCAAACCAGAATTTTGGACGTTTTTTCCCTCTTCGTCTTTTGTTTATTCATGAGTCACTTGCAATGAATTGTTGAATACAATATAATCCTCATAATTACTGATAGGAAATTCGACTTTCAGAATCTCACGCAGAAGAGGCATAACTGAAGAGGAGTTACTCATTGAGTTTCCGAAGTGCATTGCAGAAACAATATCGTTCATGGTTTTAACCATGTTGTTAGTCAAGTCATGCAAAATACTTCTTTCGGCACTGCCAATTTTGTTAAAATTCTCTCAGTGGCCGCTTCACGTTGTAGGCCGACGTAACGAGCAGAATCTGAAATCGAATATAATGGATCTAGGAAAAAAACAAAATGAATTCTGTTTAAAAGAATACCAAGTAATCATTTTATTGTGTTGCTGATTATCTCTCTGGTATCTGAAAAAAATAATGAAATATAAAAGAAGCGCCAAGTGAAATATACTTTTAAAAATTTTTTTTATTAAGAAGTGAAATATAGTTATGAGCAGAAAAATTAGCACAGGCAAGACCAAGATACTTGACGCGGCCGTTTTTGGCTTATCAATGATCACTGCTGAGTATCACTTAATAATAGCGAGCAAACAGGGAGTTTAGCTATACAAATTACAATAAGAATCTCACTGAGTATTAGTACCTACTCAGCGAGCGAGTTGTCGTCTTCATGTTGGTCCGTTCTGCCAACCGCGCCAAGTATCTTGGTCTTGCTTGTGTTAATTTTTCTGCTCATAAGTGTATTAACAAATTTAATTGTTTATATCGCTCTATCTCAAGAACGGTTTGAGATACGAAAAAAAGTGTTTGATGAAAGTTGTTCCCCGCCACGAAGTACACATTTGAAGTTTTATGACTTTTTTTAGCTAACACCCGTAGTTAATTGTTAATAACAAAACAGATTGTTTATATCGCAGCGGCATGAGAACGGTTGAAAATACGAAACAAAGTAAGTAATGAAAATTGTTCCATACACAAAAACACATATTTGATGTCGCATAACTTTTTTTCCTAACACCGATAGTTAGGTGTTATTAACAGATTCAGTTGTTTAGATCGCTCTATCGCAAGTACGGTTGGAGATACGAAACAAAGTGTTTAATGAAAGTCGTTCCACACGTGAAAATACACACTTGATGTTCAATGACTTTTTTTGCCAACACCCTTAGTTAATTGTTAGTAACTAATGGTATTGTTTATTTAACTACTTCATATTAAGAATTATAAATTTTTTTAATATTTAGAAATTTCGAAAACTTTATAAAGACCATAATTTGAGACATCGACGGAAATTGTGAATATAACACATACGGCGGAACGATCGGGAAGTTATTGGTTCGACCCGTAGAGGGTCACACCCACATGCCGTTCATTGTTTAACGCATCAAACTCAAAATTTGGAGTTCATTTTGACAGCTAACCTCAGTCACTAGAGCGCATTTTCCGATTTCGGTCTCTGTGAGTTGGCCCACGTGGCCTTACCCCCACTCCTCGTTCAGCATAGACTCGCGAACTGTAGAACCCATTATTAACAATTGCACTTGACCATAGATAACAAATTATTTTAGCGTTAATAATTTTTTCCCATTGAATTCTCTACCCAACTAATTTTTTTATATTTTTTGCACCAATTATAGGTCCTTTTTTATAATTTGTTTTTGCGAAAACTACGCATACGAAAATTATATAAATAACGTACCATTGTTCACCATTGAAAAAGGAAGCGATACCAACATGATTGTCATAATTATCTTCCAATCTCCCGCTAACTATGGTTCACTTAGCCGTGGAAATGAACTGCGGCGCCATAGCGTGGCCGAGTCATCCAGCGGTTTGGGGGTCGGCCAAACGCCGAGAACCGAGCCTCTACTTTATTCGGTCAATTCTCTTTGGCGTGTACAACCTAACGTGAATGCCAACTTCAGCTTACAGGCAACTTGCAAACTTAATTCTGTCTGAAGAACTTGTGAATCGCCAAAAATGTAAATAAGAAAAATTCAGTGGTATGTATTTACGATAATAAAAATCCAAAAAATAAAGTAGGGATACGAGTGGAACGGGCATACGCGATTTATATGATAAAAGTGACGTTCTTTTCCGCGTAATTAGTGCCGATTCATTTTGAATGAAATGTTTTTATCAAGGCGTAGTGGTGGGGGTAGTTGGGAAGTGTATAGATACGCAGCAGCTCTCGATCGGTTGGTCTGTTTCTGAGATGAGATGAGAAGACAAGAGGGAATGGACAAATAGGTGAAAAAAATGGTTACTTGGCCGATACGCTGCCGCGTATCTCAATAACTTAGTTAGATTGGGGGAAAACTATCATCATCACAATCTAAACATTATACCTTTCATAGATGGACCCATTCTGCTGAATATCTCTTGTGATTCCTGCGTTCGTAAATTTTGATTGGGTGTTATTCATTTACTTTGGGAATTGAGGTGAGTGCTCAAAGGGACTATACTTGACTTGCAGGATGGGGGCTTCTCAGATCCCACATTTCCACCTTGAAAAAAAAAACATTAAATCCAGAAATTCAAATCACAGCTAAAAGACAAACAAAATAACATCATCCAGCAACTCAAACCTCTATCGGAGTCTTCCCTAGTGCTCACTCCTGACCGAGGTAATTTGGCGTGAGCTGGATCTGTGTGATTAAGACGTGTATAGTCTTTATCATTGATAGACCTCGGCTAATCCTTCTTGGGCTCTATGTTCGCTCGTCGCATATACGTAGACCTGGGTTTCTCCGAAGTTTCAATTTTTTCATTAAAGGTCGCTGAGTCGCTTTTAAGTGCAGATTTTTCGTCGGAAAAGCTGATAATTGTCGCTTTTCTACTATCACTTTCTCTCTGTTGCCTATGAAACTGGAATATCATATATTTCCATATACGGACGTTTTCTGTGTTATCGGCGGTACTCATAAAATGAAACCACACGGCGGAGCGAGAACCTAACCCGACGTAGGGGGGGCGGGGGAGGTGGTTCCGTCAACCTAAAATACCGAAGACCCAGCCGCAGGGGTGCTCACATGGAAAAAATATCTATCCAGAAATATATGGGGAGAATGACCTAAAATGTAATTTGTCTGATCACAAATATGAAATTATTGCAAGTAAATCCATATTTGGTATTGGAAATGGGGTATTTAAATAATTGCAAACGTAATTAAATGGAATTAATCGTCTTTATTCTTCAGAACTTATTTGCTCGGAAGGCACACCATTCAATAGTTTCTCCTAACAGAGGAGATGTTCACTCAACCGATCCCGGTCAAAAACTAAAAACTATGTAGAGACAATTTTAAGTGTCGTGTATCCCAACTACTTGGATAAAAAAATAGGACGCCTTTAGTTTATATGGTGTCATATTGTTTGGGTTAAGCCCTTGAGTGATTGCCCTGAAAGTACCTCGACCTAGGCCTCAACCTTTTCGACCACTTTACAATGTCTGGTCATTTTTACAAGCGACATGTTGGCTGCAGATGTTTGGGTCTGAACACTCTTACTTTATTTGGGGTGAAAAATATAAAATTTATTTTTGCTACAGAATATTTCGTGTTCGTAAATCCAACATTTGGAAAACCTTTTTTTCTTGTGTGGACATTCTGATAATTGACCCACAAGTTAAAGTAAAAAGTTGCTAAATATTAGTTACTAAATTTCATGAACGAGAGGTCGCAATTCAGGAAATATATTTTCTTTCGGAGAAAGAACAAGAACCTATCCAATGTTTAGCGTCTCTTCATCGTTCCTTAGGTTGTGGAATGATAATGGGAATGGAGGGATACTAAACATTACGTATCAGAGCCGGTAATTACGTTACAGTTTCGCACCAATTTATCGAGAATCATCAGAGGCTAAAGAAGATCATTATCACGTAGCTTCCCAGTCTCGACTAATTTTATTACTTTCCTCTTCAACGCGTTCGTGATCGATGTACTGTCTTTGTGACAAGCGGTAGAAAATTTCAGGCAAAGCTGAAAGATAATTATCCGAACGTCCTTGGTGAACTCTTTGCCGGGTCCAACCGCATGACTCATCAAACCCGCATTCAATTACTTCATCCAGTTTTTCTCTTTTTTCCATAAGAATGCACTTACCTCCAGTGGTAGTGTAGGGTCCAACACCGTATGGGAAATATTATTCCACACAATTGTGGTGGGCATCAATTTTGCGCAATTGAATTACATTTTTGTGACTGATGACAAATTGTCGATTTAATCGTCCTCATAATACGAAAAGATGGTTAATTTGAATTCGATCCCAGGGGAAAAATCTGGAATTTGAAAATGAAAGGGATTTGCGGTGTTGATGTTCCTACTAATTTGACAGTAAGACTCAAATCTGTACAAAACTTCCGCCGCTGAACACAGAAAGTGGGTAGTCAAATTTTTGAATACATCGAGAAATATATGTATTGAGAACAGTCAACGTCAAATTCTTCATGACCAATAAATACCGTTCCGAAACTATGCTCAAAAAGATATACGAAACTCGACACCCTTTTTGTGTATATGATCATTGCCTGACGTTGTCCTACAAAACCACGATCTGATATAGTAATTATTGATGGGCAATTGGACATCTAATTGATCTTGATTCAACGCGGGGTTCATTAATTGACTACTTTCAAGTCTTATAACTTCATCAGTTCATATCAAAGTGTTTGAAGTAGTATGATCATCACGTTGCGGTTTCGTATATTTGTCGTTATTCAATGATTGAACTTTCTAATTAAATTGCGTGAGAAATTTTTTTAAAAAATCATACACAATCAATATTATGCAAATGACATTTGTAACATATAATTTTTTTACTCAAAAAATTGTGTAAAAAAAGGGTAGACAATTACCTATCAGATATGAAAAACTGCTTGTTTTTCCATGCTTTGTGCGATGTTCTTCATATTTCAATCCTGAATAAAATTTTCCTGGAAATGACAAATTATGCCCATAAGACTCTGGATTATTAACTTCCCGACAGGGAAGTTATTGTAATCACCCTGAAAATGAAAAGTAAAATTTTCAAGGTATTTTCACTTTTCGTGATGTTTCACATCATCCTGAGTCGTTTTCCGAAAAGTGTTTGTATATGTGTATGTTTTTTCTTTGTTTCCGTCCCTCTCATTTGTACGCCCCAGGTAGCGGCCGTTTAGGTATTCCTTCAGGGGGCGTGCCGAACATTCACTCATGCGGCTGGGGCCGACTTTCACCATTTTTAGGGCATCATATTTCTAACTACAGGGTAAACCTCCAGAAACCCTATGATGGCCGGCGCCTAAGATGGAGCCCCCCCCTGCGTCGGGTTACGCTCCCGCTCGGCCGGAGGGTCTCATTTTATAGCACACCCGGAACGCTCCTACATCGGTCGGAATCCATGAGAAAATAGTTTTGAAAAATATTCCCCGGCGGCCGAGCGCGAACCTAGGACCTTTGGAGTAGTAGGCAGATACTCTACCACTACGCCAAAGTGACTTGACTTGAATTGAAAATTGTTTATTAACATTGGTCATATATACATACTATATACAGTATTAATATCTTAAATGCTACGCTCTGGATCACCAGCCATTGGCTTTATATCTAATTTGATCAAAGTTTAACCTAATTTTTCATTATTACAGAATATTTGTGATTATTTACAGGATGGCTCGATATAAGGTAAAAGGGCTTCTAAAAAACCTTATCATTAATGGGTGCATGAGGGGAGGGGGAGAGCGCGATATACGGAAAGGTGGGCAGCGAGACTAATTTGTTTTCTTGTCAATATTGATGTTTTGGAGCTGGGGATTAGGATGGGATTGTAGCTTAAATTTAAATGTCTCATTTATTCTATCAATAAATTCACCTGTGGTTGCCATGCCCAGCGTATTGTGTATTTCCAAAATCGTGGTTCTTCTTTTAAAATTGCCTATTATTCGCAAAAATTGATTTTGGATAACTTAAAGATGATTCAAGTGGATTGTTGCTGCATTGTGCCAGGCGGGATAACCATATGTGATAATAGGTCTGATTAAACCTTTGTATAAAGTGACTTTTAGGGATTGGCTAAGCGCAGGTGAATTTAGCAAATTATATAACCTTACTAAACTAATTTTTGTTTTCAACTTAATTTCGTATATGTGTTTTTTCCACAGGAGTGTGGAATCAATATGTAGATCTAAGTATTTCACAGAGTTCGCTGGGGTGATTTTATGGCTACGAATATCGGTGCGATTGGCCTTGGCTGGTAAATAAGATTGCTTCTGTTTTGGCAGTATTCACTTGAATTTTCCATTTCATAAGCTCACTGATTGTAAGAGCAGCCGCGTTTTCGACTCTTCTGACAGCTTTATTTATCGATTTGCTAGCCGAGTACAGAGCGATTTCATCAGCATAGCCAGCGATAGATACATTTCTAGGAATTCTGCTAAAAACAGAAGCAATGTACAGGTTAAATAGTACACGGGAGAGGATAGACCCTTGTGGAACCCCCGCAACTATTTCAATTTTATTCGAAAGCGAAGTTTCGACTTGAACTCCAATATATCTATATGAAAAATATGACAGTAAAATTTTACATAAATATTTAGGTACATTTAAGCTGTCGAGTTTATATATAAGGCCTGTGGGCCAAACAGAACTAAAGGCCTTCTCGCTGTGCAGGAGACGAACAGCGGTATCTTTCCGATCTTTCGCGCATTTTATATCATTTGTAATTCTGGCCAACTGGTGGCAGGTCGAGTGTTCTGATCGGAATTCAAATTGATTCGTAGGCATTAGTTGCAACTCTTCTATAGGTTTTTTGAGACGAACTAAAATTATTCGCTCAAAAAGTTTAGTCAATACCGGTTTATTTTTTTTTTTATTTACGCGTTTCATCCTCTTTTTTAGGATATATAGCGACCCCCCGGCGGTGCCAATGGAAGCCGAGTTTTTCCCCAACTATCCAGCATTCACCCTTGTTTCAACCAACAAACATAACACCTAATTAGCATTGTATCCTTTGGTTCAACCAGTAATTGAAGGAAACCCATGGGAAACTCTAATGTGTACAGCTGTTTCTGTTAGGAAACTCCCGTTCAACGATGAATCCGTATGAATTAGAGTCTGGGCAATTCCACTCTACTATACCGAAAGGAGAGTTCCCGAGCGGGGACTCCATCCCAGGACCTCGTGTGCCAAAGACCAGCGCTCTAACCACACGGCCATCGCCGTCGGTTAGCCAGTACCGCTCGGAGGCTAATCGGCCTGTAGCTCACCGGATGCGAAGGGGGCTTACCAGACTTGAGAATCGGTATAACCACCGCTCCTTTCTAGAGTTCCGGGAAATATTGTTTGAGTAGGCATGCATTGTATATCTCTGTTAGTAGGCTTATTGCTTTAATCGGGAGGTTTTTTAGTGCTATATTGGGAATATTATCCACACCCGAGGCTGATTTATTTTTTAGTTTTTTGATGGCGGAAATCATTTCACGGGGATTTGTGAGGAATATAATGGGAGTTTCAATTTGGGCTTTGCAAATAGTTTTTTTCACATGGCCTGTGACTTGTTATTCGAATGATTTATTGCCTCGAGAGGCCGATAATTCGTGTATATTCGCCTAGTGTGTACGAAGTGTATTTGCTTTGTCCGGTCTTCTGTGTGGATCCTATTATTGAACTTGAGAGTGGGGATTTTACTTTTGCCGGCATTATTCAAATATTTTGCTACGCGCCATATTGAGTGATCCTTTAGGTTGATGTTTCTGAGTTCGTTGTCCCAAGTTGTTTGTTTCCATTCGGTTAGTTTAAGTCTGAGTTCTTTGATCAGCTGATTTAGTTCGGATTTAAGGTAGTGGTTTCGTGTTTTTGGCCATCTAGACCTAATATAGTTTTTTATTTTTATCAAGGAGGCTATTTCGGGTGGGAGAGGGGTATGGGTGGATTTGGATGAGCGGATGGGTGTGGCGGAATCCAGGGCTGTTTGAATAATTTGAGTAAAATTTGTTATGTGTTTATCTATTGCTTCAGTGTTGTTATAAGTCGGGGTTGGTGGAGAAATCTCATGATTTAAGATGTCTTTGAATTTTTTCCAGTCGGTTTTCACATAGTTTAATATTTTAGATGATTCTGGTGAGGTTGGTTTTCCAAACAGGGAGAAAAGCAGTGGTCTGAGGGGGATTCGGAAAGAGTGGTGAAATTATTAATGATAGAGACCTTGTTAGTTAATATAAGGTCAATAGTACTAGGAGTGTTAGAATTAGGAGGGTAGTGTGTTGGAACGTCTGGAAAGAGCCTCTAAATTTTTTGTGCCGTCAAAAAATTTGGAACAATTTTACCTGATTCATTCGGCCTAGCGGAGGTCCAAGCAGTGTCCTATGTATTAAAATCTCCAGCGATAATTGTTGGAATACTATTAGAGAGTAAGTGCCTCAATAAGTTTGTATCCAGTGAGACATCGGGTGGATTGCATAACCAGTAGATTCTCGTTTATTTATTGTCTACTTGGATCTCTACTCCCACGTATTCGGTGAGCGACAGGAGATCGTGCGGAAGAGTTCTATGTAACAAGGTTTTGTGGATCGCCACCGCAACACCACCACCTGTTTTGGCCGTTCTGTCTTCCCTGATCAGCGAAGGCAACAGTTTCAACAGATCAACACGCTAAGCTAACAGATCAGCGCGCAGATCAAGCTAAAAAGTTTTACTGTTTAGCTTAGTCTCTGCAATCAGACAAATTTTAATGTTATTACTATGGGCAATGTGTAATAATTCGTCCAGATTGGGCTTGAGCGCAAAAATATTAATTGCTAATATATTGGTTATGTTTGGGGGGGAATCGTAGGTGTATCTGAGGAGGATGGGAACAGGTAAGCGTAGGATGCGATGATTGTGACCCTATCAATGGGCGTGTCAGCTTTCTGGAGTTTAGAGATCATATATTTGAGCTATGAGAGGATTTCGGGAATTCTGAGGGTTTTTAGCTCGTCAAGGACTTGCTTCGCTGTGTTAATATAATTGTTAGTAGTACTTAAATATGAGTCCGGAATATGCGTCTCCATTGGGATGACTCTATGTTCAGCAGTGGGTGCGACTACATTCCTTCTCGAGGTTTCCACCGTTAGAAAGAAGGACGCGTAGGTGGGCCTGGACGTGTTGGCAGTGGTCATAGTAGTTGGCTCAAGGACTGCAGCCGACTGGAGGAACTGGATGTTCCGTTGCAGATTCTGGATCGTGGCCGAGTGAGCTGTAGCGGACAATTCCATCTCTGCTCTCCTTGGTGGTGGTGGTGGTTGGACTCTTTTTTTTTTGTGCCTCCACTAATTTGGTTCGCGCGGCGCACTCTCGATAGCTCGCGGTGTGAGCTAGACCACAGTTTGTACACTTGACAGAGTTGCTGGTGCAAGCTTTAATGTCGTGATTGCCTGCACATTTCACGCATCTGGAGTTTAACGTTGCAGTGCTGACTGGCGTGTCCAAATTTTTGGCACTGGAAACACTGTGGTGGTTGCTGGCTTTTAATGTATTTTTCTAGCTTATAGGTATGATAGACAATGGTTCTAATAGCAGCGAAGCTGCTCAAGGTTGCATCGGGCCCAATCGTAATTGCAAACACCGGTAGTGGCCTATTTTCCCTGCTATCTCCATCCTTGTTTATTTTCACAAACTGCCGGACTGAAAAGACGTTTATACCGTGTTTGGATATTTAGGCTTCAATCTCGTGCTCAGTAAATCTGACGGCAAGACCTTTTATGATGAATGTCTTCGGACGCTCACTTTTTAGACCGAAGGTGTAAAAATTGTAATTTTGCCTTTTCAGGATACTTGCGATTTTATTCTAATCCTCCGTCGTTTGCGGATGGACGATCGTGGTGTTTCCATTGAACTTCATCCTGACGTTTTTATCCGGGGCGTTGACTTGCAGGAAGTTAATTAGTTTTTTGGTCTCCAATTTGTCGTTTTCAATAATTATTGGAGGCACTGAGGTCTGTTTTTGAGCCTCTTAGGGCCCGTTAGGAGTGTTCGGAGGATTGTTTGGGCGAGCGGGGTCAGAGCTCGCGCTGAATGACGGTTTCAGAAGGGTTTTTTGTTTTTTTTTTGGGTCCATTCCATAGGGGGGCCCATCTTGCCTCTCCTTTTTGCAGCCAAAGGAAGTCTGAGAGATTTTAAGTTCGACACTTGTCAGAACTTAAACAGGACTTTTACATTCACTGTACTGTAAACGCGGTACGTTGGAATTTATATATCGTTGAGAGCGGTAGGCATGCGTCCGCACGGACCGACTCGAAACAAATACTGACGCCAAAGCTCCTTTTTTTGGTGTTTTTCCTGTGTAGATCTTCAGTACCCCTCTCAGGTAAAGAGATATTGAAGGTCATATTTGCATCTGTTTCGCAGTCTAAATTCTGCCGAAAGGTGAAAGCTCTAGGGTCTTTCCTTGCCACGTGATAGATAATTGGAATGTTATAATTATCTTGAATGTAGCCAAGAGAATCGAGGAAGACAAACGCCTCTGGAGGAATCAATTCCGAGGCTAGTGTTTTCCGGAAATATTTTTCTTGGGGATAGCAAGGGCCATTAATAAGGCTATTGAGCTTATTTCTGCTAGTATGAGCTATATGGTTACGAATAAGTTTCAACCTGAAACAATCTATTCTAGATATCTTGCCCCTTGCATAAGGTTTACCTACACTATAATATTTGATGTACTCACACTCAGGGGTTCTGTACATTTATAGGCATGTAGGAAGGCACTTTCTTTCAAACAGTCTCAATTTCTCCATTGGTCTACCGCTAACATTGTACCAAGTGGGGCATCCATATGTAAGAATAGGTCTAGTTAAAGCTTGATAACAAATTATCTTGACTCTTTTTGATAAATGTTTGTTAGCAAAGAGATTTAAGCAAGCCTTGAACGCTTTGGAGGCTTTGTCAAGTTGAGTGTCTATATGATTACGAAAAAATAGACGGTTATCAATGAAGACTCCGAGAAATCTTACTATATTTTTATGAGGCATTGGAGTGCCGCTCCCATCGATTTTTTCCATTAAGTGGAAATTCTTGTAATTTTTTTGAGCATCGCATGACCGGGATTTCCATTTAAGTTTAAATAAAATCGTTTCACATTTATCACATTTAATTTTGAGTTTCCATGTTGCGAATCAATCGGATATCTTACAGAATAACTTTTGTAATTCGATCTTCAATTGACTAATTTTTGAGTTAGACAAGTAAATGAGTAAGTCATCGGCAAATTCAATCGCTTTAATGTTAGAATCGGTATTTATATTAAATAATGTTAATAGGTCACATGTAAAGATGTTGAAAAGGATGGGCGAGTTTACGGTTCCTTGTTGGAGACCATTTTCAACGTAATAACAATTTTCAGAAATATCTGAGCCGCATACTACTCTAAATTTTTTTCGTGAGTCAGGCTCCAGATTGTTTTGATTAATGGTAGTCGGAATTTTTTTCTGAGGAGTTTGAATGTTAGTCCAGGTAACCACACAGTGTCAAAGACCTTTTCAAGGTCTATGAAACAAGCCCCCACACATGCTTTATTGTCCATAGACCAACAAACATCAGAAGTGAATTTCTTTACTGCGTGGATAGTTGAGTGTTGGTGACGAAATCCGAATTAATAGTCTGGTATTACGTTGTGTTCATTGCAATGGGTGAGGACGGCTGTATTTACGATTATTTCAAACACTTTACTGATATTTGGGAGGAGGGCAATGGGACGATAGCTTGAAGGGGTTTGTGGGTCTTTACCTTACCACCGTGGCTAACCATTTTCCACTGTGTAGGAAAGTATTGTCTATTTAGCGCATTATTGAAGAGAATTGCATATTGTTCTATGCTTGAAAGGGGTAGGCGTTTGAGTGCTATGTGTGGAATGTTATCAAAGCCTGACGATTTTTTGTTTGGGAGCTTACGGAAGATGGTGCCAAGTTTAAGAGGGTTTGTGAAATAATTTTTTATTTCCGTTTTCTTCGGATATAGGGCAGAATTTTGTTCACCGAATCTAGTTACAGTGATGTCATGCTCGGAGTCATAGTTCATTTCAGTAATAAGTTTGTTAATATCTCGATTCATTATTTCAGAAAGTCTTTCGTAACCTATGTGAGTATTTTGTAAATGAGCCGCTGCGAAGTGAGCTCCTATGATGTCTAACTTGTCAGAAGGAATAGTGATGATAGTATTTCTATTTTCATCTGTTGAGCGCCTCTCTTTGGGTATTTGAACTGAGTCTAGTAAGTCTGATTTGTTTTCAGGAATTTTTAAAGTTTCAATGTTCGGGGCTTGTTTTGAGCGAAATATCTGATTGACTCTAGGGAACATCTCACTCGGGTTATTGAAAGGGATTTGTTTGATTTTTTTCCCCCAATAGCCTGAGACAGATTTTGAGTGGTTTAAGGTTCTGTCTTTCGCTGGGTGGATTACCTGCTTTGTATATTTTGTTAATTTTACTTAAGAGCTTTGGTTTATTTTTTTGAAGTTTAGTAATTTTATGGTTGATGTATTCTTTTATTTTTTTGAAGTTTAGTAATTTTATGGTTGATGTACACTTTCTGTTGACCGTGGGGGTGGTGACTGTGATAGCTTGGGCTATGAGGGTGTCCATGTAGGAGAGACCTTCTTCAATTTCTTGGATGGAGAGATTTCTATTAGAATCAAGTTGATTTGCTAAGTTAGAATGGAGGAATTTTACAAATTCCTCCCAGTCTGTTTGGTTAAAATTATTGGGATTGGTAGGGACTCTTCTAGAATGAATTCTTTCTCAGATCGGAAATTAAGCCACATAGCATTGTGATCACTATCATATGGGAGTGTTTTGAGTTCACCAAGGGGTTCAAGTTCATCGAATTTGAGTCGGTTATCAGCAATGCAAACGTCCAAATATGACCTTCTCTAGGGAAGGTTGGGAGACTTGAGTATTTGAATTGGATTCTGAATTCGACTTCATTGTCAATGATCCATTTGTTTAGGGCTACCCCCCTGTCATTATGGCTAATGTTATTCCAGTATCTGGCGTTTACGTCACCGGCAATGAGATAGAGGTTGCTAGGTTCGTTGAGTCTAAGCTCTTCAAATAATTTTTTTAAATTCTTGCATGGATGCCTTTCTACTTGGGCTTGCTGCATAGGCGGAAATTAACAATATTTTGTAGTTATCAGGAAGACTAAGATGGTTGTTTTGAGGCTGGTGGATGTAGAAGCACATTTTGGAGTGACTCCAGTGAAGCTAATGTGGTTTTTGAGTAAAATAGCGGTACCCCCGCCGCCTGCTCTCCTATCTGATCGGATCATTTGGTACCCTGGGAATGAGGGTTTGTGCTTGTGATGGATTTGTGTTTCACTAACGAAGCCAAAATCAGGGTTTAGAGAGGTGAGAAGGTTGAAGAGCGATATACGACGTTGGGTTGTGGCTATTGAGTTTACACTGAGTGCTACGATTGTTAGGTTATCTGTTCTGAAATATCTGGTAGATTGCGTGAGTGAATTAGCCATCGTTGACTTCGAGATTGGCTTTCCTCAGAGCCTGTCAGATATTTTCAATTTTTAGCGTGTTAGTGTTGATAGAATTATGCAGTCCATCGAGCTTGGTGTGAAGGCAGTTATTTATTTCGTTCCTGAAATCGTTCATGAAATTCATTAGGTCATTAGTACTGACTGAGGGCTGTGGAGTGGAACATTGTGTTGGGGAGAAATGGGGCTGGTTCGCTCGATGAGGGGGTACGCCAAAGCCCCGACTTGTATATGTGTATATGTGCGTGAGAGAAAGAAAACACTCTTGCAATTTAATGCGTAGCCTAGTCACGTACCTTGTAGTGAAATCAGCCACGGTTAGGCCGAGTCGACAACCGCGAGCCATCCCCGCACACGGTTATTATGTCGTGGGTTCACCGGGAAGCCGTCGAGAAGTTATTTAATCCCTGTCCATTTATTTGCGACAGAGTTTCTCCTGATCGTACTCTTTTCCTCTGCTTATTCAATAACCAAATATGACAGAAGCTTCTTTTCTAGTCTGTATGGCATTAAGAGTTTGACTATTGTGTAGTCAAGCTCTCATTCCACGAGGCCCTGTATATGTGTGTGTTTTTTTTCCTCCGTCCCTCTCATTTGTACGCCCCCGATAGCGGCCGTGTAAGCATTCCTTCAGGGGGCGTACCGGACACCCACCCATGCGCCTGGGGCCGACTGTCGCCATTTTTAGGCCATCGTATTTCTAAACACAGGGTAAACCTCCAGAAACCCCTGTGCTATGATGGCCGGCGCCTATGATGGAACCCACCACCCCCCTGCGTCGGGTTAGGTTCCCGCTCGGCTGGGCGGTCTCATTTTATGGGTACCGCCGGTAGCACACACGGAAGTTCCTGCATCGGTCGGAATCCATGAGAAAATATTTTGAAAAAATATTCTCCGGCGGCCGGGCGCGAACCTAGGACCTTCGGAGTAGTAGGCAGGTACTCTACCACTACGCCAAAGCCTTGACTTGACTTGAAAATTGGTTATTAACATTTGTCATGTATACATACTATATACAGTATTAATATCCTAAGTGCTACGCTCAAGATCACCAGCCGTTGGCTTTATATCTAATTTGAAAGAAGTGTTATTTAAATTAGAAGCTTAAATTTAAATGTCTCATTAATTCTATCGATAAATTCGCCTATGGTTGCCATGCCGAGCGTTTCGTGTATTTCCACAATAGTCGTTCTTCTTTTAAAATTTCCTATTATTCGTAGGAATTTATTTTGAATCACTTGAAGATGATTCAAGTGCATTTTCGTTGCATTGTGCCAGGCAGGACAACCATAGGTGATAATGGGCCTAATTAACCCTTTGTAGAGAGTAAGTTTGAGGGATTGACTGAGCGCGGGTGATTTCAGCAAATTATACAATCTTACTAGGATAACTTTAGTCTTGACCTTGATTTCAGATATATGCTTTTTCCACAGGAGTTTGTAATCGATGTGTAAGCCTAAATACTTTACAGAGTCGGTTGGTGTGATCTTATCGCTACGAATAGTTAAAGTCGGCTTGGCCTTGGAGCTAGTAAATAAGATTGCTTCTGTTTTAGCAGCATTCACTTGAATTTTCCATTTCGTTAATTCACTGATTGTGAGAGAAGCAGCATTTTCTATTCTTCTAATAGCTTTGTTGATCGATTTGCTAGCTGAGTACAAAGCAATGTCATCAGCATAGCCTGCAATGGATACCTTTCTCGGAATTCTGCTAAAAACAGAAGCAATGTACAAGTTAAATAAAACAGACGAGAGAATAGACCCTTGTGGGACTCCCGCGACAATTTCTATTTTATCCGAAAGCGAAGTTTCGACTCGAACACGGATATATCTATTTGAGAGATATGATAGTAAAATCTTACATAGATATTTAGGGACATTTAATCCTTTGAGTTTATATATAAGCCCTGTGGGCCAAACAGAATCAAAGGCCTTCTCGCTGTCCAGGAGAAGAAGAACGGTATCTTTCCGGTCTTTCGCGGATTTTATATCATTCATAATTCTAACCAGCTGGTGGCAGGTCGAGTGCTCTGATCGAAAACCAAATTGATTGATAGGCATTAGTTGTAACTCTTCTATGGGTTTTTTGAGACGAGCTAAAATTATTCGCTCAAAAAGTTTAGCCAATACCGGTAGGAGGCTAACAGACTATAGCTCACCGGATGGGAAGGGGGCTTACCGGGCTTTAGAATCGGAATGACCACCGCTCCTTTCCAGAGTTCCGGGAAATATTGTCTGAGGAGGCATGCACTGTATATCTTTGTTATTAAACTTATTGATTTAATTGGGAGCTTTTTTAGTGCTATATTGGGAATATTATCCACACCCGGGGCTGATTTATTTTTTAGTTTTTTGATAGCGGAAATGATTTCACGGGGATTTGTAAGGAATTTAATGGGAGTTTCGATAGGGGCTTTGAGGATAGTTTTTCTCACATGACCTGTGACTTGTTGTTCAAAAGATTTGTTTCCTCGGGAGGCCGATAATTCGTGTATTTTTGCGTAGTATTTGCAAAGTGTATTAGCCTTATCATGGTCTTCTGTGTGGAGTGTGTTGTTGGACTTTAGTGTGGGGATTTTTCTTTTACCGGTATTATTAAAATATTTTGCTACGCGCCAAATAAAGTGATCTCTTAAGTTTATGTTTCTGAGTTTGTTGTCCCAAGATGATTGTTTCCATTCGGTTAATTTAAGTCTGATGTCTTTTATCAGCTAAGTGAGTTCAGATTTAAGGTAGCGATTTCGCGTTTTTCGCCATCTTGACCTAATGTAATTTTTTAGTTTTATTAATGAGGCTATTCCGGGTGGGATAGGAGTGTGGGTGGATTTGGTTGAGCGGATGGGAGTGGAGGAATCCAGGCTGTTTGAATGAGTTGGGTGAAATGTGTTATGTGTTGATCTATTGCTTCAGTGTTGTTACAAGTAGGGTTTGGTGTAGCAATCTCATCATTTAAGGTATCCTTGAATTTATTACAGTTGGTTTTCGCGTAGTTTAAAATTTTTTATGATTCTGGTGAGGTTGGTCTACCAAATAGGGAGAAAAACAATGGTAGGTGATCGGATGGGGATTCGGAACGTGTGGTGAAATTATTAATGATAGAGATGTTGTTAGTTAATAAAAGGTCAATAGTACTAGGAGTGTTTGAATTATGAGGGTAGTGTGTAGGAACGTCTGGAAAAAGCAGATTAATTTTTTGTTCCGTCAAAAAATTTCAGAGAATCTTACTTGATTCGTTTGGGCTAGCAGAGGTCCAAGCAGTGTCCTTCGCATTGAGGTCTCCAACAATCATTGTTGGAGTACTACCGGAAAGTAGGTGCCTCAATAGGTTTGTATCTATTGAGACATCCGGTGAATTGTAGATCGAGTATATCTTCGTTTTTTTATTGTTTACTTGGACCTCTACTCCCACGTATTCGGTGAGCGACAGGAGATCATCCGGAAGAGTTCTATGTGACGAGCTTTTGTGGATCGCCACCGCAACACCACCACCTGCTTTGGCCGTTCTGTCTTCCCTGATCAGCTAGAAGTCTGGCAAGTTAATTTTCTTCGTTTTGCTGTTTAACTTAGTCTCTGAAATCAGACAAATTTTGATGTTATTTCTATGGACGATGTGTAATAACTCGTCCAGATTAGGCTTGAGCGCAAAACTATTAATTGCTAATATGTTGGTTATGTTTGCTGGGGAATCGTAGGTGTGTCTGAGGAGGGTGAGAACAGGTGGACATGGGATACGATGATTGTGATCCTATCAATTGGTGTAAGGGCTGTTTGGAGTTTAGAGCTCATCTCTTTAAGCTCTGAAAGGATTTCGGGAATTCGAAGGGTTTTTAGCTCGTCAAGGACTTGCTTCGCTGTAATTATATAGTTTTTAGTTCTACTTAAATTAGATTCGGGATCATGTGTTTCCATTGGGATGGTCCTAGGTTCAGCAGTGGGTGCGATAAGATTCCTTCTCGAGGTTTCCACCGTCGGGAAGAAGGAAGCGTAGGTGGGCCTGGACGTGTTGGCAGTAGAACTCGGAGTTGGCACTGGGACTGGCGGAACTGGATGTTCCTTTCCAGGTTCTGGATCGTGGCCGAGTGAGGTGCGGCAGGCAAGAGAGGTGTAGCGGGCAATTCCAATGGCGCTATGCTGGGCCTGGCCGACTATGCTCGTTTTTTTGAGTTTTCATGGATTTTAGGCGCATGGAACACTCTCTGTAACTGGCCGTGTGGGCTAGTCCGCAGTTCGCGCATTTGAGAGTTTTCGAAGTGCAGGCTTTGACGTCATGGTTTGACGCACACTTTACACATCTGGGGTTCAGGTTGCAGTGTTGGCTTGCATGGCCGAACCGTTGGCACCTGAAACACTGGGTCGTTTGCTCGGATTTCACAAATTTTTCTATCTTGTATGTGTGATAGAAAATAGTTTCAATAGCAGCAAAGCTGCTCAAGGTTACTTCAGGGCCAAAGGGTGCTTGCGAAGATCGGAAGAGGCCTGTTTTCTTTAATATTTCCGTCTTTATTTACTTTCATGAACTGGCGAACGGAAAGTACGTTAATGCCGTGATTTGATAATTCAGCTTGACTTTCGGCTTCCGAGAAACTGCTGGGAAGCCCTTTCAAAATAAATTTCTTCGGTCTTTCACTTTTAAGGCCGTAGGTGAAAAAATTAAGGTTTTGCCTTTTCAGGATACTTGCGATTTTGTTGTAATCCTCGGTCGTTTGTAGGTGGACGATCGTGGTACTTGCATTAAACTTCATCCTGAAGATTTTATCCGAGGCATTGACTTGCAGGAAATTTATTAACTTTTTGGTCTCCAATTTGTCATTTTCAATGATGATTGGAGGCACTGAGGTTTTTTTTTGAGCGTCTCGAGGCCCATCAGAAGAGTTCGGAGGATTGTTGGGGCGGGCTGGTTCAGAGCTCGCGCTGTTTGACCGTTTCATAACGGTTTTTTTTTTGTTTTTTTTTTGGGTCTTCCATCGGAGGACTCGTTTTGGCTTTCCTTTTGGGAGCCAAGGGAATTTTGAGGTTTTTTAGATTTGACACTTTTGTGCCAAAACTTTTACTCGATTTATAATTTCAATGTACTAGGAGCACGGTACGTTTGAAATTTGTAATTCGTAGGGAGCGGTAGACATGCGTCGGCACGACACCGACTCAAAACAAATACTGGCCAAAGCCCCGACACATGTATATGTGTGTGTGTGGCCCAAAACTTTTGGCCAACATTTCCGGCTGAACCACTGGAGAGATTTCCCTTTTTTTTATCGACGCGTCTTGCTGGTCTCCAGGTCCGAAAGGAGGGACTTCTCAAAAAACTGACTCTTTCAATTGTTATTAACAAATTGAATTGTTTATATCGCTCTATCCTAAGAACCGTTTGAGATACGAAATAATGTGTGCAATGAAAGTTGGTCACTGCACAAAAATACACATCTGATGTTTTATGAGTTTTTTCTTCACGCGCATAATTCATTAATTAATTATCTTAGACGGAAAATCGAACTTGAACTTTGCATTTTTTTTCTATCGATCCCTCTCCATGGTGACCAGGCCGAAAAGGAATGTCAAAGCGAAATAACCTGAATAATAACGAAAAAGCGAAATAACAATGGAGCAATTAGTTCTATTGTTAGTAACAATTCCAATTGTTTATAACGCTGTATATCACGAAATATTGTAGATACGCAAAAACATGTCCAATAAATATTATTCCATATTGAAAAATACATATTTTGTGTTTTAAAACTTTTTTCGCATCTTCAACCATTTCGCCGTGACAGCGTTATAAATAACTGACATCATTTAGAACGATCGATGGTCAGAAAAATGAGAGATCGGAACGAAAGTATCACCTTTTTGTGTGGTCGTGGTGGGTGACACTCATACAGCTCACTAGTATTTGGAATTTGAACCGTTGCCTCGGAATCTATAACCAACCAAATTGATGGTTCATTAATCCGCGCGAACATACATCGCTAGCGACAGTTCACGTAGTAAACAGAATATCTGGATGAAGTTGAGGAAATAACTTGTAATCCGTATCATATACATCCCATCAGCGTTTATCCGTTAATCCTTGACACCCAACTAACCGAATAATTTTGTCTTGTCTTTTTTGGTTACAGATTACCATAATGACGTCACTTTTCTTGGTATTCCTCATTACTGCAACTCTTACTGTAGCGCCAGTGGTCAAAAGTTCAACATCTGATGACTCAAATGATGCGGATTATTCGAAGCGGCTCGTGAGAACAGCCGCTACTATCAAAGACAGCAACGACTCAGAAAACACTCATTCTAAGCTACAGTTGGCACAAAAAAATTCTAAAACATCGAAAAAAGGCCGATTGCATAAGGCATTTTTTCTGAACTATCCCTATGTAGCCCAAATTAATAAAGTCCCAGTGGCTTCCGCTCAACTTGATAAACATAATGAGCTGACTGCGGAAAGATCGCCGGGACATAGGAAAAAGTACCAAGACAGTGAAATTTTCTACATTCGTTTACCCCCATCACCATATTTTTTTGTTCCGGGTTTAGGATATATTTCAAATCCTCCAAAATTCACAGCAGCATCACTAGCACCCCAAATCTCCCACAATAGACCTCAGAAACCTCATCGCGAGACCCAGAATCCGTTGATCAATTTACCAATTGACTTTGTCAGCAATGGGAAACCGACTGGGATTTATCAATATGATCCGAAAAAGCCATTGAAACGGAAGGATACATTTATTTCGAAACTCAGAAAAGGACCATATGCATTCAATGGACGACCTACGAGTCTATATTTATTGGGTCCCAACGGCGAAAAAAGTCGGAGACAGCCGATTATCTATTCGGACATGAATAGCAACAAGATTTATTAAATAGAATCATTTGTTTATAATTTCGAAAATTTAACATTTCGACAAATCATTGATGTGAACTAACATAGAAAAACTGAGACAATTTTTCTATGAAAGGCAGTGGCAGTAAAACAAAATCGTGGTCCGGCGGCAGTAAAAAGTCGTCGACATTGGAGAACTATCATGTAATTACTCGAAAATTTGTATAACCCGCTCTAGTTTGTGACAGATGGAGACAAATGTCCTGAATGGAGTGCTGAACTTCGGAAACTATATACTGCGGCATATCATCTATAACGAATGAATGGATGATGACACAGATGAATTACACTAATTTTCAGTGTAATACGATGAAAATCATGATCAATTTCATTGTACCGTCGCTTAAGACCTTGGTTGTTATACAGCGACGTTAAATAAAACTATGAGAAAAAGAAATTTCATTGTAATAATGAAATCTTGCACATTAATTAATACGAATTTGTTATATGAGAGGGTTAAAATGAGGCGTTCTTGAAGGAACGTACCTACAAAAGTACGAATGACCGCCGAGAGTATTCAAAACGTTATATGATGCAATTTTTAGTGCTTGTTGGACCCAAATTTGTCAAAAACTCATATAAGAGATGAACGAAACTATTTAGAAGAGACAGTAAAAGAACAGCTTGTTGAATCACACATTTTCTTACATAAAATAGAAGGGTGCATGTGTGGCTACATATGTGAATATCTTCTCGCCCACGGTGATGACAATATGTGTTGAACTTATCTGTCCTTGAATACCAACTCTCCTGGGCGACTGACTCGGCTTGTCTTGTTTGATATTACTTTCAACACATATAACCGAGTGTGCACGTAAGACGGGATGGTGTGTTTAACGAGTAAGATAACGTAAGAGTGAAGAAAATGACACTCTCGACCTTCCGCGAAGCAGTGACAGTCGTTAATATCATTAGTAAAAAGACAAATTGTTGAATTCTATAAGACTCATTTGAGATGTCAATAATGGCTAAGATTGATGTAATGACGTGAACACTTAGCAAATCAATTTTGCTCAATTACTTGTGTTAATTTGGGAATAATTAGATCTAATCATTTTTGTACTACAAAATTTAATTTTAGATCCAATGAATGTTTATAAGAACGTTGCATCGTTATAGTCTTATCTCAATATCATACGCATTCATTGTTCCATTTTATCTTCACAATCACATTGTAAATACTTTATTTAAGACAATAGAATCATTTGGAGTTGTTACTTCATTGAAATCTAATGCTTGAATCCTAGAAGATAGAACTGAGTTTGTTTATTCAGAATAGAATAAAATGTGTGAGAAAAGGTCATAGCTTTTCAAAGGTGATATGTCTTATCAAGGTAAAGGGGAAATTACGCTCAGTTTTGTTTCAGTCTTTTCCTGCCTTTCCTTTTTTATGGTCCGGCAAGGACGAATGCAATTGCTCAGGTGGATCAGCTACTTTGAACTTGTAAAACTGTAAGACCTATCGAGCAGGATATTATGGATCAAGCTGCGCGGGTGGCGCGCTCTTCTTGCATACTCCGGGCGCATTTCGCGTGCACACCCGCACACACACATATCGGGAAGTTAATGATGCGACCCGTCGAGGGTCACACGCACATCCCGTTTATTAAATATGATTAAGCTGTACCGAAGTGGTTGTTTTTGGAGTAAATGCTGCCCGGTTAATAGTTGAACCAGCGTGGCTGCAAGCATAACCCTTGAATTAACCCTGAAGTTAACTAAACTACTTAGATAAAGTTACTTAAACTGCCTCCATTCTAATCAACCAATCTCGTACTCCCCCTCAATCGCCTGATAAATACAGTGTCGTCTGACCAATTTTCAATTTTTGAGAAAAAGAGATATGTATATAGTTTTCATTGTCAAGTCAACATATTTCATCGAATATATATCACGGTACCATAACAGTCGCATTTAATTAAACTACAGTATCCCTCAAAATTGAACTATTCTGCTCCGAAATGTTCCATCATGACGATTTGGAACTTAAAGTAGTGGGATAAAAGTGTGTGTCACCGTTGGGAACACAAAGACAACTTCCCGATTTGTAATTTCTGTTTGCCATTTCTAGATTTTCCGATACGTCAATTGAATGTTTCAATCCCATTTATTAAGCAGATAATTATGAATATTTTACTAGCTGCATGGTCAGCGTGAGGAGGAAAATTATGCGCGTTACTGGAGTAGGAGTGAGACGCCAATAGGGGTGCGAACGCTCGAAGGTTTAACCCGTTATACCTCCTTAATTATGACAAATATGGAAAAAAGTGATAACAAATTAAATATGTATTTCCACTTACTGAGCAAATTCTGCTTAATACTTTTTGCCGTATGTCTTACCGTTTTTGAAATAGAGTGTTGTAACCAATTCAATTGTTAATAACAAAAAAAACAGCTCGGTCAATTTAAAGCAAAAACTAATCCCATCTAAGTTCCATGAAGACGGTTCGAATAACACCTCGATGACCCCGACCGTTCGATCCGTTCGCAAAAAATCGTTAACCAAGAATTCGATTCCACGCATACAAACGCACACACACACACACAGACATTTACTCGGAGTTGATGGGAAGCATTTTGGTATACTTAAAACACCAGTTACAAAGTCAAAAAAAAAATTGATTTCGGGGTCAATACAATACCCCGAGAATCGGGAAGTTAAAAGGGGAACTCTCGGTTCCACTTACCTTTATAATAAGAATCTGCTCATTCCATATAGAATATATACAATTTCAGGTTAGTAGATATGTATATATATACATATATATATAGGATATACATACATATAGTAAACTTACTGTTCAGTGGTTTTTCATATTTCTATATAACTCCGGCAATTCTTCCACTTTAATGAATTATTTTCAGATAATTCAGACTATTGTTGTGGAGATTAGCGCCGGTGTGGAATAATCTTCACAAAAATTAGTGCGAGTACGAGAGTAGTCGATTAGAGTTAATGGTGGACCCTATCTGCTATCTCTTTCTTCAGCCAAAAATTAACATGAACCCTAGACTCGCGTACTCAACGTTACTATAAGCGAGGACTCACAGCGAAGCAAGGTTGGTATTCCGAAATCGTTCATAAGTAAAGTCGGTTACGAAGGCATGTTAAGCCAGTATTTATGATGGAAAGGCAAATATAAATGAGCATCTACAATTGTGATTATTAAACGATGTAATTGGATTTATTTTCGAATCAAGGGGTATGTGTATGAACGGGTTTTTGTACACTATATTTTATTTAACTTAGACCGACGGTAAAAACAGATGAAGAAGCACGTTAGGTTGGGTCATTGACCATAAGGTAAATCATTTAGCTGGTAGAGAAGGATTCGAAGGTATCAAATACTAGAAGCATGAATGGTCTAAATCTTAACAAGGCATATACTTAGTATCGTATGAAGTATGTATTGATTCGAGATTGATATCGTCAGCTTTGTAGAAATGGGTCACCATACTCTGTCACATCTTGGCATGAAGTATTCGATAGATTAACATGAATAGTTATTATCGCGATTTCAAGATTTACCATAAATACCAAGCCACTGTTTGACAGAACGGTATGGCAAAATCTGATCGAAACTCGCACATTATAGAGCAATTCATATTTCTACATCTGTGGTTCGTGTAATATCCGACATTACGTATTGACCATTTTATGTTATGTCTTCAAAGAAATCTGCCATGAACCCTTGAAATGCTAACTCATGAAATACAATAATATGAGCGCCAGAATTATCCAGTGACTTACAATGTAACTTTGAGTACTTAGGTTACTTCCAAATATCTAAAAATATGAAAAAACTTCATTTCAGTATCGAAAATTTAATTTTGTCACAATGATGTCTTTACAATTATGAAATTTCAACAAATTATGTTAATTCCCTGATTTAGGCAGCCTAGACAGTATGAAATATTTTGTCCTAAAATTTGGAACAATTACAATAATCTTATATACAAAAACTTTTTTTTGGCATTTTTTGACAAGATTTGAAGTTATTAACTTCCCGTTTTTTGGGAAGTTATTGTAATAACCCCGAAATCGTTTTTCTTTGTTTTCACAGGCGACTGGTGTCTTAAGGGTACTAAAATGATCCCCAACAAATTCGGGATCGATGTGTGTGTGTGTGTGTGTGTGTATGTAAGTATGTGGCCAAATTTTGATCCCGGATTCGTCGCGAACGAATGAAGCTTTTGGAATTATGAAAATTGCAATCGAAGCGTCTTCATGTAACTTAGAGTTGATTAGATTTTGGTGAAAATGGGTATAGCGTATATATTGTTAATCACAATTTGAATTGTTTGTAACATTCTCCTGAACGAACGGTTGGACGTAGCGAAAAATTTATACAAGGAAAGTTGTTGCTAGTGCAAAACTACACATATTATGTTGAGGAATTTTTTTCCGTAATTCCCATATTTAGGGAGTTATGGTCAATTAAAGAACAATATATAGGATTAGTGAGTGTTGCGAACGTAAATGAGAATGGAACAGGGGAAATGCAATATATCGATATATATATACATTAGACCGACTCAGTTTTTTTTTTCGTCAAACCAGGCTTAAACTGATGTACTAGGTCTGCGAAGAAATCGTGCGAAAGAAAAACCTAATCAGATTTTTTTATAAGGTCCCGCCAAAGTTTTGAAGTTTGCATTGAAAAAAACGCGAAAATTTTGGGTTTGTTCAGTGTGCCGTGTGCCCATCCTTTGGTATGTGATGGAAATCAGTTTGATTGGTCCAGAAACTTTGTTTATAGGTTAGACTTGAATATATGGCATTAATAATTTTATTCCCGAGCACATAAATAAACTTTCCTACGGTGTGATTGGTTTTTGTTTAATAAAAATGTCGCAAAAATTAGCGGTTTATGACGTATATCTCAAAAATGATAAATGTTTGTGGTTAATATTATTGGGACAATGTTTGTAGCTTTTTTAATTCTCTACAAAATCAATCTTCACAATAATTACTTTTAATGTCCTCGTTCTTATGATATTTACGAAAGCAATCGTACATTTATATTTTTGTCGATTCAGGGGAGCTAGTCTCGCCGCGTTTGGCGATTTACTTACCGTGTTTTTGTCAGCAGAGAGTCGTAGTCACTCACCACTCTGAGCGAGTGACTCTGACTCACCGGTGACATAAAAACGGTGAGTCGATCGCCATGCGCGGCGAGAATGATTTTGAATTCGAGGAGTTTGTCGTGAAGATTTTGGATTCGAGGATTTCGTGGGGTAACCCATAATCAAATATGGTGTTTCGGCACTCCACGGAATCCTTTCGGAATCCTTCGGCCAACTTCGGCGACCATCGATGCCTTTGCGGAATGCCTCGGCAACCTTCGGAATCCTTCGGCAAACTTCGGCCCCCTTCGGAATCATTTCGGAATGCCTCGGCAACCTTCGGAAATCTTCGCCAATCTTCGGAAACCTTCGGCACCTTCTGGAATGCTTCGGCAATCTTCGGGAACCTTCGGAATCATTCGGAATCCTTTCGGAATCATTTGGAATTTTTTTGGAATCATTCGGAATCCTTCGGCACCCTTCGTAATCCTTTCCGAATCATTCGGCATCCTTCGTATTTCTTGCGTAATCCTTCGGCAATCTTCGGCACCCTTCGGGAACCTTCGGAATCCTTTTGGAATCATTCTGAATCCTTCGGCACCCTTCGGGAATCTTCGGGATCCTTCAGCACCTTTCGGAATCCTTTCGGAATACTTCGGCCATCTTCGGCACCCTTCGGAATCCTTTCGGAATACTGCGGCCCCCTTCGGCCATCTTCGGAATCCTTCGGTACCTTCCGGAATGCCTTGGAAACCTTCAGCAATCTTCGGCATCCTTCGGCAATCTTCGGGAACCTTCGGAATCCTTTCGCAATAATTCGGCACCCTTCGGAATCTTTAGGAATCCTTTCGAAATCCTTCGACTCTCGACCCTCGCCCCCCCCCCCCAAACTCGACCCACGCTACCACCCACCCTCGACCGTCACCGCCCCCCCACTCACGACCCTCACTCCCACCCACCGTAAGTGTCCGGACAGCGTAACAGCTTCATATAGTCCCATAAGAAGTTTCACTTCAAAAATATAAATGTACGATTTCCTTCGTAAATATCATAAGAATGAGGACATTAAAAGTAATTATTGTAGAGATCGTTTTTGTAGAGAATTACAAAAGCTACAAATATTGTCCTATAATATCAACCACTAACTTTCTAGTTTTTGAGATATACGTCATAAATCCCTAATTTTTGCGAAATTTTTATTAAACAAAAACCAATCACATCGTAGGAAAGTTCGATTATGTGCTCGGGAAAAAATTAATTAATGTCATATATTTAAGTCTAACCTATACACAAAGTGTCTGGACCAATCAAACTGATTTCCATCACATACCAAAGCATGGGCACATGGGCACAAAAATTTGGCGGGACCTTATAAAAAAAATCTGATTAGGTTTTTCTTTTGCACGGTTTCTTTGTAGACCTAGTACATCAGTTTAAGCCTGATTTGACGAAAAAAAAAACTGAGTCGGTCTAATATACATATATCTATATTAACTTGCCGATATAGGGAAGTTATTGTAATGACCCCCAAAATCGAAAGTGAAATTTTCATGATATTTTCACTTTTCTCGACGTTTTTCATCATCCTGAGTCATTTTCTGAAACGTGTTTGTATGTGTGTGTGTGTGTGTGTGTGACCAAAAACATTGTTTAACGTTTCCGACGAAATCAACGTAGCGATTTACGTTTTTTTTTTATCGACGCGACTTTCTATTCTCCAGGGCTGAAAGGAACGATTTATGCGAAAAAGGTTTCGTTCAATTCTTACTAACAAATTGAATTGTTTATATCGCTCTATCGCAAGAACGGTTTGGGATACGAAAAAAAGTGTTGAATGAAAGTTGTTTGCAAGAACGCTTCGAGATACGAAAGAAAGGGTGTAATGCAAGTCATTTCACACGTAAAAATACACACTTGACGTTCCATGACTTTTTTGCCAACACCCATAGTTAATTGTTCTTAACAAATTGTATTGTTAATCTAACTACTTCATATTAAGAATTATAAATTTTTTTAATATTTAGAAATTTCGAAAACTTTATAAAGCCCATAATTTGAGACATGGACGGAAATTGTGGATATAATATATACGCCGGAACGATCAGGAAGTTATTGGTTCGACCCGTAGAGGGTCATACCCACATCCCGTTTATCTTTTTCTTTTATTTACGCTTTGATGCAATTACGAAACCGAATTCTTCCCAAACTATACAGCATTCACTTAGTTTCACCCAATGGATGCAATGCGAGATGCAATGCCTACTAGACTGCATTGCTTGGGTCAATCTCCAATTAAAGGAAAACCACGGAAAACCTCAATTTGTACAGCGGTTTCTTTGACGAAACGCCCATTCGACTATGAATCCCTATGAAGTCGAGCGCTGGCCAATACTGTACTAGGGTGACGGCACCAGTAGACGCACGGTTAAGACCAGTAGATGGACGGTGCTTTAACACTCACAATCTCGATGAATTCAAATAAAACTGTCATTGCGTTATTCTAAATTGGTGCCATTCTTGATAATTTCGAACCAAAATCTTAATTTTGCTACAATCTATACAATCTTCAATTAAAGGTGGTATTGTTTTTCTACTGGGGTCGTTTGTCTACTCGTGCCGTTACCCTATAATAACCGGAGTGTCCCCAAGCATCTGAGGTTATCGATGACTGTCATTGATGTCATTGATTTTTCCACGAGGAGCATTTTTTAATATATATCATACAAAGTGCTGAGACCCGCACTTGCAAATATACCACCATAAACAGAACACAAAACAAATAATTTAACATATTTTTTGCCCCCTTTTCTCCATTTAACCCCTTATATGATGTTACTCCCCCTCCTCCATATTGATGTTTTCGCAGTAGAAAATTCAATCCCGATGTTAAAAAATAGTATATTGAATTTCATTTCACCTCCGAGACATTTATTTCAACTTGGAGTCGGAAATGAAGCAAAGTTGGTGAGTTTCCCTGTAATTTTGATGAAAAAATGGCCTATAGAAAGATATGGTGTCGTGTTTCGTGATGAAACTGGGCGGTTTATCTTGTAGAATGAAGCCTTCTTGTATTTTATGATCCAAAATTTGTAGCTTAAGGAAGTTGAGGTCTGCGTTAAAGACTGCTCTTTTAATAGTCCTTCATCACGCATCGTTCTAGAGTCATAAATTTCCATATATAAAGAATTGTAAATACTTTATTGGCTACATTGTTCATTGTCCGTAAACTTATACTAATACTTAAGTGTAATGTTCAAGTATACGATTACAAAAGATTTGGGATTCCCTTACATTTAGAGGAGTTGCAATAAAATCATGAATCATTTTGTAAAATACTTGTAAAAATGTGAGGCTATACCCCGTCAAAAAATTACTCCCAATAAATTCTATAAAAATTTAATTTCTTATTCGTAATCATCATAGCGTTCAATTATAAAGTACAATCTCATGCCGAAAAGGCTCAAGGAATAGAGGAGAATTTAAAAAAATGAGTCTCAAGAGTGGAGGTATTAATTATATAATGCCTATTATTGTACTGAAACCACAACCATGACCTCGCGGCGAGCTATTTTACGATAAATTGCCTGGAATTGCGACGATCTAACCGAATAGTTTTGCAGATGTTACACAATTTATATCCCATTACAATCCTACATTGAGCCAGACTTGAATTAATATCTAACCAAAACAAAAGAAATGAGCTGCTCAAAGCATTCTGGAAAAATAGAAATTGACAAGACCTGAGAAAATAGAGATGAAATCAAATTGTCAAGTCTAATTGTCTCTCAGTCGACGTTAGTAAAATATTGTAAAAGTTATCATTCGTCTTGGTCCTTTTGTCACAGTAGATTAATTAATGTGATCAGTCATAAAATTATTTTTTCGCGTTAATTATGTCCTCCCAGTCTATTAATATTAATCGATTAAATCCAACTAGCCAATCAAATTATGGGAGGAGGGGATGATAGTAAACGGGTTTACGACTCTTCTCCATAACGTAGAAGGCTTTAGGTTTCCCGTTCCCGGGGAAGTTCTTGTGGATGCTCGTTGAGCCGGTTTTAGATGTGATAGGGGCGTAGTAGGACATGGCTGCCTTCTTCCGGTGTTTCTTCGGTTTCTGTAAACCACTGGTTTTCATTCCATGAAGGTCATTGGACATGCCCCATGTGGGAACATGATCATTTGTGTTTGGACCAATATGATAAAGCATAGAATCCTCCAGTCTGAACATCTTGTGTGTACCGTTGATCTTATTATTATCAACAACTGCATTGATACGCCTAGTTTCATCTGGATAATTTAAAATTTTATCATTATTTCTCGTATGCTTAACAGTTGACAACTGATCAGTATGTGGAAGTGCACTGTTACTCATTAATCGTTTGATACTATCATCCTTTTTCAACAGTTTCATGGGCACATTGACACAATTATGAGTCTGTTTTATCAGTGTCTCGGAAATCTTGTCAGCTTCGAATTTTTTCCTCAACTGATCCATTCTGAATTGTGCATGCAGACGTTTCTTCTCGCCAATTTTCTTCATCACTGGAAGATTCCAGTGGTATATCTTGCCGGGTTTACCGTTGCTGTGAAAGCCAACTGATGGTGATTGATGCACGCTTGAGCTGTGACTATTTTGATTTGTTGGTATTTTATTCGATAGTTGATCAGCTTTGACTAACGTCTTGTGGGGTTTTGTGTTTACGTAGTAGGGTTGACTTGCTGGTAACTTGACAACATATACATGACTGTCACGATGCCCGTGACGCCGGCTATACGGCTGAATGAGGCGTGTTTGTAGGCTTGGTAACGCCGGAGGTTCTGGGCCTGCTAAGCGTTTTTTGTGATGTCCATCCGGAATATTCAGTGGTACCAAACCCAAGCGGTTCAAAATCGCAGCGTTGCTGTTATGTACTGTTTCAAATGTGTTCCGGGGGTCACTGGCTACATGGCAGACGAACAGTATCGTCCCCAGTAGACAAAATCTGGAAAAGAAATCCATCTATTATTATTTTACGTATTTTTTCGGTTGGAAAATAATAGTAAATATGTTGTCATCGAGGGTTCACAATGATTCCCGAGTGGAATTGAGAAGCGCCGATGAGGTTTGTGATTACACTAAATCGTTTTTGGAATCGCATGACAGAATCTTTTTTCCGTTTTTGAAAGTGACATCGTACATATTGATGGTCGCGAAAACTTCTGTATGTGAATATTATACGAAAGTACAGCCATAGCTACTGAATTTAGAAATATGAACTTTCAATAGCAATTTCTTTTTATAAGTTGAGCAGCCATTAACAAGTACTCTACTCGTACGATTGAGAGTCCATGATTTCGGCTAATTTCATACATTTCATAATACATCACTGAGGATCTATTTATCACCTAGTTTTGTGTATAAGAAAAGAAATTATATTTTCGTCCATAGGTCTACTAAAGCGCTCTCCCCTCGCTTGGCTCGGTTGAAGCGCGTTTTGGCGCACCAAGTAACGACAAAAAGTGTTCGCCATTCGGCCTTAAACACTTTCCTGACGAGGATGACGGTTGCAGATGGAGGTGAAACTTTTTCAGGCCTTATGACGGAATATACTATTGCTTTGGCCAACTCTATCAAGAAACGATATGTCCTTCCACATAAATTGCCTCATGTCGGAGAAAATGGGTGTAATAAAATTTGGATTGTATGTATACAGAATTCCAGGTGTTAAAAGAGTAAGCGCTTGGAAATGTGTGTTCAGATTTCACTACAAAGTAGTGGATACACGCCCCATAGGTGCTGGTCCGGGGTTATATTTTGAGGGACACTCATGGATTCCGGTGAATCCAAAAAAATCCCTAGAAAATTGTCTAAAATTCACCAAAGATCAATCAATTTTTTTTCGGAAATTCCAAATTAGTTTACTCGGTTTTGAAAAACTCTACTAAGTATTTCATTACATACACAAATGTGCTAAACCCCTAGGAAGAATAGTATTAAAAAGTTCATCTCTATTACCCATTGCAGGCATTAAATCTCTGTTATTCCTCAAAAATGTCGTTCCGAAATCGACGACTCGACCGTGACGTTCACATGGCGTTATGTAATCTTCACGGCTTTCACGTAACTAGAATTATTCCAGAAAAACCCATTGACTACCAACGTGATTTTTCATGTAAACGTGATGTCATTGACCGTAGAGCCTTTGGTGGTTCGTCGCAAATCTCTAGTACACTTTTTCCGGAATTTATCCGTATACAACATCAAAGGAACGAAGTGTTGCATCTTGAAAACCGCCCAAGTTTCGAGTAGTTAAAAAAAATAAAAATATGATATATATAAATTATTCATATATAAGTTTTCAATCCATATATGACTAAAGTCTCATAAGTTGAAGTGAAAATAAAGAGTACATCATAAAAAGCGTGAATTGTTGCCAACACCAATATTCCATGACCCTTATATCATTTAGTCTTAGATTTCCAGGAAAATCATTACTTCATATGATGGCAGGGATGCAAGGGAAGGGGCAGCTTAAGGTGCAGTTGGCTTTTGGATTTTATTTCCCCCTGTTAGTATCAATTCCAAGAAGCCACAGCAGTCCGTCACGCAATATTCATAAATTAATATGACCACCGAGTGTTCGCCCCCTGAATCGCCAGTCCCGTAATATTATTTCTCCTTTCCATCCATTCTATCTTTCTCATTTTTATTTAACTTTTGCCATTCTTTTCTACATGCTTTTTGGTTGCTTTGTCAAGACCCCCCGGCTACGTGGGCTGTGTATGTTACAATGAATAATCCGCCAATGTTGTATTGCTGAAAAAAAAACCATGAGGTCGTGGATCATTCCGGTCTTTAAGAAAGAGCGTGATGATTGATTGGTAAATAATTGGTGGAGTGCAAAAAGTTGAAAAAACATGTGCAAGAAGCAGTAACAAAGAGCAACTGAGTTGAATATTGGTTTTCTTCGAACCCAGAAGTTGTGAAAGAAAAATGGAGTCATAAGTATACGTATTCGAAATTTTGATAAAATTGACTCTTCCTCGTGTGTATGTTCACAAGTGAGTGATTTTTTGACTCATAGTTTCTCGTGAACAAGTAGACTGAATTGATTTTTTTAGGGAGAAAAAGTGTGAAACGAAGGCTACTCCTTGCATAAACGTACAAGAAATATAAATACAGTTTTTGATTTTTTTTCATAACTATCATAATTTGCGACATGTAATTGGGTGACGCCGTGTAAGTGGTGGGCGTTCTTGTCCATGACGGTCGCGTAACCCCGAGCGTCTTTTGTACACACAAACACACATACACACCCACATATGTCGGGGCGTTAATGATGCGGCCCGTTGAGGGTCACACGCACATCCTGTTCATTTCCTGACTTTTTGATTGGGCAATTTTTTTTGGTGGTTCCTACAATGAACTAGAAGAGGTACTGTGGGAAATTTAAAAATAATGGCATAATTGGGAAAATATGGCTCCCTTAGTGTATGCCAAAATACATGAGCACCCATTGATTACGATCTCAATGAACCTGATCGTGTGGCTATTTTATGAGAAATCCCAGTACGGCCACACACATACAGCGTGAGAAAATATTTCATCACAGACATATGTTTCATATTGAAGTATTTTCTCGTGCATTCCGGCCGAAAGCAGAGATATTTCATGTGTTTTCGGTGGTCCCCATAAAATGTGGCCGAGCGGGAGGCCAATCTAACGCGAGAGGGGGGGGGGGGGCATCATGCGCGCTCTCCATCCTAATACAGGGACATCCGGAAGTTTACTCTGTTTTCAGAAATACAATGGGGTATTTGGTGACAAGTCCGCCGCATGGGTTGGTCCAGTATTCCCTCTCGAGGATTTACAAGTCCGGTTACGTAGCAAAACTACGATTCTCGAAACCGGGGTCATTTCAATAACTTCCCAAATTCGGTAAGTTAACTCAGTGCATATTTTTAGCCCGAAACCAAAGAAGCCGTAATCTTTTGCACACCGAGAGTGATGATATCCCAAGCGAGACAATATCTAAGATTTTCATTATTTACAAGACCGGGGCCGAGACGACTCCAGATGTCGTCTCATTTCGTTTCGTGTACAGTCTTAATCATAGATAGGAAAGAAGATACAATGAATGCGGTCCTTCGTTTGGAGATATTTGTTTTAGATTTCGAGAATGGCGTTCTTAAGTTCCGTAGTTTACGACACGTTGGTAGTTCACACGCGGACATCGAGCAAGCAGTCGAGCAGTGTACTCAGTCGACTCCCATACAAGTCTCGGTCAATGGGATGAAATTTGCGTAAAATTTGGCCATGAATTAACTGTCTAAACAGGGACTCCAACGGGCATCCAATACCGAGAATCTGCCGAAAGTTCGAGTGCCATAGGAAACTATTTGCACCTTGGAGCACAGCCTCAGAAGAGGGTTGAGTGACTGCACCCCTGGAGTAAATCGCCACGTCATAAACCGATAAAGTCATGGACTCGCAATGTATCCTATCTAGACCATATTTTATTCAAGGAAATGTCCAGTATTCTCAGCCTGAGTCTGTGGGGAAAAAATTGATCAATACTTTATTTTTGTCGGAAATAAAATGCGCTACCAACGGTGCTGTACCATTTCTCCTTAAAACTACTCGATGAGGAATTTTTACTGAAATGTTGAAGGACAATGGTATTCGTGTAGCATTGATCGATGAAATTCACTTAGCATCACTGGTAACACAGAAGTACAACAAATATTACACAAAAGACGTCTTTTCATCATCGTGGAGATCTCAGTAAAATCTGAATCTCATACAGACAGAATATTCAAAGGAGTTGTACTGTGGAAAGAGAATAATTTTTAATTCTTTGAAATTTCACTAACAATTACAATATTGAAGAGAAGAATCAAAATTTCATGGTGCAAAAATTACCCGGAAAAACTTCATTAGTTCCTTCACAATGCCCTACACGTCGACATGGGTATATTCCATTTGGAAGCACGTTGCCGATGTAATTTATAGGAACAGGAGCGAGACAAATGGGGGTATGGAGAAAACCATATAGGACGCTGTGGTATCATGAAAAAGGTCCGGGCTTCAACTAAGGTACAGTCAACTGCTAATTGATGTTAAGATCATTTGATTACAATAAACCTTTCGTTTTACATAAATTGGGAATTGTTAAACCGAACTGGGAATCTGACACTAGTTACAGAATCAATACGCCTTGTATTTAAACCTTAACATCCCACGTGGGAAACGCCGATGCTCAGGAAACGGGCCAGGGCTGGCACGATATTGGCTATGCCAGGGCTTGGTACTCGAGGTTGGCCCAAAGTTTGGCCAGCACTCGCCCCCAAGTCACGAAAAACTTTGGGGGACAGGAGTTGTCTGCCATGGTCCACCCGAGACTGGGCCAGCCCTGGTACTCATTGGTTGCCAGAGGCGATGCATTTGCACCAAGATATGTAGACAATCATCGTTCTAGGCGTCACCTTTTAAACTCATACATAAATCTGAGCACATATATTGTGAATAAATGAGTCCCCTTACCCAGGTAGGAAACGCCAGTGCTCAGGAAACGGGCTGGCTCTGGCACAGGCTTGGGCTGTCAGGCCTTGGGCTCCAAGCTTGGGCCAAAGAGTGGCCAAAGTTCGTAGCCAGGATTTGGTGGAGGCCCTGGCTGCCGCATCTGGGCTGAGGATGGGCGGCCAGGGGTTAATTATCCACTCATTATTGTATTAAAAATTTCAATTTAATCACAATTTAATAGCAAATCCATTCATTGAACTGATCGATGGATAAGATTAAGAAATTGAAGAATAATGTGGCTACGGGTTATATGGGGAATTTTAACATATCGTAACAAGGATTATGTGGTGGTTGCAGTATTTGTTTTGAGTCGGTGTCGTGCGGACGCATGTCTACCGCTCTCTACGAAAGATAAATTCCAAACGTACCGCGCTTACAGTACAGTGAATTTATGAATCTTGTCAAAGTTCTGGCACTAAAGTGTCAAACTTCAAAAATCTCCAACTTTCTCTGGCTCCCAAAAGGAAAGCCAAAATGACTCCTCCTGTGGAAGACCCAAAAAAAACTAAAAAAACCGTTATGAAACCGTCAACTAGTGCGAGCTGTGAACCCGCTCGCCTCACCAAACCTTCGAACACTCCTGTCGGATCACAACAGGCTTAAAAACAAACAGCAGTGCCTCCTCTAGTTATTGAAAATGACAAATTGGAGACCAAAAAATTAATCAACTTCCTGCAAGTCAACGCCTGGGACAAAAACTGCAGGATGAAATTCAATGGTAGTACCACCATCGTCCATCCACAATCCACGGAGGATTATAATAAAATCGCAAGTATCCTGAAAAGGCAAAATTTACATTTTTACACCTTCGGTCTAAAAAGTGAGCGTCCGAAGAAATTTATCATAAAAGGTCTTGCCGCCAGTTTTACTGAGCACGAGATTGAAGCGGAAATATCCAAACACGGCATAAAGGTATTATCAGTCCGGCAATTTATGAAAACAAACAAGGACGGAGACAGCAAAGAGAGTAGGCCACTACCGGTGTTTGCAATTACGGTTGGGCCTGATGTAACCTTGAGCAGCCTCGCTGCTATTAAAACCATTTTCTATCATACATTGAAGATAGAAAAATACATCAAAATCCAACAACCAACACAGTGCTACCGGTGCCAAAAATTTGGACACGCCAGTCAGCACTGTAATTTGAATCCCAGATGTGTGAAATGCGCAGGCAATCACGACATCAAAACCTGCACCAGCAACTCTCTGAAGTGCGCAAATTGTGGTCTAGCCCACACAGCGAGCTATCGTGAGTGCGCCTCACGAACCAAATCTGTGGAAACTCATGAAAAAAGAGTCCAACCACCAGCACCAAAAAAAGCAGAGCGGGAACTGCCCACTACCCCACACTCGGCTACGATGCAACACCTGGAAAGCAACATCCATTTCCTCCAGTCTCCTGCAGTCCTCGAGCCTACGCCAATCTCTACTGCCACGAAGATGTCCAGGCCATCCCACGCTTCTTGTTTTCCAACGATCGAAACCTTAAAAACGAATGATGGCGCACCCACCGCTGAACCTAGGACCCTTCCGATGGAGATTCATGATCCGGAATTACATTTAAGTACAACTAAAAACTTTATTAATGCAGCGAAACAAGTCCTTGATGACCCAAAATCCCTTAGAATTCTCGAAAACCTCTCAGAGATTAAGAACATGATCTCTAAAATCCAAAGAGCTGACACCCCTCTTGATAGAATCACAATCATCGCATCCTATGTATACCTGTTCGAATACACCGCTGAACCACCCATGATCCCCCTACAAACATAATAAATATCTTAGCCATTAACATTTTTGCGCTCAAATTCAGTCTGATACCGGTACCCGCAAAATACTTTGAGCGAATAATTCTAATACGTCTCATAAAATCTATCGACGAGTTATACTAAGAGGCTATGTTACTTCTGCCGCTCGCGTCGCGCGCGAGCTCAATTTTCAATCCAATTACTTTTGAGGGTGTCCTCAATTTGCAAAAAAAAAGTTGTGAATGCCAAATGCAATAATCTAGTCACTCTGAATTTGCTTTTTGTAAAATAATGAAAAGAAAAGTAGATTTGCTCACCGGTAGAAATCTGGACTGTAAAAAAAATGAATAGATATTATTTCTTCACATTTATCCGCCAAACGCAAATTCAGAGTGTCTGCAAGGGGGAAAAATATAACTGATTAATGATTAAAAATCATTCTTTATCATTGACACCCTTGAAAGTTTTTGGATGGAAAAAAATGCCGGTGCTGATGGTAATAGACAATTTGCCCCTCTCCCCGCCCCCCTTTGGCTCCTGTGCCAGACAATGGCTGCCGATCGCGCACCAGTGCAGTGCACACAACAAAATGTAAGTAAATTATGAATTTTAACGGTTTCTCCTTTTATTATATAGAAAAAACAGATTTTTTACCTCATTTCAAATAGCCAAAATATGCTTAGAATTGAAAAATCCCTGTGTCGAAACTAGGAAACCTCCCAAAATCACGTGTTGTCCGGGTAAATTGGCACAGATTTTTTCCAATTTTCCATAACCTCAACTGTCAAATATTTTGTATTACAAGTTGAGTAAATCATAACTTGGATAGAAATAGGTAATGATAGCAAATGGTATACGAGAAAAATCCAGACTTTTCTCGTTGAATTTTTTAATACGCGAAATAATCTAAATTTAAATTATGCATTTTTGAGCAAAACAGCCATTGATTTTTTAGTTACAAATTTTTCAATTCAAATAGAAAATTTTTGAAGTTGATTCTATACATTTTGAATATTCAAGTTTGTAATCATAAATATCGCATTCTGAATGCTGAAATCATTTTTCGATTTTGAATTTCAAATTATTAACTGGAGTTGCTTTTTGTATCCATTGTAAAGAGCAACCTTACTCACGTCTGCTCAAATTCTTGGAGAATTTTTTTCTTAATTAAAAAGAAATCGGTACATGATTAGAGAGGAGCGGAGCAAAAATTTCGATTTTTCACCGGAAGTTGCTTCCCTATAAAAAAGCCAGACGGTCAATCTGCTGAAAAAAACATGCCAATAGGAAGAATAATCTTTCATCTATGTCTCATTGAAGAATTGACTCAATTTGCCTAGGAATTAGTTATGATAACCGTTCGCCAATGTTTGTCGAATCATTGAATTGAGAAGTGGCATGGGGGTTCATAGCTGTCAAAACAGTGCGAGTTGTGGAATTCAAAGTTTGAAGTAACAACGAGGTTGCACTGGTATAATTTTCAAAAACCACCGAGAATTTTTCTAAGTCGTTCAAGCTGGGATTTTTCAATAAATGCCCCATTGAAACACGATCTTTCCGTGGGTTGCGCCATTGTTGAGGTTATGTATTAATAAATATCGCCATGCTCGCGCGTTATGTTGATTGGCTTAGTAAGAACTAGGGTCTTCTAAATACTTTCCATATAAACAATTCATAATAAAATTTTTTTGAATAAGAGCGCAAATGTATCGTCACAGTCGTTACATTATTTTTTCACTTAATTTGCCTGGCAAAAAAGTCCCTTTAGATAGTATTGAAAAAAAAGGGTCATGTTAAAATGGGTGTGCTATATGTTCACCCTTATTTCCAATTGAAAATAAGGCAACAACAATTGGAATAAACGGGATGTGGGTCTGACCTTCTACGGGTCGAATCAATAACTTCCGTTGACCCATATAGGTTATATGCAAAATTTCGGTTGACGTCTCGAATCATGGCCTTTTGAAACTTCTGAAAATTCTCAAAGATTTCAAAATATAAAGTTATGGACGTTTTAAGCTATTCAGAATTTCCAAATATTGAAACTTCTTATAAGTATCAATATGTAATGGTTAGATAAATAATGCAATTTTGTAACAACAATCAACTATGGGTGTTATCAAAAAAAGTCACAAAACGTAGAATGTGTATTTTTACGGGTGGAACGACTTTTAGTAAGCACTTTGTTTCATATCCCCAACCGTTTTTGCCATAGAGCGATCTGAACAATGGCATTTGTTAATAATTATTAACGATTGGTGATAGAAAAAAAAGTTGTACCAGAGAAATCGTTCGACAAATTTTTGCTCACATACGCACACACACACAGACAAACAGCTTGGTGACGGGGCTTTGGTGTGACGGGGCTTTGGTGTAGTGGGTAGAGTGTCTGCCTACTATTCTAAAGGTTCCGCGTTCGATTCCCGCTCACTGCAAAATATTTTTCCTGAAAAATATTTTCTCACGGACTCCGACCGATGACAGGAACATTCCGTGTGTGCTATCGGCGGTATCCATGAAGTGAGACCGTGAGCCGGGACCGAACGCGACCCGTCGCACGGGGGGGAGGGAGGGTTCCATCGTAGAGGCCCGCCATCGTATCACAGGGGTTTCTGGAGGTTTACCCTGTGATTAGAAATACGATGAGCTGAAATGGCGAAGTCGGCCCCAGCCGCAATGGGTGGGTACTCTGATCCGTAGTATTGCCCATGAAGTAATGCCTACCAGCGGTTACGTGGGTGAATACGAATAGAGAAAGAGTGAAAAAAAACACAGACAAACAGCGCGCTAAAATAGGTCGGAAACGTTTCTAAGGGTCATGAAACGTGGAGGTCAGGTAAAATATCCGATTTCCATTTTCGGACCCAAAACAATAACTTCCTACCAGATCGGGAAGTTAAAAAAGGGTAAACGACCATAGCACACCCATTTCCCAACCGTCCTTTTTTTTAAAAATAATAACTAAGAAGAATTTTTGCGCCAGGGTTGATCTTTCAAAAACGTATTTCGCAGCAAAAAAAAATCTTAAATCGTGAACCTGACTTGACGCCTACTTCCGCAACGAAGCTTAATTAGAAAGTACCTTAAAGTTGGGTCTAATTAATATTAGATGTTTTGCATTTAAATTAATAAATTTTCAATTTTCTTGTTTTCATTTTTTTCAGATTTTCCATGTTCACTTCTGCAAATCACGATTTTCCAATCACTTTACGTTCACTTTCATCTATTTCAATTTTTAATGCAGAAAGATATGTTTGGACTGACCGCCACGATGCCATATTGTGCCGATACTAGGAGATTCGACGATTATCTTGGCGTACAAAATTGAACATGAAAGGGACAAAATTTTTAGAATAGAATCTGAAAAAATTGTCAATTTTTAGTATCAGCTACATATGGCTGTGAGCGCGATTTTAGTGAAAAGTGTCGGTAAGTTTCTTAGAAATGGACTTTTTTTCTTCGATCGTTCATATCTCAGAATCAAATCAATATTTTTGATTTTTTTTTTCAAAATGTGTGTCTCAATAAGTTCCAATGGTCGAAGAACATCTTGTAGGTTACTCCCAAGAGATTGGAGATATTTCAATTTTTCTGTTTTTTACAGTTTTTTTGAAATAGAAACTTGAAATTTGGAACAAAGGTTCCTTTTCTTGTGCAGAACCCCATTAAATGATGATTTGAACGTATCATTAGTTTTCCAGATTCAAATATTTTCTTTTCACGGTTTGTATTAGATTTTTTGATAATTATTCAACTGATTTTCTTTGTTTTTTATTTTCAAAATGTAAGCCTCAACGAGATTGATAATGAGGTTGAAAAATATTGAGTCAATTAGTTTGGGTAATATGAGAGATTCCTGTTTTTTAACTTTTTACTTCGGTTTTACTTTTTGTGTTTGTACCTCTTTCTACAGGTTTTTTATCTGCAATTTCCTGGCTGGCAGAGGAGTATATGCTAATGGTTGCTCCCGAAATAAAAAATTGACTTTTCATCAGATCTCCACGTTTCATGGTATTTCTGACGATGTCTGGACGGCATTTATGCAGTATTTACAATGTTATTAATCACTGCAATTATTTATAGTATTCCACTGGATGAAATATTAAAGTTGGCGGCAAACTTATTAGAAGAAAATTATTCTTTACATGAAAATACACATTTTATGTGGCATGCTGTTTTCCATAATTCGCATAATTAAGGAGATATGACCGTCTCAACAATTATCCCTGGCGGATGGATCGATTACAGAATCGACTTGTGCAGTATTTCAATTAATTTTCGAGTACAAGTCGATTCTGATTTGGAATAATCGACCCAGGGTCGACTAAGTAGCGGGTCGATTGCCGGTCGACTAGAATTTATTTTTCCCCAAAACCAACTCACGATCCGCGTAACACCACGTTGATTGTCCAAAAACAAAGAAAAAAAGAAGATTTTTTGTTTAGTTAAGACCAGTCGACCGGCAACCAACTCAGTATTTAGTCGATTGTGGGTCGATCATTGCAGAACTCTGGATCGATCTGTACTCGAAACGTAATCGACATACTTCACAAGTCGATTACACAATCGACAGAGGCTCGAATGGCAATCGACCGGTCCGCCAGGGTTGCTTTACGAGTTTCATATTTGCGACGTATAACGTCATTTTTCAATTCTGATTTCTGTGCTTAGAATGGATGGCAGGAAAAGAGGTATATATATTTAAGACCTTGAATGCTATTCATTTATTCATTACGTTTTTTCGGAAACATGGGAACGAATCATAAGAAAACAAATTTTATAAGCTCATAAATTTATCATTACTCAAAATGTATAGGATTGGAGCAATGTGTATGGGTTTAACCCGAGCTCTCCTGCCGTAACAACCCTCCAATAGGTGCGTAGTTGTTTCTAGTATCACATCACGTATGATTTGACCATACGATCAATGAGTTACTGTTGTAATTCCACTGTCGAAATCGTCGTCTGATGACGATTCCATTTAAACGACGTATTAAACAGTAATCCATACTACTAATGAGTTCTTTTAAGCATGGAAGTTCATTGACCATCAAAGAGGTTAGAACACTATACATGCTAAAATCCTCAAATAGTATGTCTTGTGAATTTAATTTTCACGACCTGTATATACGCTGCTTGCTTTATCGTTCTAGAATTGATAACTCACGAAATATGTATTGCATGCATTACCTAGTGTTGCAACTATGCTTCAATTGCATGTAATTGAGTAGTTCATATGTAGATGCTAGAAATGTTCAGTGAAACTGAGACCTATCACTTTTCCTGATACAAATCAGACAGGTGACAGGTTCATTCAATGACAGCTCATGGTTGTATATCGATACTCAACAGTATCAGAATTTTACCTAGGCACTGTCAGAGGGATGAAAATGGAACTCATCCGTTTATACCATACGCTAATGTATGTTTTGCAATCGCTGAATATTTTGTAATTTTCTCCCTAACGAAACCTGTCGATAGAGGTGTAACAGCCGAAAATTTCCACTGATCGATTGTTAGTCGAGAGTCCCAAGTATGCTTTCGCCCAGAATGATCAAGTCATAGCTTGGCCCCCATTTTTGAAACTCTCAATGATCTGTCGACTAACTCTCGATTTTTGGGAATTTTCGATTTTCAGAAATCGACGAACTATCGACGCTCCGGCGAATGGTTCCGTTCGTGATAAATCATACTTTTGCTGTCTTCTGCAAGGAAAAGAAAAAAAGAGTGGAAAACATAAATAAAAAAAAAATGAGTCCAGTCGACCAATAACCGACTCGGTATTTGGTCCATCGTGAATCGATCATTCCGAAATGACGACCAATCTGTCATTACCGGCTGGTCTTCGACATTATCTGTCCAAAGAAGACGTAGAAAGAATGTCAGTTTCTGCCGAAAGGCGACATGTTTTGTCATTCTATGATCTGACACAAAATTGTGTATTTCGTCAGGAAATCATGCAATGTTTATGGAAGTCAAACATATTACGTCATAGTCGGTACGAATTTCCAAAAAATGTCGAAATTTGACATTTTATGTCATTCCATGGGCTTACAAAATATTATCTATTTTGTCGGGAAATGACATGAAAAAATTCGTCAAAATCGGTCATGTCATAATCGGTACGAATTTATCAAAAAATGTCGAAATTTGACATTTTATGCTATTCCATGGGCTTACAAAATGTTATCTATTTTGTCGGGCAATGACATCAAAAAATTCATCAAAATCGGTCATATGTCATAATCTATACGAATTTACAAAAAATGTCGAAATTCGACATTTTATGTTATTCCATGATCTGACATAATATGATATATTTTGTCCGAGAATGTCATACAACATTCCTCAGAATCGGTCGTACTATGTCATAATCGGTCCGAAATTTGTCAGGATCGCTGAAATTTATCATGTCATTATTCGTCATTTGATGACATTTTTCGACACAATCTGTCGGTCGATTTTTCACCAGGGCATCTTCTCCCTTCCGCCACAACATATTTTTTGCTCATGCAAATGTATCTTGTCTACCTGAAAAACACGAGTTTAAGCGAATTTCGATTGGCCTTGATAGAAAAAGAAATAAAAAATTGATTTTTGTAATCAAAAACTCACTAGATACCGATCCCAGGATAGTCTAGTATTTTCTCCTGAAAGGGAAGTATGAAAAAAATAGACCCGTATTTTTTGTTTCTCAAATTGCATGCACCACTCGTATGTTATAATTTTTTTAAGATTTTTTGTTTAATATCGATTATTTCGAGAAGTATCGATAGTAACGGTTGACGGAGGAAATTTTTTTTTTAAATGGGCAAATGGATGCCTTCTTTACTGACCCAAATTTTACCGGCTGGTCAATAATGAGTCGAGTCTCGACTCATAGATGGCATTTTCAGTGGCGCCATCTCAGAGAACTGAAGAGTCCTAGAGGGAATTTAGAAGTACCATAGCCTCTTAATACCTACAAACCAATTCGGTTTCCGTTCAGAACGCTCGACCTGCCACCAATTGGTCAGAATCAAAAATGACATAAAATCCGCGAAAGACCGGAAAGAAGATACCGTTCTTCTCCTGGACAGCGAGAAGGCCTTCAACTCTGTATGCCCCACAGGCCTTATATATAAACTCGACAGCTCAAATGTACCTAAATATTTATGTACAATTCTACTATCATATCTTTCAAATAGATATATTCAAGTTAGAGTCAAATCACTACTTTCCGTGAAAAATCAAATTGTCGCGGGAGTCCCACAAGGGTCTATCCCCTCCCCTGTACTATTCAACCTATACATCGGTTCTGTTTTTAACAGAATACCTAGAAATGTATTCATTGCAGGCTATGCTGATCACAGTGCTCTGTACTTACCTAGCAAATCGATCAATCAAGCTGTTAGAAGAATAGCAAATTCTGCTTCTCTTACAATCAGCGATTTAAATAAACGGAAAATTCAAGTGAATACTGCTAAATCAGTAGCAACCTTATTTACAAGCTCCAAGGCCAAACCGACTTTAACTTTGCGTAGCAATAAGATTACCCGAAGCGTTTTTGTGAAATATTTAGGTTGACACCTTGATTCCAACCTCCTGTGGAAAAAACTTATATCTGATATCAAGGTCAAGACTAAAATTATTCTAGTACGATTGTATAATTTGCTGAAATCTCCAACGCTCAGTCAATCTCTGAAACTTACTTTATACAAAGGGTTAATCAGACCTATCTCTTATGGTTGTCCGGCCTGGCACGATGCAGCACAAACCCACTTAAGTCATCCTCAAGTTATCCAAAATAATTTTTTATGAATAATAAAATGGTCGGCATGCACAATACGCTCGGCATGGCAACCATATGTAAATTTCTCGATAGAATAAATTCGACATTTAAATTTAAACTACAATCCGATCCTAATCCCCAGCTCCAAAACATCAATATTGATAAGAAAGCAAATTGGTCTCGCTGACCACCTGTTTTGTCCCACCTTTCCATATATCCCTTTCTCCCCCGCCCCTCATGCACCCATTACTTATAATGTTTTTTAGAAGTCATTTTTCCTTATATCGACTCATCATATAAATAATCACAAATATCTGTAATAATGAAACATTAGGTTAAACTTCGTTCAAATTAGATATAAAGCCAACGTTTGGTGATCTGGAGCGTACCACTTAAGATATTAATACTGTATATAGTATGTATATATGACAAATGTTAATAAACAATTTTCAAGGCAAATGTGGTGGTTGAGCGGTCAGGTGTGAGACTAGTATGAAAGAGGGCCCAAGTTCGATCCTGGTCTTCAGTTGATTTTGTTTTCTTGTCCATTTAATCCAAAAAAAACAAGCGTTGATAACTTGGTTTTTTTATTAAGTTTAATTAAATATACGCAAATTGTGCATGGGCGTACATTGGCAACGTGCCTGGCCAAGACTTGGCAGCCAGGCCTGGCCCACTGTTATCACTCCAGGCCTCAAACAAGCCTGGGCTGGGGCTGGAGCCCGAGCCCCGCCCGCCTGACCGCCAGGCCTGGGCCAGGTTTGGGCCATTTTTATTTTCCCACGTGGGATGTGTATAAATGCCAGATGGCTCAAAGGACTGTGATTGGGCGGCAAATTGAAACTACATGTGAAGTTGTGGGAGTCTCAATATTTCTTTAACATTTCAATCATATCGATTTGTAATTACGGTTAGAATCATTAGGAGCTCATGTAGCATTTCCGTTCGCTTCAAGTGGTTTTGTCCCAGTGTACAACGTATTTTGGCTGTATTTATACATTTAATCTGTTCGAATTTTCCAATTTTCGCATAACGATCGTTCCTATTATAAAAAGGATAAACAATCGATATATCTCGAAATTTTGTCACGCGGAAATGCGCGTGCAGCCACGTCTTCGCTGACAATCGTAGTCTCTATCGCTATTTATGCCTATTCAAGAAAATTGACGAAACTACATACACATAAATGAACATCGTTAAAGTCGAAATATCTCGGAAATTATGATATGCAAGACGTAATTGCGTTTTGTGGCAAAAATGGTAACAACGAATTAAAATCGAATCTCGATATTTGCGATATCGATTCGGGTTTAGTTTTCAGAAGTATGGCGATTGTTCGAGTTGTCATAACTTATGTAGTTTTATAAGTTTCGAATGTTTTACTTATTCTGTCCAGTGTGGAAAATTTTATATGTATGCGATAATTACAGGAAGAACAAAAGACGGTTGCTCCGAATTGGAAAACTGAACGCTCTCATTGTTTCGGAATCGATGATTAACAGTATCTTCAACTTCGGAATAAAATTGTTAGTTCAAGTTGCATATCGTAATGCAGCGGGCGAAGCGTCCGTTCGGGCTTGTCTTTAATAAAAAACAACAAAGATGTTACACTAAATATTACCAAATTATTTAGTTGACTCAACTTTAACCTCCCAACTGAACCATTAGATCAGTATCAACGGACCATTCAATTCTTCTTATTCAACTTGGCCATTGGGTAATAGTTACCAAGCCTGTGTAATATCAACTGGATGCATGTATGCTGCTCTGAATACCGTTTAATCGCCTTCAATCCTGAAAAGTGAAAGGCCTTCCCTAGAATGCGGAAGGTCAGGATATGGTGATGAATTAACTTGAATCATAAGAGAAAAGTCTCAAGTTCATGACTTCCGAAATGTTGAGGAGAATGAGGAAATGCTGGCGGCGCGTGGGATTATCTGAAATCTATTTCAAATCCCTTCGTTGAGGTTTTCTGGTAGTTGCAGTTGGCTTCCAGCATGTCTAACATAGTCAGCTCAGTTGTTCATATGCCGCTTCTCTTATTCGGTCCCCCACTTCAGTGGTTTTCATGGAGTTTGTTCACCTTGGCCAGCGCCAACGCCAATGCCCACTTGTGAATTATGTATAGAAAGGTATATGCGAACATTCTGGTGTCCATATATGCACACGCACACCAACACATTCCTCACGGCTGTTCATAAATCCACACATGAGAGGAGTGTTTCGTGCATTGTCCCATGTATTTCAAGCAGAGGTTAATGCCTATACGTGGGCATTGCCCGTCAACATTGACATGCTGTAGTACATCAGCTTTCAATTATGGGAATAATATTTTTTCTAACGGATTGTTGAGGGAGTCAGAAGCTGCTAACGATTGCAAATTTAGGTGTAAGTGAGAGTCCAATAAATAAGGCATTACGAGAGTTACGGTCAATACGTGACCACAATTATTTAACCTCTTATATCCACGTGTACAGGTTTTCTTGTAATGGCTGTGCTCAGGTTATAAGAAGTAAAACTACGTGCGGGTAGTCCTACCGTTTGCAATTGCATTCTGGCACGTGACGGTTCGATAAATTGTATCACTTTGCTTGCATATCCATGGGGGTATTTAAATTGATGAGATAGTGGTTATGAAAGTCCTAAGAATCACCATTTCATAGTTGATTGATGTCTATTCATCTAAAGCACTCACAAATTGTCTAAGACAAGGGAAATTTCTTTTCAAAACGCAAAGAATAAATCAAGACGACTAGCAATATTTTGACTAGATTTACATAGTAACCTTATTTATCGCACCGTAAGCACTAAAAGCAAGTCGACAATGTTTGATTGAATGAAATGTCACGGCACGCGACATCTACGGATGTGCAACGCCAAAACTTCAATGAATACTTCACACAAATGAATCAGTCTCACAAGGAAATCCACATATAGTTCTTACACTGACAATACACAGGCGTAGAGAAATTCTTAAATAACCCGCAGCTCCCCCCTCCACTGCTGTCCTTATGTAATGCTTAACTACATTATACGATGTAGGGACAATTAAAATTTTATGGATACTCTTCGTCTTAAGTTTCAGAGCCATGGCTTTAAATTCAATTCAAGGATAGAGATTTCCAATTCCTACGATTTCCGACATTCGGATCAAATTAGAGAAAGATAAACGGGATGTGGGTCTGACCCTCTACGGGTCGAACCAATAACTTCCCGATCGTTCCCCCCTGTATGTTATATACAAAATTTCGGTTGACGTCTCAAATCATGACCTTTTGAAACTTCTGAAAATTCTCAAAGATTCCAAATTCTATAATTCGGGAAATGTGAAAAGATTTTTAAAAAATATAACCTTTCTTGCGATACAGTTAGATAAACAATTCAATTTGAGAATAATAATTAACTATGGGTGTTAGCGAAAAACGTCATAAAACATCAAACGTGTGCTCTTACGTGTGGAATGACTTCCATTGGCCACTTTGTTTCGTATCTCTAACCGTTCTTGCGATAGAGCGATCTAAACAATTGAATTTGTTAATAACATTTAAATATCGATGAAGTTATGTAACATCCAATATGTATGTTGGTGTGTGGAACAACTTTCATTAAAGAGTGTATTTCATATGTTTAACCGTTCTCACGATGCAGCGATATGAACAATCCAATTGGTTAATAACTAGAAAACCGCTGGATTGATTATGATTCAAAATCTAATCAGGTCTAAGTTAGGTGGAAACCTATCGAATGAGTATGAGATAACCCAAATCAGCTAATTTGTCCAAGAGAAATCGTTCGACAAAATTTGACTCACACACACACAGAGTCAAACATCTCTCTCAAAATGGCCGGAAACGTTTTTAAGGGTCGTTAAACGTGGAAATCAGGTCAATTTTCTGTTTTTATCTTTAATGCCTTCGATCTATTACGGATTCGTGGGCTTGTGGACCATACGCTCCACCGCATTCAAATGATAAGACACAGGAAAACACAGAAAACCTATGTCGGTACTACTCTATGAGCAACCTCACGCTCATCAGCCAATCCGAAAAAATTCTCGCCCTGTCGGGGAATGCAAATTAGGAACCCAAGCGTCAGTGCTAAAAGAGCGCGCTTAGTCCACTCGGCCATTCTGATGTCGTTCAGGTGAAATTTCCAATTTCGATTTTCGGACCCATTACAATAACTTCTCTCAAGATCGGGAAGTGAAAAACGAAATTCTTTAACACAAATGGATTGTTAATGCTAAAAGGAACTGAAGTTGCAATCGAATTTGTACTTCATCATTGAACTGAGCGTTTCACCTGTTATTTAATATTGTATAGCTATAAATAATGTAATCTTTTAACACCAATTAATAATTGTTAAATATTCAAGGAAAATATAATTGGTGAGGACCGATGTAGTCATAAATTATGGGCAAAGAGCATGTTGCCCAATCAAAAAATCGGAGCAGTCCAATATGTTATTGTACGCCACCATTAGTCGAATGAATCGTCTGAATGTTAGGAATTTATGAATGTTATCGTTTGCATATTGCGTTCAATACCTCTTCAGGAATATTTCCAAATGACTGTAGAGATAAAGGATACCAGTGCCAATGTTTTATATTGGAGTTTTGTACGAATCGTTCTACATTTAATATCTTCTGCGAATTGACGAGGTAACCTATGTTCTGATGCCCAAACTCGACATGTCTTTCTTCACACAAAACTTCCACTGACAGAATACGATTGCATTCCACATGCATCTCAGGACTGTTAGCCACCCAAACAAGCTCCCAATGCGTTGACTCATGCTCCATACCGTCAAAGTGTGCCGAAAGTTCACCGACCGCGACCTCCCCACAAGGTAATATCAATCTACTCGAATAAAAAAAAAGTACAGGAGGTTACCTAACCAAGGGATTTCCTCGGGTCACGTCAACTAGATCGTGTCTTAAAACTTGTGCTCGTCAGAACTATCCTCTTTATTCGTGGCATTACCGGTGTTCTTAAACACCATGAAAGGGCTTCTAGTCGGTAGCATCAAGTAGCCATCAATGGACTCTAGATTCATCGATCGCAGAAAAGAAAGAATTTTTCCCAGATGCATCCAGTGCATCGTGATACATTCTTTTCTTGAACATGGAAAATCATTCTTCAACATTGCGAGCCGAAGAGTCTTGCCTTCTGCCATTGATTTTATCCCCATCCACCTTACAACAAATTTTTTTCTCCACAATCCCTTGAGCAGTCCTCCCCCTCGGTCGAACTTGTCGCATCGAACGGAATTCTACAGGCTGAGGGGTGAAGTTTTCTTGAAGCAGAACGAGCCATATCTCATTGCTTTCAATGCTTATAAGACTGCAAATAACATCTCATTTCGTCTCCCTCCATCCGGAATTCTTCACGATCAAAGGGAAGCAAAACCTCACGACGAGTATATCTCCAGTGACAGGTCCACAGTTTTTCATTGGATGCTTTTAATTCTCTCCATCTCACAGCCAATTGCAAAGTATGGGAAACATTTGAGAATAATAATAATATGTAGAACTAAATTTGTTACATACCTCAAGAGGTTTAGAGTAAGGCCGAATAACTGAGCCGGAAGCTTACAAAGATAAGCACGTGGAAGCATTATTGATACTATGATATGACGTAGGAAAAAGTAATGTCAAATAATAAACAATACTCTGGATAAAATATCGTATACCGTTATGTCAAAGTAAATCCCTACTCGTTTATAGAAATGGCCGCTACTTATTTACACACTCACCAATTTTCAGGCAGAATCACAATTCCAAAGAAAGAATGAAAATCATCAATGAAATAGGTGGGCTCATGCTAGGCGATGCCAAGCCCTGGTTAGAAGTTTCGTGCATAGACTGGGCCAAATTTGGTCACCAAGCCTCAATATAAATTGAAAATCTGGGCTTTACCAAGGTTTCAGACCAGTCCTGGCAATAACCTGGCCCACGTATGGCAACACCGAGCCTTGGTTATCACGTCTGTGCCTAGACTGGTACAGAGCTGGTCGCCAGGAACTGGGCTACGAGCCCTGGAAACAGGGTGACAACGCCATCGGTACAAGCACGGGCCAAGGCCTGGTAATGCGGGGCTGTCCCAAGCTCGCCCCATTTGTCGAAGCTTGGTACTTCCTCTTTGAGATCATCCCCCGCTCTCCATTATGCTTGCCATTCCATTATGCCCCGCTTCTCATTATGCCCCTGTTCCCATTGTGCCCCATCCCGCCCTTATTTATCTCGCTCTATCCCATTTTATCCCGTTATCCTCTTTTGCACTACTATTCCATTTTGTCTCGCTATCCCATTTTGCCCCACTATCAAAGTATATCATCCCATTCTATCCCGCTTTTTCATTGGTTTATTGTCTCTCACCCTCCTTCCCCATTATCTTCCCTCCCATTGATTCCCCATATAAACCCAAGAAAAATATCCTCTCATGTAAGCAGCCGCACAGCCAAAATTCCAAACGTACCGCGCTTACAGTACAGTGAATTTATAAATCTGGTCAAAGTTTTGGCACTAAAGTGTCAAACTTCAAAAATCTCAAACTTCCTCTGGCTCCCAAAAGGAAAGCCAAAATGACTCCTCCTGTGGAAGACCCAAAAATAACTAAAAAAAAACCGTTATTAAACCGTCAACTAGTGCGAGCTGTGAACCCGCTCGCCTCAACAAACCTTCAAACACTCCTGTCGGGCCACAACAGGCTCAAAAACAAACATCAGTGCCTCCAATAGTTATTGAAAATGACAAATTGGAGACCAAAAAATTAATCAACTTCCTGCAAGTCAACGCCTCGGACAAAAACTTCGGGATGAAATTCAATGGTAGTACCACCATCGTCCATCTACAATCGACGGAAGATTATAATAAAATCGCAAGTATCTTGAAAAGGCAAAATTTACATTTTTACACCTTCGGTCTAAAAAGTGAGCGTCCGAAGAAATTTATCATAAAAGGTCTTCCCGCCAGTTTTACTGAGCAGGAGATTGAAGCGGAAATATCCAAACACGGCATAAAGGTATTATCAGTCCGGTAGTTTGTGAAAACAAACAAGGACGGAGACAGCAAAGAGAGTAGGCCACTACCGGTGTTTGCAATTACGGTTGGGCCTGATGTAACCTTGAGCAGCCTCGCTGCTATTAAAACCATTTTCTATCATACATTTAAGATAGAAAAATACATCAAAACCCAACAACCAACACAGTGCTACCGGTGCCAAAAATTTGGACACGCAAGTCAGCACTGTAATTTAAATCCCAGATGTGTGAAATGCGCAGGCAATCACGATATCAAAACTTGCACCAGTAACTCCCTGAAGTGCGCAAATTGTGGTCTAGCTCACACAGCGAGCTATCGTGAGTGCGCCTCACGAACCAAATTTGTGGAGACTCATGAAAAAAAGAGTCCAACCACCACCACCAAAAGAGCAGAGCGGGAACTGCCCGCTACCCCACACTCGGCTACGATGCAAAACCTAGAAAGCAACATCCATTTTCTCCAGTCTCCTCCAGTCCTCGAGCCTACGCCAATCTCTACTGCCACGAAGATGTCCAGGCCATCCTACGCTTCTTGTTTTCCAACGATGGAAACCTTAAGAACGAATGTTGACGCACCCACCGCTGAACCTAGGACCATTCCGACGGAGACTGACGATCCGCCATTACATTTAAGTACAAGTAAAAACTTTATTAATACAGTGAAACAAGTCCTTGATGACCTAAAATCCCTTAGAATTCTCGAAAACCTCTCAGAGATTAAGAACATGATCTCTAAAATCCAAAGAGCTGACACCCCCCTTGATAAAATCACAATCATAGCATCCTATATATACCTGTTCGAATCCACCGCTGAACCACCCACGATCCTCCTACAAACATAATAAATATCTTAGCCATTAATATTTTTGCGCTCAAACTCAGTCTGATACCGTTACCCGCAAAACACTTTGAGCGAATAATTCTAATACGTCTCATAAAATCTATCGATGAGCTACACTTAATACCTACAAACCAATTCGGTTTCCGTTCAGAACACTCGACCCGCCACGAATTGGTCAGAATCAGCAATTCAAATAGATATATTCAGGTTAGAGTCAAATCACTACTTCCCGTTAAAACTCAAATTGTCGCGGGAGTCCCGCAAGGGGATATCCTCTCCCGTGTACTATTCAACCTATACATCGCTTCTGTTTTTAACAGAATACCTAGAAATGTATTCATTGCAGGCTATGCTGATCACATTGCTCTGTACTTACCTAGCAAATCGATCAATAAAGCTGTTAGAAGAATAGAAAATTCTGCTTCTCTTAAAATCAGCGATTTAAATAAACGGAAAATTCAAGTGAATGCTACTAAATCAGTAGCAACCTTATTTACTAGCTCCAAAGCCAAACCGACTTTAACTTTGCGTAGCAATAAGAGTACCTCAACCGTTTCTGTGAATTATTTAGGTTTACACCTTGATTCCAACCTCCTGTGGAAAAAACTTATATCTGATATCAAGGTCAAGACTAAAATTATTCTAGTACGATTGTATAGTTTGCTGAAATCTCCAACGCTCAGTCAATCTCTGAAACTTACTTTATACAAAGGGTTAATCAGACCTATCTCTTATGGTTGTCCTGCCTGGCACGATGCAGCACAAACCCACTTAAATCATCCTCAATTTGTCCAAAATAAATTTGTATGGATAATAAAATGGTCGGCATGCACAATACGCTGGGCATGGCAACCATAGGTAAATTTATCGATAGAATAAATTTGACATTTAAATTTAAACTACAATCCGATCCTAATCCCCAGCTCCAAAACATCAACATTGATAAGCAAGCAAATTGGTCTCACTGACCACCTGTTTTTGCCCCACCTTTCCATATATCCCTTTCTCCCCCGCCCCTCATGCGCCCATTACTTATAAGGTTTTTTAGAAGTTATTTTCCTTATATCGAGTCATCATGTAAAAATTCACAAACATTATAAAAATGAAAAATTAGGTTAAACTTTAATCATATTAGATATAAAGCCAATGGCTGGTGATCTAGAGCGTAGCACTTAAGTTATTAATACTGTATATAGTATGTATATATGACAAATGTTAATAAACAATTTTCAAGTCAAGTCAAGTCAAGCACAGCCCGACAGTATTTGTTTTGAGTCGGTGTCGTGCGGACGCATGTCTACCGCTCTCTGCGAAATATAAATTTCTAACGTACAGCGCGTATAGTACAGTGAAATTCTAAATCGAGTAAAAGTTTTGGCACAAAAGTGTCAAACTTAAAAAACCTCAAAATTCCCTTGGCTCCAAAAAGGAAAGCCAAAATGAGTCCTCCGATGGAAGACCCAAAAAAAACGAAAAAAAGCCGTTTCGAAACCTTCGACTAGCGCGAGTTCAGTTCCCGCTCGCCTCGCCAAACCCTCCGACACTTCTGATGGACCTCAAGAGGCTCCAAACAAACCTCTGTCCCTCCATTAATCATCGAGAATGAAAAAATGGAGACAAAAAAATTAATCAATTTTCTGCAGAGCAACGCCACAGATAAAAATTTCAAGATGAAATTTAATGGAAGTACCACGATCGTCCATCTACGAACGCTCGAGGACTACAACAAAATCGCAAGTATCCTGAAAAGGCAAGATATCAATTTCTTCACTTTCGGTCTTAAAGTGAGCGACCGAAAAAATATATTCTGAAAGGGCTTCCAAGCAGTTTTTCACAAGACGAAATTCAAGCCGAGTTATCAAAACACGGCATCAACGTACTTTCCGTTCGCCAGTTCGTGAAAGTAAACAAAGACGGAGACTCCAAAGAAAACAGGCCATTACCGATCTTCGCTATCACGGTTGGCCCGGAAACAACCTTGAGCAGCTTCGCTGAAATCAAAACGATTTTCTACCACACGTATAAGGTAGAAAAATATGTAAAATCCCAGCAACCTACCCAATGCTTCAGGTGCCAGAGATTTGGCCACGCAAGCCAACATTGCAACCTGAACCTGAGATGCGTCAAGTGTGCGTCAAACCCTGACGTAAAAGTCTGCACTTCCAAAACCCTGGAGTGTGCAAACTGCGGACTCGCCCACACAGCCAGCTATAGAGAGTGTTCCATGCGCCTAAAATTCATGGAAACTCAGAAAAAACGAGCTCAATCGGCCAGGCCCAACATAGCGCCATTGGAACTGCCCACTACACCTCACTCGGCCACGATCCAGAATCTGGACAGGAACATCCAGTCCCTCCAGTCTCCTGCAGTCCCAGTGCCAATTCCGAGTTCTACTGCCAATACGTCCAGGCCCACCTACGCTTCCTTCTTCCCGACGGTGGAAACCTCGAGAAGGAATCTTATCGCACCCACTGCTGAACCTAGGACCATCCCAATGGAAACACATGTTCCCGAATCTCATTTAAGTAGAACTATAAACTATGTAATTACAGCAAAGCAAGTCCTTGACGAGCTAACAACCCTTGGAATTCCCGAAATCCTTTCAGAGCTAAAAGAGATGAGCTCTAAACTCCAAACAGCCCTTACACCATTTGATAGGATCACAATCATCGCATCCTATGTTCACCTGTTCTTACCCTCCTCAAACACACCTACGATTCCCCAGCAAACATAATCAACATATTAGCAATTAATATTTTTGCGCTCAAACCTAATCTGGACGAGTTATTACACATCGTCCACAGAAATCACATCAAAATTTGTCTGATTTCAGAGACTAAGTTAAACAGCAAAACGAAGAAAATTAACTTCCCAGACTTCTCGCTGATCAGGGAAGACAGAACGGCCAAAGCAGGTGGTGGTGTTGCGGTGGCGATCCACAAAACCTTGTCACATAGAACTCTTCCGCATGATCTCCTGTCGTTCACCGAATACGTGGGAGTAGAGGTCCAAGTAAACAATAAAAAAACGAAGATCTACTCGATCTACAATCCACCGGATGTCTCAATAGATACAAACCTATTGAGGCACCTACTTTCCGATAGTACTCCAACAATTATTGTTGGAGACCTAAATGCGAAGGACACTGCTTGGACCTCTGCTAGGCCAAACGAATCAGGTAAGATTCTCTCAAATTTTTTGACGGAACAAAAAATTAATCTGCTCTTTCCAGACGTTCCCACACACTACCCTCATAATTCAAACACTCCTAGTACTATTGACCTTTTATTAACTAACAACATCTCTATCATTAAAAATTTCACCACACTTTCCGAATCCCCATCCGATCACCTACCATTGTTTTTCTCCCTATTTGGCAGACCAACCTCACCAGAATCATCAAAAATTCTAAACTACGCAAAAACCGACTGGAATAAGTTCAAGGATATCTTAAATGATGAGATTTCTACACCAAACCCGACTTGTAACAACACTGAAGCAATAGATCAACACATAACACATTTCACTCAAGTCATTCAAACAGCCCTGGACTCCTCCACTCCCAAACGATCAACCAAATCCACCCACACTCCTATCCCACCCGAAATAGCCTCATTAATAAAGCTAAAAAATTACATTAGGTCAAGATGGCAAAAAACCCGAAATCGCTACCTTAAATCCGAACTCAATCAGCTGATAAAAGAAATCAGACTTAAATTAACCGAATGGAAACAATCATCTTGGGACAACAAACTCAGAAACATAAACCTAAAAGATCACTCTATTTGGCGCGTAGCAAAATATTTTAATAATACCGGTAAACGAAAAATCCCCACACTAAAGTCAAACAACACACTCCACACAGAAGACCACGACAAGGCAAATACACTCTGCAGACACTACGCACAAATACACGGAATATCGGCCTCCCGAGGCAACAAATCCTTTGAACAACAAGTCACAGGTCATGTGAGAAAGACTATCCTCAAAGCCCCTATCGAAACTCCCATAAAATTCCTCACGAATCCCCGTGAAATCACTTCCGCTATCAAAAAACTAAAAAATAAATCTGCCCCGGGTGTGGATAATATTCCCAATATAGCACTAAAAAACCTCCCAATTAAAGCAATAAGTTTACTAACGAAGATATACAATGCATGCCTCCTCAGACAATATTTCCCGGAACTCTGGAAAGGAGCGGTGGTCATTCCGATTCTAAAGCCCGGTAAGCCCCCTTCGCATCCGGTGAGCTATAGGCCTATCAGCCTCCTACCGGTATTGGCTAAACTCTTTGAGCGAATAATTTTAGCTCGTCTCAAAAAACCCATAGAAGAGTTACAACTAATGCCTATCAATCAATTTGGTTTTCGATCAGAACACTCGACCTGCCACCAGCTGGTTAGAATTACGAATGATATAAAATCCGCGAAAGACCGGAAAGAAGACACCGTTCTTCTTCTCCTGGACAGCGAGAAGGCTTTTGATTCTGTTTGGCCCACAGGCCTTATATACAAACTCGAAGGATTAAATGTCCCTAAATATATATGTAAAATTTTATTATCATATCTCTCAAATAGATATATCCGAGTTCGAGTCGAAACTTCGCTTTCGGATAAAATAGAAATTGTCGCGGGAGTCCCACAAGGGTCTATTCTCTCGCCTGTTTTATTCAACTTGTACATTGCTTCTGTTTTTAGCAGAATTCCGAGAAATGTATCCATTGCAGGCTATGCTGATGACATTGCTTTGTACTCAGCTAGCAAATCGATCAACAAAGCTATTAGAAGAATAGAAAATGCTGCTTCTCTCACAATCAGTGAATTAACGAAATGGAAAATTCAAGTGAATGCTGCTAAAACAGAAGCAATCTTATTTACTAGCTCCAAGGCCAAGCCGACTTTAACTATTCGTAGCGATAAGATCACACCAACCGACTCTGTAAAGTATTTAGGCTTACACATCGATTCCAAACTCCTGTGGAAAAAGCATATATCTGAAATCAAGGTCAAGACTAAAGTTATCCTAGTAAGATTATATAATTTGCTAAAATCACCCGCGCTTAGTCAATCCCTCAAACTTACTCTCTACAAAGGGTTAATTAGGCCCATTATCACCTATGGTTGTCCTGCCTGGCACAATGCTGCGAAAATGCACTTGAATCATCTTCAAGTGATTCAAAATAAATTCCTACGAATAATAGGAAATTTTAAAAGAAAAACGACTATTGTGGAAATACACGAAACGCTCGGCATGACAACCATAGGCGAATTTATCGATAGAATAAATGAGACATTTAAATTTAAGCTACAATCCCATCCTAATCCCCAGCTCCAAAACATCAATATTGACATAAAATCCAATTGGTCCCGCTGAGCACCTGTTTTGTCCCACCTTTCCATATATCCTTTTCTCTCCTGCCCCTCATGCACCCATTACTTGTAAGGTTTTTTAGAAGTTATTTTTCCTTATATCGAGTCATCATGTAAATAATCACAAATATCTGTAATAATGAAAAATTAGTTTACACTTCTTTCAAATTAGATATAAAGCCAACTGCTGGTGATCTAGAACGTAGCACTTAAGATATTAATACTGTACATAGTATGTATATATGACAAATGTTAATAAACAATTTTCAAGTCAAGTCAAGTCAGGACAGTATTTGTTTTGAGTCGGTGTCGTGCGGACGCATGTCTACCGCTCTCTACAAAATATAAATTCCAAACGTACCGAGCTTACAGTACAGTGAATTTATAAATCTTGTCAAAGTTTTGGCACTAAAGTGTCAAACTTCAAAAATCTCAAACTTCCTCTGGCTCCCAAAAGGAAAGCCAAAATGACTCCTCCTGTGGAAGACCCAAAAATAACTAAAAAAACCGTTATTAAACCGTCAACTAGTGCGAGCTGTAAACCCGCTCGCCTCAACAAACCTTCAAACACTCCTGTCGGGCCACAACAGGCTCAAAAACAAACATCAGTGCCTCCAATAGTTATTGAAAATGACAAATTGGAGACCAAAAAATTAATCAACTTCCTGCAAGTCAACGCCTCGGACAAAAACTTCAGGATGAAATTCAATGGTAGTACCACCATCGTCCATCTACAATCGACGGAGGATTATAATAAAATCGCAAGTATCCTGAAAAGGCAAAATTTACATTTTTACACCTTCGGTCTAAAAGTGAGCGTCCGAAGAAATTTATCATAAAAGGTCTTCCCGCCAGTTTTACTGAGCAGGAGATTGAAGCGGAAATATCCAAACACGGCATAAAGGTATTATCAGTCCGGCAGTTTGTGAAAACAAACAAGGACGGAGACAGCAAAGAGAGTAGGCCACTACCGGTGTTTGCAATTACGGTTGGGCCTGATGTAACCTTGAGCAGCCTCACTGCTATTAAAACCATTTTCTATCATACATTTAAGATAGAAAAATATATCAAAACCCAACAACCAACACAGTGCTACCGGTGCCAAAAATTTGGACACGCAAGTCAGCACTGTAATTTAAATCCCAGATGTGTGAAATGCGCAGGCAATCACGACATCAAAACCTGCACCAGTAACTCCCTGAAGTGCGCAAATTGTGGTCTAGCTCACACAGCGAGCTATCGTGAGTGCGCCTCACGAACCAAATTTGTGGAGACTCATGAAAAAAGAGTCCAACCACCAGCACCAAAAAGAGCAGAGCGGGAACTGCCCGCTACCCCACACTCGGCTACGATGCAAAACCTGGAAAGCAACATCCATTTTCTCCAGTCTCCTCCAGTCCTCGAGCCTACGCCAATCTCTACTGCCACGAAGATGTCCAGGCCATCCTACGCTTCTTGTTTTCCAACGATGGAAACCTTAAGAACGAATGTTGACGCACCCACCGCTGAACCTAGGACCATTCCGATGGAGACTGACGATCCGCCATTACATTTAAGTACAAGTAAAAACTTTATTAATACAGTGACACAAGTCCTTGATGACCTAAAATCCCTTAGAATTCTCGAAAACCTCTCAGAGATTAAGAACATGATCTCTAAAATCCAAAGAGCTGACACCCCCCTTGATAAAATCACAATCATCGCATCCTATGCATACCTGTTCGAATCCACCGCTGAACCACCCACGATCCTCCTACAAACATAATAAATATCTTAGCCATTAACATTTTTGCGCTCAAACTCAGTCTGATACCGGTACCCGCAAAACACTTTGAGCGAATAATTCTAATACGTCTCATAAAATCTATCGATGAGCTACACTTAATACCTACAAACCAATTCGGTTTCCGTTCAGAACACTCGACCCGCCACGAATTGGTCAGAATCAGCAATTCAAATAGATATATTCAGGTTAGAGTCAAATCACTACTTTCCGTTAAAACTCAAATTGTCGCGGGAGTCCCGCAAGGGGATATCCTCTCCCGTGTACTATTCAACCTATACATCGCTTCTGTTTTTAACAGAATACCTAGAAATGTATTCATTGCTGATCACATTGCTCTGTACTTACCTAGCAAATCGATCAATAAAGCTGTTAGAAGAATAGAAAATTCTGCTTCTCTTAAAATCAGCGATTTAAATAAACGGAAAATTCAAGTGAATGCTACTACATCAGTAGCAACCTTATTTACTAGCTCCAAGGCCAAACCGACTTTAACTTTGCGTAGCAATAAGATTACCTCAACCGTTTCTGTGAAATATTTAGGTTTACACCTTGATTCCAACCTCCTGTGGAAAAAACTTATATCTGATATCAAGGTCAAGACTAAAATTATTCTAGTACGATTGTATAATTTGCTGAAATCTCCAACGCTCAGTCAATCTCTGAAACTTACTTTATACAAAGGGTTAATCAGACCTATCTCTTATGGTTGCCCTGCCTGGCACGATGCAGCACAAACCCACTTAAATCATCCTCAATTTGTCCAAAATAAATTTGTATGGATAATAAAATGGTCGGCATGCACAATACGCTGGGCATGGCAACCATAGGTAAATTTATCGATAGAATAAATTTGACATTTAAATTTAAACTACAATCCGATCCTAATCCCCAGCTCCAAAACATCAACATTGATAAGAAAGCAAATTGGTCTCACTGACCACCTGTTTTTGTCCCACCTTTCCATATATCCCTTTCTCCCCCGCCCCTCATGCGCCCATTACTTATAAGGTTTTTTAGAAGTCATTTTTCCTTATATCGAGTCATCATGTAAAAATTCACAAACATTATAAAAATGAAAAATTAGGTTAAACTTTAATCATATTAGATATAAAGCCAATGGCTGGTGATCTAGAGCGTAGCACTTAAGATATTAATACTGTATACAGTATGTATATATGACAAATGTTAATAAACAATTTTCAAGTCAAGTCAAGTCAAGTCAGGAACAACTAGAATATCCAGCGATCACTGAAGTTAAGCACCACCGAGTATGGACCGTAGGAGGATGGGTGACCGACAAGAAACACCTAGCGATCTGGATATTCCTATTTCGTAAACTAATAGTCGAAATTGTTTTTTTATTTTTTTACTATTCTACACTCGATGAGCCAATGAGATTAACATACTCATCACTGTTTTAACAAAACATTTGTGCAAGCTTAATTGAATTAATTATTTTTTTATGTTAAGCGTATATCCTGGTTCTAGCTAAATGCCAGCCGTGGGCCAGGCTAAACTACCAGGCTAGTCTCAAGACTGAAGGATACCTCAGTCCTAGCCTGGCCCCATGTTTCATTCCAGGCCTGGTATAGGCTAGTTTACCCAGCCTTGGCCAGGCTTGAGACAAGCCTGGGCCAGGCCTGGGCCGGTTGTCAATTCCTACCTGGGTATAGGCTCTAGCAACGGATACTATAGGTCATAGTAAGACTCTCGATGGGAATAAAACCTTTAAATATAGGAAAAAATGACCATTTTCGATAATAACGTGTACTATGTTACATAGTAAGTTACCATAGTTGTTTGGTAACCCTTATCATAGATGCATGGGGAAAATTACCATGCAACATAGTAACATGGCCTATACTGTATGGTAAAATGTAAAAAAAGCAATAAAACATCACAGAGATCGAGGTTAAAAATCTCAAGATTATTATGCGCGATGATGGTCGGTTTAATAACGTAGATCTTCTTGATGATATATTTTTTTATTTAACGAACTTAGGTTCGAATACTACTTATTAATATAACAATAACTATTCATTGGTTTACCCATTAGTCAGCCTACTGCAGTCATGACTACATTAAGAACGAAATTCAACAACAATTTACATTAATACCTTAATATCAATATTTACATCTATATATAAAATAGTACAATATCCTCAGGACATTACACGTGGACAGTGAATGAGTTTATGATAGCATTAGTTCGTGGTTTAAATTGTAAAAAAAATATTGGAGAAAAAAAACGTCATGAGTCATTTAATTTCACAATTTTCAGCGAGAATTCGAACCCATCGTTTTGGTACACAGTTCTTTCCATTGCCGGAGGTAGCCACATATGATAAGTAACAAAATTTTATTTCGTGAAGATAAGACACAGGAAACCATAGAACACCGAATTTGTACAACCGTTTCTTTTAGGCAACTCCCGTTCGACCATGAGTCCGTATGAATTAGAACGCGGACAATTCGATTCTACTACATCGCAGAAGAAAATACCAGACGCCATTGCTGTCGCGCTACGGATTTTATTCCAATTTTATTTTCATTGAATAACTTCCGAGTGATTGAACTATGGAATTCGAATTGCATGAGTCTAGCTCTAGTGGCAGTTTGCTCTACTGTATATTTCTCTTCTAGCATCTTCCAAAGACGGCACCAACTCCGTTGGTCCTGACGCTGTGTTCTCACCATTTTTTTTCTTTTGGATCAACTTCTTACAGTTTTATATGAATATTCTGTCCAGTTTAGCGATTTCAACATTGAATGCGGGTCATTCCACGAGCTTGGCGCCTTTTTTTATTCACTGGTTTTTTTCAATAGATAATGCCAAGTCCATATGCTAATAAATGTTGTCATCCGAAACATATGCTCAAGTGGTCTGTACATCCGCACAAAACGTGTACTGGCCCCATTTTTTCGATTTTTTTTTTCATTTTCTTCTGATTAGTCATACCCCGAAGGGGTTATATAATGTATTCGTGTCATTATTATTATCAGCAATTACTTATCGCTGACGTAATGGGAGCTTCTGAGGAGAAAATTGAGGAGCAGCAGCAGCTCATCTCGAGGTATTTCTCTGGCTCGTCTACCTGCATTTACCGTCTACCTTTTTTCTCCCTATCATGAAGACATCAAAGCTTGTAGAAAACCCAACTGTTTTTGGTCGTCTTCAAAGTTTTATGATTATCAAAGTACAGGTTATAGTCCCGAAAAACCAAACCTCCCCGTATCGTTATTCCAAGGGACTTAATTGGGGTGCAATTGCGGAGCAACACTAAAGAAACAATTGGTGGATGTTGTTTTTAAAATGTGTAAGTGTGCGCATGTTGTAAGACAGAGCTCATGATAATCGTAAATTTTTTCCATAGCTGAATTAAGTATCTGAGTAAATCCAACGATTTCTACCTTTTTTTTTTCAAAATCCGTTTCTACATTTGTCTCACTTTTTTATGCCAGTGTCTTCTTACACTGCGTTACTTCGTGTAATGATCTTAGCATTTAAACTAGTATAGCCATAAGTAACGCGAATTATTGAAAAAAAAAGAAAAAAAAATTAAATTGAAGATAGATCGAAAATTTAAGAGAAAAAATCCGGCTTGACTTGACTTGACTTGAAAATTGTTTATTAACATTTGTCATGTATACATACTATATACAGTATTAATATCTTAAGTACTACGCTCTAGATCACCAGCCGTTGGCTTTATATCTAATTTGAACGAAGTTTAACCTAATTTTTCATTATTTCAGATATTTGTGATTATTTACATGATGACTCGATATAAGGAAAAATGACTTCTAAAAAACCTTATAAGTAATGGGTGCATGAGGGGCGGGGGAGAAAGGGATATATGGAAAGGTGGGACAAAGCAGGTGGTCAGCGAGACCAATTTGCTTTCTTATCAATATTGATATTTTGGAGCTGGGGATTAGGATCGGATTGTAGTTTAAATTTAAATGTCAAATTTATTCTATCGATAAATTTACCTATGGTTGCCATGCATAAAGTAAGTTTCAGAGATTGACTGAGCGTTGGAGATTTCAGCAAATTATACAATCGTACTAGAATAATTTTAGTCTTGACCTTGATATCAGATATAAGTTTTTTCCACAGGAGGTTGGAATCAAGGTGTCAACCTAAATATTTCACAAAAACGCTTCGGGTAATCTTATTGCTACGCAAAGTTAAAGTCGGTTTGGCCTTGGAGCTTGTAAATAAGGTTGCTACTGATTTAGCAGTATTCACTTGAATTTTCCGTTTATTTAAATCGCTGATTGTAAGAGAAGCAGAATTTGCTATTCTTCTAACAGCTTGATTGATCGATTTGCTAGGTAAGTACAGAGCACTGTGATCAGCATAGCCTGCAATGAATACATTTCTAGGTATTCTGTTAAAAACAGAACCGATGTATAGGTTGAATAGTACAGGGGAGGGGATAGACCCTTGTGGGACTCCCGCGACAATTTGAGTTTTAACGGAAAGTAGTGATTTGACTCTAACTTGAATATATCTATTTGAAAGATATGATAGTAGAATTTTACATAAATATTTAGGTACATTTGAGCAGTCGACTTTATATATAAGGCCTGTGGGTCATACAGAGTTGAAGGCCTTCTCGCTGTCCAGGAGAAGAACGGTATCTTCTATCCGGTCTTTCGCGGATTTTATGTCATTTTTGATTCTGACCAATTCGCGGCGGGTCGAGTGTTCTGAACAGAAACCAAATTGGTTTGTAGATATTAAGTGTAACTCATCGATAGATGTTATGAGACGTATTGGAATTATTCGCTCAAAGTGTTTTGCGGGTACCGGTTTCAGACTGAGTTTGAGCGCAAAAGTGTTAATGGCTAAGATATTTATTATATTTGTACGAGGATCGTGGGAGGTTCAGCGGTGGATTCGAACAGGTATGCATAGGATGCGATGATTGTGATTCTATCAAGGGGGATGTCAGCTCTTTGGATTTTAGAGATCATGTTCTTAATCTCTAAGAGGTTTTCGAGAATTCTAAGGGATTTTAGGTCATCAAGGACTTGTTTCACTGTATAAATAAAGTTTTTAGTTGTACTTAAATGTAATTCCGAATCATGAGTCTCCATCGGAATGGTCCTAGGTTCAGCGGTAGGTGCGCCAACATTCCTTCTTAAGGTTTCCATCGTTGGACAACAAGAAGCGTAGGATGGCCTGGACATTTTCGTGGCAGTAGAGATTGACGTAGGTTCGAGGACTGGAGGAGGCTGGAGGAAATGGATGTTGCTTTCCAGGTTTTGCATCGTAGCCGAGTGTGGGGTAGCGGGCAGTTCCCGCTCTGCTCTTTTTGGTGCTGGTGGTTGGACTCTTTTTTCATGAGCTTCCACAAATTTGGTTCGTGAGGCGCACTCACGATAGCTCGCTGTGTGCGCTAGACTACAATTTGCGCACTTCAGGGAGTTACTGGTGCAGGTTTTGATGTCGTGATTGCCTGCGCATTTCACACATCTGGGATTTAAATTACAGTGCTGACTAGCGTGTCCAAATTTTTGGCACCGGTAGCACTGGGTTGGCTGTTGGGTTTTGATGTATTTTTCTATCAAATGTATGATAGGAAATGGTTTTAATAGCAGCGAGGCTGCTCAAGGTTACATCAGGCCCAACCGTAATTGCAAACACCGGTAGTGGCCTACTCTCTTTGCTGTCTCAGTCCTTGTTTGTTTCCATAAATTGCCGGACTGATAATACCTTTATGCCGTGTTTGGATATTTCCGCTTCAATCTCCAGCTCAGTAAAACTGGCGGCAAGACCTTTTATGATAAATTTCTTCGGATGCTCACTTTTTAGACCGAAGGTGTGAAAATGTAAATTTTGCCTTTCAGGATACTTGCGATTTTATTATAATCCTCCGTCGATTGTGGATGGGCGATGGTGGCACTACCATTGAATTTCATCCTGAAGTTTTTGTCCGAGGCGTTGACTTGCAGGAAGTTGATTAATTTTTTTGGTCTCCAATTTGTCATTTTCAATAACTATTGGATGCACTGGTGTTTGTTTTTGAGCCTGTTGTGGCCCGACAGGAGTGTTCGAAGGTTTGTTGAGGCGAGCGGGTTCACAGCTCGCACTAGTGGACGGTTTCATAACGGTTTTTTTAGTTTTTTTTTGGGTCTTCCACAGGAGGAGTAATTTTGGCTTTCCTTTTGGGAGCCAGAGAAAGTTTGAGATTTTTGAAGTTTGACACTTTAGTGCCAGAACTTTGACAAAATTTATAAATTCACTGTACTGTAAGCGCGGTACGTTTGGAATTTATATTTTGTAGAGAGCGGTAGACATGCGTCTCCATGACACCGACTCAAAACAAATACTGACTAAGCTATCGGGCACATAGAGACTTTCCATTCTCAAATTCGATCAGTAACCACCGCCTCCCGTCTGAAGGCATTTATTAAATTAAATTGAAGATAGATCGAATTATTCAAATATAAGCGATGAAAAAATCAGAGTTATGAGTATGAAAATTATGTCCAGGTTTAAATATTATCCTGTCAACATTGACAAGCTATATATACGGAATATGTCCGACTGCTGAGTGTAGTGATTTACGTTCTTCGTAGTAATAGTAACTTTTTGGTCTAGGAAACTTGTTGTTATGGCCCCGAAAATGGAATGTTTCAGGATTATTAAATTTTCACATCTCTTGAGGTTTTGAATGTTCCTGACAAATTTCCTAGGACCTTTAATGTAGTAGGCAAATACTCTACCTACTGAACCAAAACCGCTGTATGTGTATGTATGTGTGTGTGTGCGTGTGTGTATATGTGTATGTGTATGTGTCTGTGTGTATGATTTTTTGGCTCATGGTTTCTGGTGACCGGATTGACGAAATTGATTTTTTCGAAAATTACCTCTGGCTGTTCTTCAGGCCACAAAGAAATGTCAATCTTGGATATTCATTCTTTCGATTATTATTAACACACCTACAATAGTGGGAAAGAGTCTATCGCGAAAACACCATTACAGATAGAAGAAAAAGTGTGAAACGAATGATATTCCTTGTACAATACACAGACGCACACTCACACACACACACACTTCGGGAAGTTAGTTAGGCGGCCCGTCGAGGGTCACACTCACATCCCATTTATTATGGAACAATTTTTGCAGAAAGAATTATTTATCTGCCGTGTAGTTAGTTTTATATCTTTAGTGATCGTATTAAAATTAAAAAGAACTCGAGGTTAATGACTAGTATATTGGATAGAATTTAATTTTCCTAATGAATTTCGTCTACGAATTGACAATGGTAAAATATTTGGTTTTCTTCAATTGGGAACATCCAATAGCAAAATTGAGAAATTGTCCTTGGCCAAAGGAAAAATGGATTTCGAAAATAACTGGATTGTTTACAAAGTAACTTGTTTCCTTCAATTGGGAACATCCAATAGCAAAATTGAGAAATTGTCCTTGGGCAAAGGAAAAATGGATTTCGAAAATAACTGCATTGTTTACAAAGTAACTTGTCAGGTATTCGGAATTTCGGGAGATATACCCTTTTTTCAATAACTTTTTACATACATGCCAACTGATGCTTGTAATTACTTTGCAATGTTTGTAAATTCTAAGTGATATGACGCAAGCCCTTGGCAATATTATTAAAGCTTTCAGCTGTACTTCGGTACATTGTACCTGATGGGCACAGTAATATTACGAATGGGTAGCTAATTTTTAGCCCAACGTTAGTGCATGCATAATTGGAATATTTATTCGAAAACCGAAACTAAATTTTGGTGAATGACTTTTGCTGCCCACTTGTGACGTATGAATCCCAAATTCTCAGAGGGAAATGCAGTAAGATGAAAGAGGAAGAAAAAAAATAAGTACTACGAGAAACGGGGGGCAGGGGGGGGGGGCGGGAAGAAGAGTAAGAAATGCAGCGAGACAAGAGCGGCGTACGTGAGTAGAATGGTGTAGGATTCGAGACAGTCGCCGGCCGCGTAGACGTGGAATCGGAACCACTCTCGGAATCCCCCTGCGAATGACCAGCGTAAATTTTATCGACAACGGGAATCGTTGACGGTTCAAACAGCCATGCAGTACTTGCCTTTATTCAGGGCCGGTTCCCTCTTAACTCCTAACCAAAGCCTATAATGTCGGTATTGTTCAACTGCAAAAGACGAAGAAGAAGGTACGACCAAGATTTTCGAATATAGAAATCAGGTTTGCGTGCTGCATTGTCTCAGTCACGTTCCTCTTTGTTGATTTCACGATATTTCAATCGTGACGAGCTTCTTCAGTTACTTTACACCCAACTGGGAATCACGAGCAAATAGTGTCCTATGAGTGTCATTTTTATTGCATTAAATCCGCAATAGGGGAAAAAAATGGGAATCCATAATGAATTCGATAAACATGTTGTTGAAATGAAAGGAAAAATCCTCCACCGGACGAATCAGTTATCATGTTCCAGAAAAGCATATTGGGAAAAATCGGAAAAAAACTTTGTGTTCAGACGGAAGGTTTCAAGGTACTTTGTAAGCCTCGTCACTCATATGCTACATGTTGTTTTTTTGTATCCATTGAGTCTACAATTTCTTTCTTTCGCCTTTCTCGCGTCTGCTCAGATTTTTTGAAATTGTTTTCGCTATTAATTAAAAAGATATCAGTATATAAAAAAGTACATGCTTAGAAGGGAGCGGAGCAAAAGTTCTTGTTTTTCACTTGTTCAAAGCAAGTTTGACATCCGAGCTGCTGAAAAAATATCTCACTAGAAAGAACAATCTTTTATCTACGTCTCATTGAAAAATTGGCTCAATCTGGCTAAGAATTAGCTGTAATGGTAATTACTACTGTAGTTGTACTGTGGGGAAGATTCAAGTTGATTTTTCCCTATGCGAAAGCAATTAATGAACATTCATTCAATCGTGGTCAATTATTATAATTTTCCCCTATGAATCAGTTATCCACTGATGATTCGTTAACCATGAATTCCTTTCCTTACCACAGACTTGAAAATCAGTTATCCACTAATAATTCGCCAACCACGAATTCCTTCCGTTATTCACGGAATTATAAATCAGTTATCCACTGATAATTTACTATTACGAATTCCTAATCATAATTATGAATGAATGTTCTCCTCCATAGGCCAAAGGCGATTAACATGAACAACCTTGAATTTTCCTCCTGGTATTTTCTGAATGCGGTAAACAACGTCATTTAATTTTGAGCGAATTATATACGTCTTTTCCCAGTCTCGTTGGAGTTTTGTACACTTTCCTTTGACGCTTTTGGGGCAAAGAGCCAAACTTTCTGTCCGGGTTTGAAATAAACCATGTGAGTTTTTAGGTCAAAACGAGACTTCATTTTATCGCTTTTCAATGAACAATTGTCCCTCACTCTTTGGTGAATGTCAACTAACTTGTGTAATTGTGTAATTCATTAACGTATGTCGCAGGCTCAATCTCTTCAAACGCCTCACTTGTAGGTGGATTACCATGAAGTAAATCAAGTGGAACGCGTAATTCTCATCCCAGCATGAACATTGCCGGCGAAAATTCTGTTGTCTGATGCTTAGAGGAGCGATACGCCAAGAGAAAAAGGGGAAGCCACCTATCCCAGTCTTTCTGATTGTCATTGGTGAATTTCGCTAGATAATTTAAGAGTGTTCTATTCCACCGTTCCACCATTCCGTTCGATTGGGGGTTAAGAGGAGTTGTTCTGGTCTTATGAATTCCGAGTAATTTCATGACGTGAGTGAAAATCTGAGCTTCAAAGTCTCTGCCTTGATCTGAGTAAATTTCGAGGGGAATGCCAAAATGAGAAATCACATGAGTAACTAGGGCTTCTGCAACTGTATTGCCTTTTCATCAGGGAGAGCAATAGCCTCAGGCTAACGTGAGAAATAATCAGTAAGGACCATAACAACACGATTTCCGACGTAGGACTCTGGTAAACGGCCTAGAATGCACTGAGGGAAAAATATACTTCGGCCCAATATTACCATGCTTCAGAGAAATAGATATTTATAAAAAAATGAATTTTATTGTTTTAGTGAAACTCAAGTGACATTAATTAACTACCAATGATGTTAATCTTATAACTCTATGTGATACTTATGAGACAGACGATCTTAGGTGAATTTGTACAGTAGTAATTAAGCATCCCGAATTCATTAATTTTTTATTTTCAAAGTAATAAAAATTAATAAAAATACTGTTCAACCCAGGTCAGTTGTCATATAATTGTTTGGACTTAAGCGATTTACATGATTACATTTAATTGTAATTGTCAGAGATTAAATGCAACGACGAAATTTCATTGTTTAGGAATGCCTATTACTTTGAAAAATGAAATTGTTGGGCCGAAGTATATTTTTCCCTCAGTGTGTCTATCGCAATCCTTTCGAACGGAAATCCAACGTTAAAGATCTGAAGCCCTCCTTTAACTCGACATTTTGGACCATCACGGCTAAAACAGACCGAACACGTTTTACACCATCGTTCAACGTCGAATTTACAAGTGGCCTAATAGAAAGGTCTAAATATAAAGTGGCCTACGAATATTGGTGAGCATTTTATTGACTCTAAAATTACCTGCAACAGGTGAAGAGTGAGAGAGACTGAGGATTTCTGTAACTTCCGCTCTAGGTACCACAACTTGAAATACAATCCTCGTTTGATCCACTGATTCCCAACGTCCATAAAGAATCCCGTCTTCCAATTCTAGAGAATCCCAATACAACAAATAAATTTTGATTTCAGGATTCAAATGAGAAACATCACGCCACTCTGGTCGTTCATTATTATTTTTGAATTGTATTATGAGTTTAAGAATTGAATCTTCTAATTGTAATTGTTTCCAATCAAAGTCAATATCAGTGGTACAAATCGTCCGACGAACGCGAGTTTGGAATGTCTCTTCCATCAAGTTCAACTTCTTGCACTTTTCACAAGAACATGGGCGTCGAGAGAGACCATCAGCATTTCCATGAAGAAGACCGGGCCTGTGTAAGACGGTAAAATCATATTTGGAGAGTGTTTCTAACCATCGAAATACGATTCCTTGGGGGTTTTTGAACTAAAGTAACCATTTGAGTGCTGCGTGATCTGTCCTAATGATGAATTTTCGGCCCAGTAGATAATGATCAAAATTCTCAACCGATTTTACAATAGCTAAAAGTTCTCTGCGAGAGACAACAGTAGTTTCTTTCAGCTTTGTGAAAACATTTACTGAAGTAACCAATAACTTTTTCCTATTATCCTTGTAGTTGTGACAGAGTTGCTCCCATAGCTGAAGCTGAAGTGTCTGTATCAACGATGAAATCTTCACCAAGGATTGGTACTGAGAGAATGGGAGGAGAAGTAGGGGCAGATTTCAATTTCTCGAAACTTCTCTGAGCTTCTTCTGACCAGTCAAACGAAATTTCATTTTCAGTCAATGCATACAAAGGTTTACGATGAACGTAAATCCTTTGACGTATTCTCGATAATAAGAACACAAACCTAAGAAACTCTTGATTTCTTGCTTTGAGTTAGGTATTGGCCAATCAAGAATGGCTGCAATTTTCTCAGGCGTGCATGCAATTCCATCTGAGGAAACGATGTGGCCTAGATGAGGAACCTCATGTTTGAAAAGGAGACATTTTTTCGTGTTGGCTGTAAGATTAGCTGAAGCTAAACGAGATAGGACTAGTTGCAGGTTTTTTAGATGATTTTCGAAATCGGTACCAAACACGATAATATCATCCAGATAAATACGGCAAATTTTGGCTATTAATCCTTTGAGGACTTTCAGCATAACTCTGATGAACGTAGCCGGGGCGTTACAAAGTCCAAAAGTGAGAACTGTAACTTGCCAGAGATCATTCCCTAACGCGAAAGCTGTTTTTTCTCTATCGTTAGGATCTAAATCTATCTGCCAATAGCTTGATTTCAAGTCAATCGTAGAAAACCACTTCGACCCAGCACTAGCGTTGAAATTGACTTCTGGATTTTGTAGGGGCATTGCGTCTTTTTTGTTACGCTATTTACAGCGCGAAGATCGACACAAAAGCGGAGGGATCCATCCTTTTTCTTTGGGAAAATCACTGGAGAACACCAAGGACTACAACTTGGTTCAATAACTTCTTCTTTCACCATTTCGTCAAGTAACTTCGAGACCTCATCTTGATAATGAAAAGGGACAGGTAGGAGAGGAAGTTTGATGGGAGAAAAATTTCCCGTATTTATTTGATGTTTAGTTTTCCTGTATCTACCTAAATCAGACGAATTTTTCGAGAAAGTGTCTTGGAATTTCATTAAAAATTCAGTAAGTTGTCTCTGTTGTCCGATATTGAGAAATCTCGAGGAATTTCCATAAAGTTTCGTTAAATGATCTGGAATCACTTTCGATGAATCGGAGCTATTTGGAGTAATTACTTTATTTTCTCGACTTATGTCAAACTTTCGATTTACTATGGACTGAAAATCATTTAACAATCTCGATTTGTGAAGGAAGTCTAATCCGAGAATACAATGATCAGTAATATTTGCAAATACGACATCTATATCCTGTGAAATATTTCCAATCGTAATAGTTACATTTTTTATCGCAATGTGAGGGAAATTTTCCATAGAGACCGTCGAAATTGAGATGCATTTATCAACATTCTCTAAGTCGTCCAAATTATTTTGGGAAACATCAGGGTGGACAATGGTGATATCTGCAGCAGTGTCCACCACCATAGAGCAAGGGTTATTGTTAACCCTTCCTTGTATTTTTAATTCCAAATTCAACTTTTTACTACCAATCGAGATTTGTGAACATTTATTTGCATGAGAATCCGGTCGAGTCACTCGTCCCCCAATGAACTGACTCTGTCTAGTTTTCCGCGTTCGAAGAATTTTGGGAAGAAGTGTTGTGATTTGGATTCTGATTATTCTTTGAGAATTGCGTTCGTGACAAATGGCGATTCCCGTTTTTAAAATTGAGGTAAGGGTGGAAGCGTTGAGGCAAATTGGTATGGGAATTAGTCTTATTTTGCGAGAATTTTCGAATTTTATTTTCCGAAGAGTAGCATTTGTCAGCGTAATGCCCAAATTTTCCGCATTTGAAACAAGTAATTCGATTTTGATTTCGGTAAACGTTTTTTTGCCATTGTTATGGGAAGCTCTGTGAGTATTTACCTTGAATACGATTAGGAGGGACTTGATTTAAACCGCGTTTTCCACTTAATAGACTCGAAATTGATTGAAGCTCTGTAGCTCTCTCCACAGCCTTCTGCAATAATTCAAAACGTTCTGAGCGAAGAGTGAACTCAATTTGAGTATCATTTATTCCACCGATGAAAGACAGACACGCGATTCTATTTCGATTTTCCTCGGACATGTCGACGTGAGCTAAACGTACGAGACGCTCGATATCCTCGGCGAAAGCTTGAAAAGTTTCGTCCTCGAGTTGTTTTCGTGCTTGTAACTCGTTAAAATACATGCGCGCAAGGTGTTTCTCGTCAAAACGTTCAATTAAAAGCTATGCGATTTTTTGGTAATTTTTCCGGTCTTCATTTGAAATTTTCTCTAAAATTCATTGTGCCTTTCCCCGAAGTCGAGTTAAAAGTTGAGCAGCTTTTACCTCGTCTAATCAGCCGTTAGTTTGTGCGGCTATATCAAAATGAATTTGGTACCCTGACCACGATTTCTCTCCGTCATATGTGTCTGGTTTTATAAAAGTTTGTTTTGTCAGAAAACTGGCCGATTGTTCGGTAGAAATCGGAGAGAAAGCGGGTGCAAAATTAGTGGAAGCGTTAACTTGAAAATCATTAGGAATAGAAGGATTGAAATTATCTATCACTCTAGCAGTTTGAGTTATCGCTTCCGGGTGAGGAGTCTGTGCTCGGTGGACGTCAACTGGTAACCATCTCCAGGAACAGAATTTCGTGTTGTTGGTACCACGTGTCTTAATTGATGGAGAAGATCCTCTCTCGCAGTGCGGCGGTATTCTTCCAAATAAAGACGAATCGTTTCCCGTATATTTGTAATGATGTCCCGTTGAGAAAGTTCGTGTTGACGGTGAAATTCCTCTCGTAAATTACGTTGTGCCTCTTCAATTTGACTGGAAAATTCCCTTTGCAATTCATCTGCAATATTTGTTATAGTCGGTGTTGTGTGTGGACGAATCAAGGGACTGAGAACAGGATCAGGAGGTTGATGTTCGATGTCTGCCCATGGGAGTCCCCTCCGACGACGGTACGCCATTTCGTCGTTTTACGTGGAACCACACTGTATTTTTCAGATATTTTATTTTCCACCACTTCTGACACCAATGTTGACTTTCTTAAATAATCAACACGCAGAATTCCAGCGAGGGAGAGTATTTCTCTTTTAAGACAGTCGTCGAGGTTACCAGTTTTTCTTCTTTTTCTTCTCTAATAAAAGAACCTCGTTATTAACAAATTGAAGTTGGTACATTCCAAGGTATCGCAAGGCGATTCTCTCCAATATATATCAAAACCCGATTGGCGGGTCCGAAGAGAAGATTTCGAAGTTTCACCGGGGTCACCCCTTAATCTCAATCTATCCGCTGGTTGCGCCATTGTTGAGGTTAACTATTCATAAATACCTGGATATAGTGACAACAAGGATTTTCAAAATACTTTTCACATAAACATTTCAGAATAAAAACAGTTTGAATGAGAGCACAAATATATCGTCAAATTCATTAGATAATTTTTGCAATTAATTTGATTGTTCACAACCGTGATTCGCAACAAAAAAAAAACAAAGAATGAACCTGAGTTGAGGCCTACTTCCCGAATGAGGCTTGCAAAATACCTAGATTTAGGTACTTAAGCGCTTAAGTTAAGATTATTGTAAATCTTGAAATCAGTAGTAAAAGCCTCAAATTAAAATTGAAATTCATCTATTGATAGATTTAATCCTTTGGAAGAATTGATTTGAGGGTTAGAGCGATGTGATTCGAAGTTTTAGGAAGCTCAATATAAACTGTGAAAAAAATACTTATCCCTCAAACGCACTGAATGAAATGAGTTAAGGGTGGTTCGGAAAGGATGCAATAAGTTTGTGCAGGAGAGCATATAACATCATTGATAGTTCTGGGTCGCATCATCTTGTTTTCATCACACTCGGCTTCAACATGGCGGCGCTTATCAGATGAACCACTTGGTATTATTGAGCTTCTTAAAATAAAATACGCTTTTCGGGCCATTATCAGCTTGATTCATTGAGTTCGTTCAAGAAAAGTAGTTTTTCAACCTATTTTTAAACATTTTTGAAGCATTCTGACCAGAAACGTCATGACCATGACCAATTTTCCCCTCATTTTCGTATTCTTGTCTTTCATTCAGCAACCAATCATAATGTGTCCATGTCAGGAATCTTAATCTACGTTAGAAACTTATTGTACTTTTTTGGCTAGTCACGATGATTGGCTAGTCCCTATATAAAAAATTCAGGGAACAAAAATCAATACCCAATCTTCACAATTGTCATTTTCTCTTCAGTTACACGCATCAAAAGCAATAGGGAATAAATGGGATGTGGGTTTGACCTTCTGCGGGCCAAAATTATAACTTCCCGATGTCTGCGTGGGTGTGTATGTGTATGTGTGTGTGTCCATAAAACTACCACTTGAACCGTTAGTTTTTTAAATTCAACATTTTATCTCCTAAGCCGTTTGAGATATGAAAAACAAGTCTTACATTAGACATACTTTTTTAGGTCAAGAACAATATTTACTAGATACTTCCTTTCCGATCACTCATTTATCTCACCATAGAGCGTTTTAGATGATTTCAGTTGTTTATAACGCTCTAACGCCGGAAGGGTTCAAGATACGAAAAAAGTCAAACAACAAAAAATATGTATTTTTTAATAGGGAAAAACATTTATTGAACATGTTTTTGCATGTCTACAATATTTCGTGAGATACAGTATTATAAACAATTGAAATTGTTCATAACAATAGAAATAATTGTTATTTCACTTTGACACTCCTTTCCGTCTTGATCACTATAACCAAAAAAAAATTGAAAGTTCAAATTCGGTTTTCCGTGTAAGATAATGAATGAATTAATAAATTAATTAATTACGCGTGTTAAAGAAAAAGTCATTAAACATGAAATGTGTATTTTTTTGCGGGGAACAACTTTCATTCAACAACTTTTTTCCAATCTCAAACTGTGCTTGCGATAGAGCGATATAAACGATTCAACTTGTTATTAACAATTAAAAGAATCAGTTTTACGACAAATCGCTCCTTCTCGATCTGGAGACCAGCAAGAGGCATCCATACAAAAAGACAAGGGAAATCTCTCCAGTGGTTCAGTCGGAGACATTCGACAAAATTTTTTGTCCGCACACACATACGCACACACACACACACACATACAAACACTTTTTGGAAAACCATTCAGGATGATGGGAAACATCGAGAAACGTGAAAATATCTTGAAAATTTCACTTTTCATTTTCAGGGTCATTACCATAACTTATCAGGAAGTTGATAATTACAAAAGTATTATCTCGTAAAAAAACACTAAATCACAATGCCTTCAATTTTTATATTCCTTGGTGGAAACAATAACAATTACAGAATGATGACATTTTAATGACCTCGTGAAGCCACAAAAGGGCTCAAAATGAGCGATCAGTTAAGGAAATCGATTAACAAATTAAAAACATTGATTGAGTTAGCTCATCAGCTAGTCGACCCTGCCCACTAAAAATTCCTCCTCTGCAACAAAAATATCCAATTCCCTGAATCGACATCAATCCTGCTAACGAAGGAAATTGGAATTTCCCAGCTTCTTCCTTTTCTGCCTCCGCCCCTCATTGATGACGGATCAATGTAAAAAAAAACTCCCCATATAACCGCATTATACTAACGATCACATCAATCCTTATGGAGTCGCGGTAATGTCTCGTTCCCAGTATTACCCTAGAATTGCCGAGATCCCCTGTTCCCCATCTGTAGTTGGATGTCCTAGTAAGAGTGAGAAAAGAAAATCCTGAAAGTTTCTAATTGGTATGAGTTTCAATACGGAGGTCCCAGTAGATATTATTGCTTCGTGCGAAGTCCTGTGAAATTCACAACGAGAATGGGAATCATGGGACAAAGAGGTTAGTACGTTACGACAATGAGGGAGAGGCATGGACATAGATGGGAATCTGAGGGAAAGAATAATAATGACTCGCACCTGTATCGTCTCCCTCGCGTTTTTTTTTCGCTGCGCAGATCTCCGACTCAGTCCTTATAAGTCTTAGTCAACACTGAATGATGCATTCAAGGCAAAATAAAATTGTCCAAAACACAAAGTTTTTCCAGAAAGATCTTTTTATTTGTTTTGCCAAGTGGAATTGATATAATAAATTCCTCAATAATATGAGGCAGTAGAGCAATCTACGAAAGGGACTGATTCCAGCACGAACTCATTGGGAAGAATACAACCGTCCGTGCCGGTTTTTTCAGTCTAAACGCCTAAAAAGCACAATTCGTTTTTCCGTGAAGAGAGAAATATATTCCCAACACCACGTTCTTGAATAAAAAACGTCGATTTAAAAAAAGGTGTTTAAAGTTTGTCCTGTTACTATAAAGATTTTTCGTGCAATAGTTCTTTTCAACAATTTTATTTATTCTTTGTAAGCAAACATGTGCTGTTGAGTTGAACCTTAAAATACTCTTCAACGTATGTTTCAAACTGTATCATAAGATAGAACAATCATTCGACTATAAAGCGTCAAAAATTTATAAATTTTTTAGGTGACATTTCATCGTCAGATATGGAGCCTGTAATCTAATGAATTATGTGTGTGTGTGCGTATGTGAGCAAAATTTTTGTCGACCGATTTCTCTTGAACAAATTATCCGATTTGAGTTTTTTTCTACTCATTCGATAGAATTCCGCCTAACTTAGACCTGATTAGATTATGAACATAATCGACCTAGCGGTCTTTTGTTATCAACAAATTGAATTGTTTATATCGCTCCATCGTGAGAACGGTTAAGGATACGTAACTAATTATTCAATGAAAGTTGTTCCACACACAAAAATACATATTTGATGTTGTATAAGTTTTTTTTGCTAACACCGATGGTTAATTGTTATTAACAAATTTCATTGTTTAGATCGCTCTAGCGCAAGAACGGTTGAAGATACGAAACAAAGTGTTGAATGAAAGTTGTTTCACACCTAAAAATACACTTCTGATATTTTACGACTTTTTTTCCGCCGCACTAACTGGTGCGGCGTTGGTTTCCGTCTTCCGGTTCTCGATAATTTCGATATATATCGATAGTTTCCCTCATCTCACGTTTTGACTACAGGATTAATATGCTATCTGTAGCTAAGTGATTAACCATCCGAGCAATAAATACTTGATATGGTGGACGCAAAGCAACTTTGTGGCGAGGGTAATTGAACAGAGAGGTGCATTAAGCATCTTTAATTTTCTATATCCTTCGAGGACGCTTTGCACATGCCGCTTCATTCGTTTCACTCTATCTGTAGGCAGCATTTTCTTAAATTTCATTGTGGCCATTTTTTTCATTCGAAACATTGGTCCGTTTTGTATCCAGAATGCAATTCATAGGATTTTACATTAGCAGATTCGCAATGAATACTCTTTTATTAGTTTTCCGATGTTATAATTATAGAATCAATTTGTTAAAAATATGTGGGGCGGTTCGCAAGAGGACGAATTTCAGCAGATAAAAATTCTTTGAAAAGACGTATGTTTTCCGCAGACTCCTCAGTTATTTTATTAACTTCTCGATTTTCGAAAATGGATTTTTTAATATATCGCCACGTTTCATGACATTCCTGGCCATTTTAGACCATTTGTAACACGACGTATGCGTATGTCTATGTTTGTGTGTGTGTGTACGTGACGGTGTAGGCAGGTAATCAAATTCTTTCTCCAACGATTTCTCACTATTAAATTATGCGATCGAGATGATGTATGGCACAATTCGAAGCGTCTGGATGATCTTCAAAGCTGATTAGATTTTGGATGGAATGGGTCCAGTACATATTTAGTAGTTCAGCAGACATTTGTCAATACTCACGATATCTGCGGTTCAACTTCTAGATTCGTCATTAGAATTGAAGTTTGGGATGTCAAATAACAAACTATTCGTTAGGATACTCAAGCTTCCAGACCTAAGCTAACATCGTGAAATTTGAATTGTACTTTGGCCGACCTAGCAGCATGAATTTACCATGTATTCAATAATATCGACACCGTAGCCACATAAATCGTATTACTCGAGAGTGTCTTCGTTTATTTATGTATTATAAGCTATCAGCACCCAAGCCATCAATCATGAGAGAGCAATAAATGCTTGAAGCGGCGGACTCGAAGCAGCTTTATAGTTAGAATAATTAAACAGAGACGTGTTCTGAGCTCTATTCAACTGCCCGTGAATCACAAAGTCGCACATGAGCGTGCCGCTTCGCTTGCACGGTCATTCAACGATGCTGCTATACTTCTTCGTTCTATGAATAATATAGGTCATAGCTATTCATGATATTCATAAAAATATTGGAGGTAACCATTAATTGTCTCCCTGTAGAAGTGAATCTGTTTCGAAAGCCTGAACCCGCCCCCCCCCCCGGGCATGCGTAGAGCAGGACTTTTGGACACGATAACCTTCGAAGGTAAGGCTTTATCTCGACCATTAAGTGGTAAATTCTTTCGAGAGATTTGATGTTTAGAACGAGTTGTGATTGTAGATTTTGTTTATAGTCTCATTTAAGGGAATAACCTCCACTATCAAGAGAGATGACTACATCAAATATGGGTGGGGAGTAGCTCGTTTGATTTTTAAGTGGTAGACAGATCAAAAAGGACTGAAATTGGGAGGATAATTACGAGTCCGTAAATGTCCTTCCAAGGAGTCGTTTCGGTCCATTATGAGGCGGTAAAACAAATAAAATATTGTTGACTTGGAAATATCAATTGATTTTTCCCGCGACTTTCTTTTCCTTCACCTCTATTTTATACTCATAAATTTCAGATTCTGACTCTAGGAGCATTCTCTATATGCAAATTATCCAGGGATAATAAACTAAAACAAAAGAACAATTCCTGAAAGACCAGTTTGAAATGAGTGGACTGAAATTGTACTAACTTCCATTCTTCATTGTTGTTATTATCCATGAAAATTCGGTGATAGGATACATAAAAAGCTGTTAGGTGTGGGAGTACCCGAATAACGGGTTTGGTCGACATTGTAATCTTTGCAATATGCGCATGAGAAACGTAGCACTGGTGCAGGATACCTGTGAGTATCACACTAATTTTTCGGGCGATTCAAGTGAAGTGTTCATGCAAATATCAACAAATTTTACATTTTCGTAAATGGCGTATTTTAGTTTTCCCCGGAATGATATTAGAATTGATCCCATCCATTCGACTGTGAACCGTTGAACGAGTAAGACGTGTTTACTAACGCTCCGGCTTGCCCGGACCTCTCGAGACTGGCATTATTACTCTTATATAAAATTGATCAAAGCAGCCCAAGTGTAAAAGTGTATATTAGCTGATAAGGTGGTGTTAACAAATTTATGAAACCCCCTCTCTTCGGAAAGGGGGTAAAAGTGCTAACAGCAAGCACAAAATAGTGCGAGTTCCTCCTGTATACAGGTGGGGCCTGTACTGAAATCATGATGTGGCAACCCAATCAATCTAATACACCCAAAGTAAGTTACTCCAATGTTATCGAAGAATTAAGTCTACCGAAAAAGGAGCATTCAGTTATATTAGATGCAATAACTGGCACTAGAGTCAATGAATATCCCATTGCACTCTACAAAATTTGGAAAGAGAGCAGGATTATTCAATCCTCGAAGATTTCGAATCAAAGAATATTGATTGCCTTAGACAATGACAAGTTGGTAAACAACCTCACCGAGTGTAAGATTAAAGTTTCGATCAGAGGTCAGGAAATACCGGTACGTTCATACACTTCGAACAATAAGAGATTAATACTATCGAATGTTTTCCCTTGGATACCCAATAGAATTCTTGAGGATAAATTGAAAGACCTGAAGATAACACTGAAATCTCCGATAACTCCGATAAGAGCAGGAATAGAGGAACCTGAACTAGCTAGTGTCAACAGCAATCGTAGACAGGTTCTTATTCCATGTGATGAAGTTAAAAAAATCGCAGTGAAATTTCGAATTTATCATGATGACACACCATATTGGATTTGGGCATCCACAGATGCAATTAGGTGCTTCACTTGTCACAAGCCAGGACATCGTGCGCGAGACTGTCCTCTCAACCCAGAGCATAATGATGACACAGAAAATGCAGAAGAAGGATATGGTGAAGATGATGATACAATGACTGGAGCTCTTCCTGTATACACTGAAAGTATCCTAAATAGTCAGGAATCAATGGACAATAATGAAGAATATAGTGTGACTTACAGTCTAAAACCAACATCTGAAACAAGTGAAAAGGAGGACGACATAGAAAAATCTACATCAAAATGCAAGTTCACTCCATTTCAATCGTCCTCAACAACTTCTTCTGCCCCTCCACGTAAGATTCTACTAACTGAGAAAAAATGAATAAGCACAACCAGCCAACTAATGGAGAACCATAACGTTAAGCAGAGCCAAAAAACGGCAGACCCCAGGATGGAAGCTATAGACCAACAGATTATACCATTTGCTGAGACATATGAGAAAAACAAGTTAGAATATTCCATTACTCTTGATGACCTTAAAAATTGCCTACACAAGACACACGGTAGCTTAGATCCGAAAACTATTGCGCTGAAATATACACAAGATATCACTAAATTAATTCAAATGCTTAATGAAGTAGTATTAGTTGTAGATGAAGGAAACCTTAAGAATCGTGTTGGTAGGCTTATCAAGAAACTAACACAATCGCAGTCTGAAAATGTTCAACAAAACAGAGTATTGGATTCCCAAGTATAAAAATCGCTTAATAAACCCTAGAAACGGCAAATCAAAATAATCAATCTCAAAACGATTACGCCTCTGGATCGTTGCGTACTTTCTTTTGGAATTGTCGTAGTATGCGTCTTCGTATGAATAAACTGCTTGCCAAGTCTCAAGCGCTTGATGTTATTATTTTGGTAGAGACACATATACAACCAAATTCCATATTTACTCCGCGGCTTTCTGGATTCAAAATCCTACGACAAGACAGAAAATATGCAACTTCAGGAGGAGTACTGATAGCAATCAGAAATCATTTTGCATATAAAACAATAACTTCACAAACCATATCAGAAGAGCTAATCGAAACTTTGGGTATAAGCATAACCAATGTTAAACCTCCAATCAACATTTTTGCAATGTATAAACCTCCACATTCGAATATCTTGCACGAAGATTGGAATGAAATACTATCTATTACAGATACTACTAAAAACACAATTATAATAGGTGATTTTAACTCTTAGCACACAGCTTGGAATTGCGCTGAGACAAAAACTATGGGGCAACGGCTTTATGATGCAATTAATCGCCACAATCTCATTCTTCACAACACAGACACTATAACTCGTATTGATCAACACTGTCAGTCTAATATTGATCTCATACTCACATCCTCAAACATTGATAAAATTGCTTATGGAATACATAATGAAACGTGGGGATCCGATCATTTTCCTATCACTGTTGATTTGATAACTAAACGAAAAATCTATCACAAAATGTAATTTAAATTAAATTCAGTCAAGACAGATTGGGATCGCGTATCTAAAGAATTGCTGGAAAATCATTCTAAATTTCTAGAATTGCCATTCGAAGCCTTAACCCCTGTAGCAAAGTATGGTTTCTTCGAAAATACATAGGAATCCGGTTGCCTGGTGGGACGAGGATTATAATGAATCGAAAAGACTGTGCCAAGCGGTATTTAAAAAATGGTATCGCACTAAAGGCTAGAATGATCATGAGGTCTATAAAACTAAGATTAGAGAAACTAGAGAACTTTTAAGTTCAAAAAGAAGAGCACCATTTCAATTATTTGCGGAGTCTATAGATATGAGAAAAAACAGATCTTACGCATGGAATACATGTAAGATTCTGAAGAATGCTTGGGTGAATAATGATTCACTGAATAAACAAAACCACCTCCAATATGAAAACAATATATCGGCAACATTAGACATACTCAGCCCCCCCTGGTGTCCCACTGATCCCAAAGCTATACCTGAATGCCAAAACAATGATACACTCAATAACATGTTCAACTACGTCGAGTTCAATTATTCTCTCCAGACTCGGAAAGTTAAATCTTCCCCTGGACTGAACGGAATCAATTATGAAATTATCAAACGACTCCCGATAAAGTACCATCTCATACTCTTGGACATTTTCAACTTGATGTACATGAGCTCTGTTTTTCCTAAAGACTGGTTATCACAATTTATCCACTTTATACCGAAATCTAATGGCCTTGATGTAAGACCAATCACACTATCGTCGTGTCTCTGTAAGCTTTTTGAATCAATGGTTAAAAACCGCCTCCAATGGTGGGTTGAATACAATAACATTCTTCCAAATAGCCAATGTGGGTTTAGAAATGGGAGATCATGTTATGACAACGTGAGTAATAGTCTACTGTATACTGACTATAACTTGAACAGAAATCGTCAAACTCTCGCAGTCTTCCTAGACGTAAAATCAGCTTTTGATAACGTCAACACAGATATTTTGATAGAAAAATGAGTCAGCATTGGGTGTCTCATGAATGTGGTTAGGTCCATTCACTTTCTAACATACGAGAGAGAAATAGTGTCTGCATACAATTCGAGTCCTAGAAAAATATATAAGGGTGTTTCACAGGGCGGTGTACTGTCACCTCTCTTTTACGCCATTTACACGTCACAAATTACTGCTGGTATTCCCATTGACGTCGAAGACTCCCAATTTGCTGATGATATTGCCATTTATTATAGTAGCAATTCAGTGCCTAGAAGTATTGAGATAATGGAAAAATCTGTTAAAATTATAAATGAAAACCTAAAGCCACTTGGGCTATCTCTTGCTCCTCACAAAACTGAATTCTTACATTTTAATAAAAGGCGTATCTCACTTAAAAGTGCGGCAATCAAAGTAGGACCATGTACTATCGAAAACAAATCGCAAGCTAGATTTCTAGGCATAATTCTTGATGAAAAATTGAATTTTAAAGCTCATCTTGATAAAGTAATGACACGAGCAGTGAAGTCAATGAATATCATCAATTTCATACGAGGAACGTGGTGGGGTTCTGACCCTACAACTCTCCTCATGCTTTATAAAACTTTTCTAAGATCAATTATAGAATATGGAATTTTTATTTATATTCCTTATAGAAAATCAAACCTCGATAAATTAGAAAAACTCCAATACTCTGCTATCCGGTTAGCATTGGGATACAGGAACCCAATCGACCTCAATCTCTGTTCTTTTGGCTGACAGTAAACTCCCGACTATCTATTCTAGAGCAATTTTTCTTTGTAAAAGTTATCTGATGAAAATTCTATCACATGCGAATACTCAAGTTACTAAAACCATTAACAGTTTATACATTTGTGGTAACTACAAGCTGACCCGGTGGACTTCGTCCCACCTTAAGTAGTTATCTATATTGGCATCACAGCGGAGACATGAAGTTCCTGCTGGTGATTGAATAAAATTCGTTAATCATTATAATCGATTTCATCTGTTCTATTTACACATAAACTAAAGCACTTGAATAATTAACTGGGAAGGCTTTTTCGCAACATATTTCCACGTAATCTGAATTACCTGAACAACTATCTAAGAACTTTTTCATAAACTACATTTTTGGTTTTGTTTTTTGGCGCGTAAACAAATAATGATGATGGCTTTCCAACACGTGAACATGCGACGTACAGTTGTCCGTGCCCAAAACAGGGGAATTCCAAATTGATCCCGCAAATTTCCAATGACTGGCCTTGTGATTTGTTGATTCTCATCGCGAACGCCAGACGCACTGGAAATTGCAGCCGCTTGAATTCGGAGTGTAAATCAGTTGGAATCATCGGAATGCGTGGAATCAAAATGATTGACATTATTCATTAACTTATTCACAGCCAGTCTTGTTCCATTGCATAGCCGGGGTTGATTAATGTTACGTAACATGATGATCACTGAACCAACTTTCAATTGCAAATTATGAGGTGGTAATCCAGACAATTCCAGACAATTCAAAAACTCTGTGGGATAGTTAACTACTTCATCTTGGTTGATCACCGTGTCAATTAATTTGAAGGAAAACAACTGTCCCGGAATGAAATTCTGAATGGTTGTGTTGAGATCATCAACATCTCTGTTTTTTGCCGCCAATATAGCTCTTTCACTCAGCCAATCATGATTTTTGCAATTATGGGATATATCCGGAGAGACACTGTGTATGAGATCTTCTTTTGAGTCTGTCAACTCACAAAAATCGCTGGACAATGTGATAAGTCCTGTTGAAGCATCAACCGCAACTTTTCCATTCCCAACATTCAGCAATTGGTTTGAAAATTCATCTGTAGTACGATCCTGTTGCAAGAAAACTCGCATGTTCGTTGTTAATCGTAGTATTTTGACATGTCGCCAGAAATTGGATGATTTCAAACACGCATTCAGCTCATCAGCGGCAGTGGATCGGGGAATAACCGGAAGAGTCTGCCGAAAATCACCGGATAATAGAATCATTGCACCACCAAAAAATTTTCGGTTATCACGAAGATCTTTGAGTGTCCTATCCAGTGCCTCTAGTGACCTTTTGTGAGCCATTGTGCATTCGTCCCAAATGATCAATTTACATGTTTGTAGAACCTTCGCCATTGCGCTATTTTTGGAAATATTACATGTTGGTGTCTCATTGATTTGCATGTTTAGTGGTAAGTTTAACGCAGAATGTGCAATTCGTCCACCTTCTAATAAAGTTGCTACTATTCCAGATGAAGCCAATGCTAGGGCAACTGCATGCTGTGATCTAATCTTCGCCAAAATCAATGAAATCAAAAAAGTCTTTCTAAAAAAAGTTTAGGTGATAGCATGCCCAAATGCAACAACACTTTATTCCCCATCAATAAACACATATCTTCGATCTTGATCAGTGCTTCGTTGTGCATTTCTGCGTTCATTTCCAATGTTGGATTTGATTTCTGCTGGCGCACACGATGCAAAATATCTTCAAACATGTAGTCCTTATATGTGGCCCACAAATTTTGTGGAGCCGAAGGAAAACATGTACATAGAATGATCGCAAATAACGTGCGAATTTGATTTGGTGATGACGATATAACTGAAGGTCTGAGGGTATTATCGCAATGTGAATCGTTCTCAAGCAACTGTAAAAGCTGACATGCCTCACGATAAGTTTCACACAGATGCCCATTAACGGTTCTCAGACATTGAAACGACGTCGGACCATGAACGTTTACCAACAGTAATCGAATATAGTAACATTCAGCGTTACTTGGGTGCACAGTGTAGATGCGGCCAAGAGCGTCTGAAGAAAATACACCTGGATGTCCTTCAACTGGTATCCCTTGTTTCCGACGTCATGCCTGTCAACTGATTTTTGGCCAGTTAGTAGTTCTCTCGTAAGTTCTACCTACAGGGTTACATGTAAATGTTATAAATAGGTCCGGCGGGCCATAATATCTCACATACGACATCGCATCTTGCGCGTACTCATGCATATGGCGAGGACTTCCGATGTAAGTCGCTGGCAAAATTGTCATCCTTCCCAAATTATTGAGATCATCGTCGGCGTGGATTGCATCGCGGAGATGAATGTACTGTTCAGATCGTAGCTGTTTTTGGTTCAAACGAATATATGTTAATCGTTCAGTCTCGATTTTGACATACATGTCAACGGCGAACTGATGGAAGAGGCTGCAGCACTTCAAAATGTGATTGTCTTCGCCTTCGCAGATCATAAGTCTGGATGAATAAAAATTCATAGCACTGACTTTTTTGTTGGTTTCGGCTTCTGCAACGAATGAAAGTATGCTAATTTTGGTCCAATATAAAAATTATTTGTCCCAACGCTTTTTCATCCCATCGTATTTTGATTCAATTTCAAATTTCAATTTCAAATTTCAATTTCAAATTTCAATTTCAAATTTCAATTTCAAATTTCAAATTTCAATTTCAAATTTCAATTTCAAATTTCAATTTCAAATTTCAATTTCAAATTTCAATTTCAAATTTCAATTTCAAATTTCAATTTCAAATTTCAATTTCAAATTTCAATTTCAAATTTCAATTTCAAATTTCAATTTCAAATTTCAATTTCAAATTTCAATTTCAAATTTCAATTTCAAATTTCAATTTCAAATTTCAATTTCAAATTTCAATTTCAAATTTCAATTTCAAATTTCAATTTCAAATTTCAATTTCAAATTTCAATTTCAAATTTCAATTTCAAATTTCAATTTCAAATTTCAATTTCAAATTTCAATTTCAAATTTCAATTTCAAATTTCAATTTCAAATTTCAATTTCAAATTTCAATTTCAAATTTCAATTTCAAATTTCAATTTCAAATTTCAATTTCAAATTTCAATTTCAAATTTCAATTTCAAATTTCAATTTCAAATTTCAATTTCAAATTTCAATTTCAAATTTCAATTTCAAATTTCAATTTCAAATTTCAATTTCAAATTTCAATTTCAAATTTCAATTTCAAATTTCAATTTCAAATTTCAATTTCAAATTTCAATTTCAAATTTCAATTTCAAATTTCAATTTCAAATTTCAATTTCAAATTTCAATTTCAAATTTCAATTTCAAATTTCAATTTCAAATTTCAATTTCAAATTTCAATTTCAAATTTCAATTTCAAATTTCAATTTCAAATTTCAATTTCAAATTTCAATTTCAAATTTCAATTTCAAATTTCAATTTCAAATTTCAATTTCAAATTTCAATTTCAAATTTCAATTTCAAATTTCAATTTCAAATTTCAATTTCAAATTTCAATTTCAAATTTCAATTTCAAATTTCAATTTCAAATTTCAATTTCAAATTTCAATTTCAAATTTCAATTTCAAATTTCAATTTCAAATTTCAATTTCAAATTTCAATTTCAAATTTCAATTTCAAATTTCAATTTCAAATTTCAATTTCAAATTTCAATTTCAAATTTCAATTTCAAATTTCAATTTCAAATTTCAATTTCAAATTTCAATTTCAAATTTCAATTTCAAATTTCAATTTCAAATTTCAATTTCAAATTTCAATTTCAAATTTCAATTTCAAATTTCAATTCAAATTTCAATTTCAAATTTCAATTTCAAATTTCAATTTCAAATTTCAATTTCAAATTTCAATTTCAAATTTCAATTTCAAATTTCAATTTCAAATTTCAATTTCAAATTTCAATTTCAAATTTCAATTTCAAATTTCAATTTCAAATTTCAATTTCAAATTTCAATTTCAAATTTCAATTTCAAATTTCAATTTCAAATTTCAATTTCAAATTTCAATTTCAAATTTCAATTTCAAATTTCAATTCAAATTTCAATTTCAAATTTCAATTTCAAATTTCAATTTCAAATTTCAATTTCAAATTTCAATTTCAAATTTCAATTTCAAATTTCAATTTCAAATTTCAATTTCAAATTTCAATTTCAAATTTCAATTTCAAATTTCAATTTCAAATTTCAATTTCAAATTTCAATTTCAAATTTCAATTTCAAATTTCAATTTCAAATTTCAATTTCAAATTTCAATTTCAAATTTCAATTTCAAATTTCAATTTCAAATTTCAATTTCAAATTTCAATTTCAAATTTCAATTTCAAATTTCAATTTCAAATTTCAATTTCAAATTTCAATTTCAAATTTCAATTTCAAATTTCAATTTCAAATTTCAATTTCAAATTTCAATTTCAAATTTCAATTTCAAATTTCAATTTCAAATTTCAATTTCAAATTTCAATTTCAAATTTCAATTTCAAATTTCAATTTCAAATTTCAATTTCAAATTTCAATTTCAAATTTCAATTTCAAATTTCAATTTCAAATTTCAATTTCAAATTTCAATTTCAAATTTCAATTTCAAATTTCAATTTCAAATTTCAATTTCAAATTTCAATTTCAAATTTCAATTTCAAATTTCAATTTCAAATTTCAATTTCAAATTTCAATTTCAAATTTCAATTTCAAATTTCAATTTCAAATTTCAATTTCAAATTTCAATTTCAAATTTCAATTTCAAATTTCAATTTCAAATTTCAATTTCAAATTTCAATTTCAAATTTCAATTTCAAATTTCAATTTCAAATTTCAATTTCAAATTTCAATTTCAAATTTCAATTTCAAATTTCAATTTCAAATTTCAATTTCAAATTTCAATTTCAAATTTCAATTTCAAATTTCAATTTCAAATTTCAATTTCAAATTTCAATTTCAAATTTCAATTTCAAATTTCAATTTCAAATTTCAATTTCAAATTTCAATTTCAAATTTCAATTTCAAATTTCAATTTCAAATTTCAATTTCAAATTTCAATTTCAAATTTCAATTTCAAATTTCAATTTCAAATTTCAATTTCAAATTTCAATTTCAAATTTCAATTTCAAATTTCAATTTCAAATTTCAATTTCAAATTTCAATTTCAATTCATTTCAAATTTCAATTTCAAATTTCAATTTCAAATTTCAATTTCAAATTTCAATTTCAAATTTCAATTTCAAATTTCAATTTCAAATTTCAATTTCAAATTTCAATTTCAAATTTCAATTTCAAATTTCAATTTCAAATTTCAATTTCAAATTTCAATTTCAAATTTCAATTTCAAATTTCAATTTCAAATTTCAATTTCAAATTTCAATTTCAAATTTCAATTTCAAATTTCAATTTCAAATTTCAATTTCAATTTCAAATTTCAATTTCAAATTTCAATTTCAAATTTCAATTTCAAATTTCAATTTCAAATTTCAATTTCAAATTTCAATTTCAAATTTCAATTTCAAATTTCAATTTCAAATTTCAATTTCAAATTTCAATTTCAAATTTCAATTTCAAATTTCAATTTCAAATTTCAATTTCAAATTTCAATTTCAAATTTCAATTTCAAATTTCAATTTCAAATTTCAATTTCAAATTTCAATTTCAAATTTCAATTTCAAATTTCAATTTCAAATTTCAATTTCAAATTTCAATTTCAAATTTCAATTTCAAATTTCAATTTCAAATTTCAATTTCAAATTTCAATTTCAAATTTCAATTTCAAATTTCAATTTCAAATTTCAATTTCAAATTTCAATTTCAAATTTCAATTTCAAATTTCAATTTCAAATTTCAATTTCAAATTTCAATTTCAAATTTCAATTTCAAATTTCAATTTCAAATTTCAATTTCAAATTTCAATTTCAAATTTCAATTTCAAATTTCAATTTCAAATTTCAATTTCAAATTTCAATTTCAAATTTCAATTTCAAATTTCAATTTCAAATTTCAATTTCAAATTTCAATTTCAAATTTCAATTTCAAATTTCAATTTCAAATTTCAATTTCAAATTTCAATTTCAAATTTCAATTTCAAATTTCAATTTCAAATTTCAATTTCAAATTTCAATTTCAAATTTCAATTTCAAATTTCAATTTCAAATTTCAATTTCAAATTTCAATTTCAAATTTCAATTTCAAATTTCAATTTCAAATTTCAATTTCAAATTTCAATTTCAAATTTCAATTTCAAATTTCAATTTCAAATTTCAATTTCAAATTTCAATTTCAAATTTCAATTTCAAATTTCAATTTCAAATTTCAATTTCAAATTTCAATTTCAAATTTCAATTTCAAATTTCAATTTCAAATTTCAATTTCAAATTTCAATTTCAAATTTCAATTTCAAATTTCAATTTCAAATTTCAATTTCAAATTTCAATTTCAAATTTCAATTTCAAATTTCAATTTCAAATTTCAATTTCAAATTTCAATTTCAAATTTCAATTTCAAATTTCAATTTCAAATTTCAATTTCAAATTTCAATTTCAAATTTCAATTTCAAATTTCAATTTCAAATTTCAATTTCAAATTTCAATTTCAAATTTCAATTTCAAATTTCAATTTCAAATTTCAATTTCAAATTTCAATTTCAAATTTCAATTTCAAATTTCAATTTCAAATTTCAATTTCAAATTTCAATTTCAAATTTCAATTTCAAATTTCAATTTCAAATTTCAATTTCAAATTTCAATTCAAATTTCAATTTCAAATTTCAATTTCAAATTTCAATTTCAAATTTCAATTTCAAATTTCAATTTCAAATTTCAATTTCAAATTTCAATTTCAAATTTCAATTTCAAATTTCAATTTCAAATTTCAATTTCAAATTTCAATTTCAAATTTCAATTTCAAATTTCAATTTCAAATTTCAATTTCAAATTTCAATTTCAAATTTCAATTTCAAATTTCAATTTCAAATTTCAATTTCAAATTTCAATTTCAAATTTCAATTTCAAATTTCAATTTCAAATTTCAATTTCAAATTTCAATTTCAAATTTCAATTTCAAATTTCAATTTCAAATTTCAATTTCAAATTTCAATTTCAAATTTCAATTTCAAATTTCAATTTCAAATTTCAATTTCAAATTTCAATTTCAAATTTCAATTTCAAATTTCAATTTCAAATTTCAATTTCAAATTTCAATTTCAAATTTCAATTTCAAATTTCAATTTCAAATTTCAATTTCAAATTTCAATTTCAAATTTCAATTTCAAATTTCAATTTCAAATTTCAATTTCAAATTTCAATTTCAAATTTCAATTTCAAATTTCAATTTCAAATTTCAATTTCAATTTCAATTAATTTCAATTTCAAATTTCAATTTCAAATTTCAATTTCAAATTTCAATTTCAAATTTCAATTTCAAATTTCAATTTCAAATTTCAATTTCAAATTTCAATTTCAAATTTCAATTTCAAATTTCAATTTCAAATTTCAATTTCAAATTTCAATTTCAAATTTCAATTTCAAATTTCAATTTCAAATTTCAATTTCAAATTTCAATTTCAAATTTCAATTTCAAATTTCAATTTCAAATTTCAATTTCAAATTTCAATTTCAAATTTCAATTTCAAATTTCAATTTCAAATTTCAATTTCAAATTTCAATTTCAAATTTCAATTTCAAATTTCAATTTCAAATTTCAATTTCAAATTTCAATTTCAAATTTCAATTTCAAATTTCAATTTCAAATTTCAATTTCAAATTTCAATTTCAAATTTCAATTTCAAATTTCAATTTCAAATTTCAATTTCAAATTTCAATTTCAAATTTCAATTTCAAATTTCAATTTCAAATTTCAATTTCAAATTTCAATTTCAAATTTCAATTTCAAATTTCAATTTCAAATTTCAATTTCAAATTTCAATTTCAAATTTCAATTTCAAATTTCAATTTCAAATTTCAATTTCAAATTTCAATTTCAAATTTCAATTTCAAATTTCAATTTCAAATTTCAATTTCAAATTTCAATTTCAAATTTCAATTTCAAATTTCAATTTCAAATTTCAATTTCAAATTTCAATTTCAAATTTCAATTTCAAATTTCAATTTCAAATTTCAATTTCAAATTTCAATTTCAAATTTCAATTTCAAATTTCAATTTCAAATTTCAATTTCAAATTTCAATTTCAAATTTCAATTTCAAATTTCAATTTCAAATTTCAATTTCAAATTTCAATTTCAAATTTCAATTTCAAATTTCAATTTCAAATTTCAATTTCAAATTTCAATTTCAAATTTCAATTTCAAATTTCAATTTCAAATTTCAATTTCAAATTTCAATTTCAAATTTCAATTTCAAATTTCAATTTCAAATTTCAATTTCAAATTTCAATTTCAAATTTCAATTTCAAATTTCAATTTCAAATTTCAATTTCAAATTTCAATTTCAAATTTCAATTTCAAATTTCAATTTCAAATTTCAATTTCAAATTTCAATTTCAAATTTCAATTTCAAATTTCAATTTCAAATTTCAATTTCAAATTTCAATTTCAAATTTCAATTTCAAATTTCAATTTCAAATTTCAATTTCAAATTTCAATTTCAAATTTCAATTTCAAATTTCAATTTCAAATTTCAATTTCAAATTTCAATTTCAAATTTCAATTTCAAATTTCAATTTCAAATTTCAATTTCAAATTTCAATTTCAAATTTCAATTTCAAATTTCAATTTCAAATTTCAATTTCAAATTTCAATTTCAAATTTCAATTTCAAATTTCAATTTCAAATTTCAATTTCAAATTTCAATTTCAAATTTCAATTTCAAATTTCAATTTCAAATTTCAATTTCAAATTTCAATTTCAAATTTCAATTTCAAATTTCAATTTCAAATTTCAATTTCAAATTTCAATTTCAAATTTCAATTTCAAATTTCAATTTCAAATTTCAATTTCAAATTTCAATTTCAAATTTCAATTTCAAATTTCAATTTCAAATTTCAATTTCAAATTTCAATTTCAAATTTCAATTTCAAATTTCAATTTCAAATTTCAATTTCAAATTTCAATTTCAAATTTCAATTTCAAATTTCAATTTCAAATTTCAATTTCAAATTTCAATTTCAAATTTCAATTTCAAATTTCAATTTCAAATTTCAATTTCAAATTTCAATTTCAAATTTCAATTTCAAATTTCAATTTCAAATTTCAATTTCAAATTTCAATTTCAAATTTCAATTTCAAATTTCAATTTCAAATTTCAATTTCAAATTTCAATTTCAAATTTCAATTTCAAATTTCAATTTCAAATTTCAATTTCAAATTTCAATTTCAAATTTCAATTTCAAATTTCAATTTCAAATTTCAATTTCAAATTTCAATTTCAAATTTCAATTTCAAATTTCAATTTCAAATTTCAATTTCAAATTTCAATTTCAAATTTCAATTTCAAATTTCAATTTCAAATTTCAATTTCAAATTTCAATTTCAAATTTCAATTTCAAATTTCAATTTCAAATTTCAATTTCAAATTTCAATTTCAAATTTCAATTTCAAATTTCAATTTCAAATTTCAATTTCAAATTTCAATTTCAAATTTCAATTTCAAATTTCAATTTCAAATTTCAATTTCAAATTTCAATTTCAAATTTCAATTTCAAATTTCAATTTCAAATTTCAATTTCAAATTTCAATTTCAAATTTCAATTTCAAATTTCAATTTCAAATTTCAATTTCAAATTTCAATTTCAAATTTCAATTTCAAATTTCAATTTCAAATTTCAATTTCAAATTTCAATTTCAAATTTCAATTTCAAATTTCAATTTCAAATTTCAATTTCAAATTTCAATTTCAAATTTCAATTTCAAATTTCAATTTCAAATTTCAATTTCAAATTTCAATTTCAAATTTCAATTTCAAATTTCAATTTCAAATTTCAATTTCAAATTTCAATTTCAAATTTCAATTTCAAATTTCAATTTCAAATTTCAATTTCAAATTTCAATTTCAAATTTCAATTTCAAATTTCAATTTCAAATTTCAATTTCAAATTTCAATTTCAAATTTCAATTTCAAATTTCAATTTCAAATTTCAATTTCAAATTTCAATTTCAAATTTCAATTTCAATTTCAAATTTCAATTTCAAATTTCAATTTCAAATTTCAATTTCAAATTTCAATTTCAAATTTCAATTTCAAATTTCAATTTCAAATTTCAATTTCAAATTTCAATTTCAAATTTCAATTTCAAATTTCAATTTCAAATTTCAATTTCAAATTTCAATTTCAAATTTCAATTTCAAATTTCAATTTCAAATTTCAATTTCAAATTTCAATTTCAAATTTCAATTTCAAATTTCAATTTCAAATTTCAATTTCAAATTTCAATTTCAAATTTCAATTTCAAATTTCAATTTCAAATTTCAATTTCAAATTTCAATTTCAAATTTCAATTTCAAATTTCAATTTCAATTTCAATTTCAAATTTCAATTTCAAATTTCAATTTCAAATTTCAATTTCAAATTTCAATTTCAAATTTCAATTTCAAATTTCAATTTCAAATTTCAATTTCAAATTTCAATTTCAAATTTCAATTTCAAATTTCAATTTCAAATTTCAATTTCAAATTTCAATTTCAAATTTCAATTTCAAATTTCAATTTCAAATTTCAATTTCAAATTTCAATTTCAAATTTCAATTTCAAATTTCAATTTCAAATTTCAATTTCAAATTTCAATTTCAAATTTCAATTTCAAATTTCAATTTCAAATTTCAATTTCAAATTTCAATTTCAAATTTCAATTTCAAATTTCAATTTCAAATTTCAATTTCAAATTTCAATTTCAAATTTCAATTTCAAATTTCAATTTCAAATTTCAATTTCAAATTTCAATTTCAAATTTCAATTTCAAATTTCAATTTCAAATTTCAATTTCAAATTTCAATTTCAAATTTCAATTTCAAATTTCAATTTCAAATTTCAATTTCAAATTTCAATTTCAAATTTCAATTTCAAATTTCAATTTCAAATTTCAATTTCAAATTTCAATTTCAAATTTCAATTTCAAATTTCAATTTCAAATTTCAATTTCAAATTTCAATTTCAAATTTCAATTTCAAATTTCAATTTCAAATTTCAATTTCAAATTTCAATTTCAAATTTCAATTTCAAATTTCAATTTCAAATTTCAATTTCAAATTTCAATTTCAAATTTCAATTTCAAATTTCAATTTCAAATTTCAATTTCAAATTTCAATTTCAAATTTCAATTTCAAATTTCAATTTCAAATTTCAATTTCAAATTTCAATTTCAAATTTCAATTTCAAATTTCAATTTCAAATTTCAATTTCAAATTTCAATTTCAAATTTCAATTTCAAATTTCAATTTCAAATTTCAATTTCAAATTTCAATTTCAAATTTCAATTTCAAATTTCAATTTCAAATTTCAATTTCAAATTTCAATTTCAAATTTCAATTTCAAATTTCAATTTCAAATTTCAATTTCAATTTCAAATTTCAATTTCAAATTTCAATTTCAAATTTCAATTTCAAATTTCAATTTCAAATTTCAATTTCAAATTTCAATTTCAAATTTCAATTTCAAATTTCAATTTCAAATTTCAATTTCAAATTTCAATTTCAAATTTCAATTTCAAATTTCAATTTCAAATTTCAATTTCAAATTTCAATTTCAAATTTCAATTTCAAATTTCAATTTCAAATTTCAATTTCAAATTTCAATTTCAAATTTCAATTTCAAATTTCAATTTCAAATTTCAATTTCAAATTTCAATTTCAAATTTCAATTTCAAATTTCAATTTCAAATTTCAATTTCAAATTTCAATTTCAAATTTCAATTTCAAATTTCAATTTCAAATTTCAATTTCAAATTTCAATTTCAAATTTCAATTTCAAATTTCAATTTCAAATTTCAATTTCAAATTTCAATTTCAAATTTCAATTTCAAATTTCAATTTCAAATTTCAATTTCAAATTTCAATTTCAAATTTCAATTTCAATTCAAATTTCAATTTCAAATTTCAATTTCAAATTTCAATTTCAAATTTCAATTTCAAATTTCAATTTCAAATTTCAATTTCAAATTTCAATTTCAAATTTCAATTTCAAATTTCAATTTCAAATTTCAATTTCAAATTTCAATTTCAAATTTCAATTTCAATTTCAATTTCAAATTTCAATTTCAAATTTCAATTTCAAATTTCAATTTCAAATTTCAATTTCAAATTTCAATTTCAAATTTCAATTTCAAATTTCAATTTCAAATTTCAATTTCAAATTTCAATTTCAAATTTCAATTTCAAATTCAATTTCAATTTCAATTTCAAATTTCAATTTCAAATTTCAATTTCAAATTTCAATTTCAAATTTCAATTTCAAATTTCAATTTCAAATTTCAATTTCAAATTTCAATTTCAAATTTCAATTTCAAATTTCAATTTCAAATTTCAATTTCAAATTTCAATTTCAAATTTCAATTTCAAATTTCAATTTCAAATTTCAATTTCAAATTTCAATTTCAAATTTCAAATTTCAATTTCAAATTTCAATTTCAAATTTCAATTTCAAATTTCAATTTCAAATTTCAATTTCAAATTTCAATTTCAAATTTCAATTTCAAATTTCAATTTCAAATTTCAATTTCAAATTTCAATTTCAAATTTCAATTTCAAATTTCAATTTCAAATTTCAATTTCAAATTTCAATTTCAAATTTCAATTTCAAATTTCAATTTCAAATTTCAATTTCAAATTTCAATTTCAAATTTCAATTTCAAATTTCAATTTCAAATTTCAATTTCAAATTTCAATTTCAAATTTCAATTTCAAATTTCAATTTCAAATTTCAATTTCAAATTTCAATTTCAAATTTCAATTTCAAATTTCAATTTCAAATTTCAATTTCAAATTTCAATTTCAAATTTCAATTTCAAATTTCAATTTCAAATTTCAATTTCAAATTTCAATTTCAAATTTCAATTTCAAATTTCAATTTCAAATTTCAATTTCAAATTTCAATTTCAATTTCAATTTCAATTTCAAATTTCAATTTCAATTTCAAATTTCAATTTCAAATTTCAATTTCAAATTTCAATTTCAAATTTCAATTTCAAATTTCAATTTCAAATTTCAATTTCAAATTTCAATTTCAAATTTCAATTTCAAATTTCAATTTCAAATTTCAATTTCAAATTTCAATTTCAAATTTCAATTTCAAATTTCAATTTCAAATTTCAATTTCAAATTTCAATTTCAAATTTCAATTTCAAATTTCAATTTCAAATTTCAATTTCAAATTTCAATTTCAAATTTCAATTTCAAATTTCAATTTCAAATTTCAATTTCAAATTTCAATTTCAAATTTCAATTTCAAATTTCAATTTCAAATTTCAATTTCAAATTTCAATTTCAAATTTCAATTTCAAATTTCAATTTCAAATTTCAATTTCAAATTTCAATTTCAAATTTCAATTTCAAATTTCAATTTCAAATTTCAATTTCAAATTTCAATTTCAAATTTCAATTTCAAATTTCAATTTCAAATTTCAATTTCAAATTTCAAATTTCAATTTCAAATTTCAATTTCAAATTTCAATTTCAAATTTCAATTTCAAATTTCAATTTCAAATTTCAATTTCAAATTTCAATTTCAAATTTCAATTTCAAATTTCAATTTCAAATTTCAATTTCAAATTTCAATTTCAAATTTCAATTTCAAATTTCAATTTCAAATTTCAATTTCAAATTTCAATTTCAAATTTCAATTTCAAATTTCAATTTCAAATTTCAATTTCAAATTTCAATTTCAAATTTCAATTTCAAATTTCAATTTCAAATTTCAATTTCAAATTTCAATTTCAAATTTCAATTTCAAATTTCAATTTCAAATTTCAATTTCAAATTTCAATTTCAAATTTCAATTTCAAATTTCAATTTCAAATTTCAATTTCAAATTTCAATTTCAAATTTCAATTTCAAATTTCAATTTCAAATTTCAATTTCAAATTTCAATTTCAAATTTCAATTTCAAATTTCAATTTCAAATTTCAATTTCAAATTTCAATTTCAAATTTCAATTTCAAATTTCAATTTCAAATTTCAATTTCAAATTTCAATTTCAAATTTCAATTTCAAATTTCAATTTCAAATTTCAATTTCAAATTTCAATTTCAAATTTCAATTTCAAATTTCAATTTCAAATTTCAATTTCAAATTTCAATTTCAAATTTCAATTTCAAATTTCAATTTCAAATTTCAATTTCAAATTTCAATTTCAAATTTTTTCACATTTTTTCCAGGCACTTAAAAAGAGGGTGTTTGTTTTTCTAAGTGTCTCTGAAAATAAAAAAACCGTCTGAAAATGACATGTTGAGGTTACATTACGCATTTTTCCAAGGTTTTCTTCATATTGTTTTCATTTCTGATTTCCAATTTGGGAGGAATGAAAATGAATGGTATAAATAGATTCGCGGTGTGAAAGATCAATCACATACTCTATTGTATTGAAAAAAAAAACAAAATAACAACGGTAATTGGTGTGTTTGAATACCGCATACTACCGCGTTAGACTTGGACCGCGGCGGCGCACCACACTAATGGGAGGTGGCGGGCTAGCTAAATTAATTGAAATGAGCATAACATCAAAACAATGTTTTTGGAGAAATTACAACCAGTCTTTGTTCGACATTGTCGTGTGTTGAAGATCAGTGCTCGTGTGACATCTCAATCAGCTAAGTATTTTTGTCGAATTTTGCTGAAAACTGAGATATTTATAATCTTGTTTCAGTAAATATCTGCAGTGAATGCAGGGTTATTTTAATTAAAAAAATGTTTTTCGTCTAAGCTAGCAGAATGGTTGCCAAATATCGAAGAACAACGGATCGTCAATCGTGGCAATCCGATTCAATGCAACAAGCTATTGAAGATGTAAATGCAAACACATTGAGTTTTCGGCAAGCTGCAAAACGATATGGAGTTCCAGCAACCACTTTATTCAGACGTACCAAGAAGTACCAGGAGGATGGATCCATAGCAAATGCTGTAAAAAAAGGTAAGTCCATTGTTCTCATATTGTTCTGATTGTTTCTTCAAATATGCTCCCATATTAATTTTTTCCTCCCACGCAAATCGTCAATTTTTCCCACTGAGAAGACAGTTTCTCATTGACAGAAGTATGAAATAATTGGAAGAATGACAATAGAACTGCTCATGGAATTTTATAGAAATAGTGGAAGAACCTCAGTGTCTTGGAGTCCTCTTATCTGCTGGTGTTATCCTCGTGGATTCACTCGTTGTCTTCTGGATGTTGCCAGGCACTTGTGGCGTTTTTAGCCTGCTAGATATCGTTGGTGAGGTTTTTAGTCCGGTTTTAATGTAACTTTCCCTGGTATTTTTATAGAATTTTAATATGATGGATAATGAAACTCTGTCTTTCCACTTTGAAAGTCTTGATAATACTATGCCTATCATGAAACCTGCCGAGAATTAATTAATTATGGTTTGTTTTTTTTTCAGAGTTGGGACACTTCAAACCAGTCTTTACTGAAGAGCAAGAGAAGAAATTGACTAGTTATTTGCTTTGCATGGAGAATCGCCTGTATTAGCTCACACCTGGGGAAATAAGGGAACTTGGATATGAATTGGCCAAGAGGAATCAAATCAAACACCCATTTAATCAGGAGAAGCAGAGGGCCGGTCCAGATTGGTTGAGAGGATTCATGAAAAGAGGGAAACTGTTATCAAAACGCAAGCCGGAAGCAACGTCTGCTGCTCGAGCCAAGGGGTTCAGTCTTGAGACTGAGTTCAGTCACCGAGAAAAGGTTGGTGAATTTTTTTATGTGTTTGAGGAGATAATGGAGAAGTATAATTTCGGGGCAGATCGGCTTTGGAATGTTGATGAAGTTGGGATGCTGACTGTGCCAAAATGCCTGCCAAAAATCATTGGCAGAAAAGGCAAGAAACAAGTGGGAACAAGGACTTCAGCTGAAAGAGGTCAGCTCGTCACAGTTGAGATGTGTGTTTCAGCAGCGGGGGAACATATGCCTCCCATGTTTGTTTATCCAGGGAATAAAAATGCTGCTATTCCCAATGACTACACAGTTGGCGCACCGCAAGGCAGCACATTCGTCAGGACGCCCAAGGGCTGGATAGACAAAGAAACTTTTTATATTTGGTTCAAAAAGTTTGTGGGTTTTGCTAGGGCATCAGTCGATGATCCGGTGGGATTGATATGTGATGGTCATCCATCACATAAATACAACCTGGGGGTACTTCAATATGCTGCTACTAACGGTGTAATTATCAGTTGTCTTCCACCGCACTGCACTCACCGACTGCAACCATTAGACGTTACGTGCATGCGTCCATTGCAAACAGCCTATGCGAATGCTGTTGTCATCTGGCTCCGCTCACATGCCCCAAGAATTGTATGCCACCAACAAATTGCAGAGTTGTTTGGAGAGGCTCTTCAGCGAGCATCAATTCAGCGTAATGCTATCAGTGGTTTCAGAGCATGTGGGATTTTCCCATTGAACAGGAATATTTTCACCGATGACAATTTCCTCGCAGGAGAGCCACTAGGTGGAGTCAGGGATGCTCCAGGGGTAGCCAGAGGTCAAAAACATCCAGAGAATGAGGCGAACGCTGAGAACGTGGAGAAAGAGAGGAACGCTGAGGATGGCGAGGACAATGGATCAGAGTCTGATATCCCAACCCCCTACTGGAGGAATGAAGCCTACTGGGATGGCTCTGGTTTTCGGCCAGCCAATAGTCATCAGCTCTCTGAAGATTCATCATCAGATGAGTCCACCGAACTACTTAGGCCGCGGGCCAGTCATCGACGAGTTTATTGTCTTTCTTCGTCTGATGAGGATGTTGCAGGTGATGAGAATGGACAGTTTGACCACCTGAGTATTAGGGGAGATGACCAGGACGATGATGAGCCCAATGATGCTGGAGAAAAATTGTCGCAATCTCTAAGCGGACTCTCAGTTCATGGCTTCCCACCTTTGAACCTAGACACTGCTCAAAATACACAGTCTGGTGATGCAAACTCTGCTGGAGATACCTATGAAGCCGATGAGCCGAATGATGCTGGAGACGTATTGTCGCAACCTCTGAACTTTACATTTCCAAAAGCACCGTCACTGGATAAGCAATACACTTCTGATAATTCTGCAGGTGAGCAAGTGTATGATCGGTTGCCTCATTCCCATCCCCCAGAATCAACCGCCTCAGGAAGAAACACCAAGGGAATTGTCGTGGTATCAGACGAGCCCCTCAGGAAGAGGATGAGAATTTTCTCTCAGTCGAGACGAGCTGAGGACAGACTTCCATCACCAATCTCACCAAGAGAATGGAGTCCACCTGAACGTTTCCATTCACCAATCTCGCTTACAGGTTCCCAATCCCCAATCTCACCAAGAGAATGGAGTCCACCTGAACGTTTCCATTCACCAATCTCGCCTACACGTTCCCAATCTCCAATCGCACCAAGAGATTTCAGTCCACCTGAACGTTTCTATTCCACAATCTCACCAAGAGATGTCAGTCCACCTGAACGTTTCCAATCATCAGAACTGGATGATCTGCCGTTATCAATGAGGTTAAGGCTAATTCAACGTGAAGCTGAACCTCAACCGAGCACATCTAGCAGAGGAGCTTTTGTCCATCATCCAGAGGATATTAAATCTATTAAATATGTAGACAATCCAACTACTCGTAGAGGTCGAGCTCGAGGTCGAGTAGAAGTTCTCACAAGAAAAGAGTCTATTGATGGTTTAATTGAGAAGAAGGAGAATCCTAAACCCAGAGGAAGGCCTAGAGGAAGGCCCAGAAGAAGCAGAAAACACCCCTAGTGAAGCGTTCAATAATCACAGTTCAATCAGGGTTCAATAAACTCATTAATTATGTTGGACAATTTTTGTATTAAAACTATTTTTTCAGATTAAATACTGTTAAAAGTCGTCTATCCTACTCGAGAGAGCGTTTCCGTAGTGTTCCATTTTGCCCTGCGTTCCATTTTGCCCCCCCCCCCGTTCCGTTTTGCCCCGCTGTTCCATTTTGCCCGGCCCTCCCCTATATATATATATATAGATAGATAGATAGATAGATAGAAGATAGATAGATAATAAAAAAAGGCCTAGAATTATAAAAGACTGTATTGAGAACATCAAGGAATTACTGCCTAGTTTAAGTATTGATTCCCACTTTAATATTTATAGGAATATAGGAAAAAATACGACGTTTTGTTTAACACATTGCCTTTTGATAAGGAAAATGGTGAGCTTGGGAGAACGATTGCATTGTATGGTGGTAACCCGAATTTCATGATTAATGAAATACAACAAAGCTATACCCATTTTCACAGATGGTAGCAAAAAAATAAACGAAAACGGATCAGTTGGTGTGGCATGCACCTGCCCCGAGCTTAACCTTGAGGTACGAATAGGAATTAACAGTGAAACATCAATATTCACAGCTGAAAGTCTTGCTATTAATGAAGCAGTGAAGATAGCAGTAGCTACTCCAGATCAAAACTTTCTCATTCTCTCACATTCTCTTAGTGCTCTACGATACCTAACTTCACCTGTCTTCAATATCAGGTCTAGCACGTATATACTGAACGCAAAAGAAATATTAATGAATAGGAACAATGAAATTAAATTCCAGTCGGTACCATCACCTAGGGGAATTGAGGGGAATGAGGAAGCTGATCGTCTCGCAAACGAAGCTACGACCTTAATGCCTGATCACCATTATAAAATGCCGTTTACAGATTATAGAGAAATTTTCAAGCAAGAGTCCTTTAATATTCTCAAAGAGAAAATTGAACAAATCAGAGGTAATAAAGGAACGGGGTACTTTCAATGGTACTACAAAAGGAAAAAAGAAAAAGCCTTGGTTCGACAAATATAGTTTTACTCGTAGAACAATAACATGGATCAATCGTGCAAGGGCTAATCACTACAGTTTAGCCAGTTCTCTGTTTAGAATTAAGATTGTGGATTCCCCGCAGTGCGAATGTGGAAGCTCTGAGGAGGACTTGAACCATGTACTATGGCAATGTTCCTTGTATTCTGAAGAACGCACTGAATTAGTCAAAAAATTAATGAGAGAACATGCGTACCCCCCGTATGACATAAAAGTCTTTCTCAGTGTAATAAATGCTAGAATTATAATGGCAAATGATATATTCTTAAACAAAATCAATGTAAAAATATGAACTGATGATCAATCTATATGTACATGAAACATGTATTTATGTATAGCAATTTATTATTTCTTCTTTTCATAGCAGAATAAACCTGTAGGTTTGAATGCATTAAATAAAAAAAAAATGGATCCCATCATTTTTAAACAATGCCGTCGAATCCAGAACTGTCAACTTTCTGATAATCAGAGCAGTTTTGTTATTGGCATTTAAATCTTGTATACAAAAGAACGCCGGCGTTGGTTCTTCACCGGTTTTTTTTTGTAAAGGGAGCCCTTTTCGGCGATATGCATAACGATCATAAAAGAAGAAAAATGTATGGTCTTGAAGAACCGCTGGCGTTTTTTCGTCATTTCAAAAGCCCTCAAGGATCCCCTTTATACTCATCCGCACTATATCTCAAGTTACGATCGCGAATGCGTGTCCCACTCGTAGTGTGCTCGATTAACAAAACCCTTGACCTTGAGAGTTTTCAATTCATGAATGCGCATGGTGTCGAGACTAGCTCGGAGCTGATTTATTGTATCATTTCTTCTAGGTTGATCCATCCCTGCAACTTACTTCTCATTTGCAAAATATTTTTTTACCGTACTAACAACTCAGTGTCAAATTACCCTAGCGTCCTCAATTTATCATCTTAAATTAACTCCAAGGAAGCATATCTTATTTATTTATGCCCACGTAAATAATTTCTTTTTGTTCAGCCAGAGACAAATTCCGTCCCTCCGCAATCTCAAAAGCACGTGAAAAAGATTACAAAACAACACGGGAGAATAAAACAAAAAGCATGAGACCAAAATATCGTCTCAATTTCTTATTCATTTATTTTACTTTTTCTCAAGTTCAAGGCCGAAGGGGGTTCCGAAAACAGGCGTGTTGGATTGTAACCCTGTCATTATAGCCATACACCAGTGAGCAATGATTACAACTTTGGTGCAATAAAAAGAATGAAGAGATAAATGTTTGCACACTTGGCTAAATACCTAGAGGTGCAACTATAACGATAGATAACAGGTAGGTATACAGCCCATCTGATATCGAGAGCAAAATTCTTTTTGTCCTGTAGTAATGGTGTGAGACATTTTATGGATAAGCCGGTAATGATGAGTATTCAATATTGAGTGATTTCTTGGTAGAGAATTGGTCATGCTAAGGAGTCTTGCATTATCCGATGTATTTTGCATATCGAGCATTCGTCACGGCTGTGCGGCGGGCAGTTGATGCGTTCTGCCCAGGGGCAGTTTGTTATCTCATACTTTATCGAATGTTGAGGATGAATCGCTCAATTTTTATCGAGTCACAGGAGGAAGAAACATCAATGAGGAATAGGGTTTCAACGTTAAGTGGCTAATTAACAGATGATGGATAATATTTATGAGCAGTCAAAACCCACTTGGCAAATTCAGCCTTATTGTGTACTATATTTCGTTTATAGAAATCTGCGCAATCATTGGTTCATTTCTATGAGGAGAGTATTAGAGAAACTTATTTAACGTTTAAGTATTTGATCGGCAAATCGGCAATGATGATATTAATCATCTGCATGAAAAATTATATTTCAACTTCCTCGGTAGCGAAAGTTGTGGTTTTGCCCCCGCAAACGAAAATTGGATTCTTTTCACATACGGGGGAACGATCGGCAAGTTATTGGTACGACCCGTAGAGTCAGACCCACATCCCGTTTATTTTGTTTTGTTTTTGTCTTCGTCCCTCTTTTGTTTGTCCTCCTCATGGTAGCTGCTATTTGGGCATTACTTCAGGGACAGTGCGGACATCCGCCCACACGGCGGCGCCGACTTTCGCCATTTGAGTCCATCGTATTTCTAAACACAGGGTAAACCTTGAGAAACCGCTGTGCTACGATGGCAGGCGCCTACAATGAATTTCTCCCCCCCCCCCCGTACGTCAGGTTAGGTTCTCGCCCGGTCGTGCAGTCTTATTTTATGGATACCGCACGATATCACGCAGCAACGTCCGTGCTTCGGCCGGAATTCATGAGAAAATATTTTTGAAAAAGTATTCTCTGGCGGCCGGGGGCGAACCTAGGACCTTTGACCTAGTAGGTAGATACTCTACTCTCGCTCAGCCAAAGCCCCGACGATGCCACTCGTTGCTTGGCCGGTAAAATGCGGCCGACTAAAAGCTAAATGTTGGTCGTCCTCCCTCGGTTTCGTGGTTTGGACCGTGTTTCGATAAGTGCAAATGACCTGAGATGAAGAAATTGGGCCTGAACTTTTAATAGCTAAACTCATATTTCAATTATGAAAGGAACAAAACCGTCAAACTTCGTTGAGGCAGTGATATAGATTATATCGCGCCTTTGATGTTTCTTTCAGGAGACACGGGTCAATTAACGTTAACAAATCAGTTGACTATCCTCATTATTGTTTAACATCTCGATATAGGGAAGTTATTGTCTTAGACCCGCCACCAGCTGTCGATTCTACACCATGCGGACAGGTTTTTGAGTGGGGAAATACGCGTATAACGATGTATACAAAGAAATTTTTGCTCAGGAATTTCTCACGAACCAATTATGCGTGTCAGCCATAATATAGGACAATCGATGAAACTTAGCGTAACTTAGGTCTGATTATATTAAAGCATATTGTAGAGCACTTGCCTACGATATATTCGACTTTTGCTGCAAATGTTTAAATAAAAAAATTTTGGGCGGAAGTGACGAAGCGGAAATTTTCTGTGTCCTAGACCACACGTTAGATCAGGAAGTTTTTGGGTGTGTGACGTAGTCGGTTACATACAATGTAGCCCCCCCAAGGTTATATTAAGCACTCACGCATTACTCGACTAGTTCCGAAGATCTGATGGAACTTTTCGGCCCGTACACACCAAAAACTACTATGCATTAATATTTCTGGGTACGGTTGAATAATACGATTTGTAATGGCCGGAATTGTTCAAAAGTACGCTAGGCTTAAGAATATAAAACATCTCCTTTATTGGAAACACTACGCACCTTTCGTCATAATTTATAAAACAAATATTGAGTTTGACACAGAATACGAAATTTTCTAAGACATTTTACTCCCACACGACCATAAACTTCACTAACAAATTAGCGGAAGAACTATAAATAAAGCTTTGTGAGACATTAAATAATTTATGAGTAATGAAAAAATGTTGTACCCAGCCGCCCAATAATCATTAGGTCGTCTACCCAGTAGCCACTATATCTACGACGAGATACCAGAGGTAAAGAAACTCTAAACCCTCGGTACTCCCCTTTCTCTCACATGCACACTGAATACTTCAGATGTGTTTTAAATCTGCAGATAACAAGAATTTAGCACCTGCGAACGTAGCAAAAACCGGCCGTAGTAGTGAGCGAATAATGAATTAAAGTTTTTTGATTTACTCTAGCGCTAAGGTACTGAAGTAACGCCCTAAGTTAAAAAAATATGCATTTTTTTTTGTTTTGATTGTTGAGATCCTGAGAATGAAAGTGTATTGAAAGTAATTAACCGGCCGGCTCTTCGAAGAAGGCCAATACAATGCGTTGATCTAATATGAGTGTTTCGTGAACTAAGGTGGCCGTTGTACCTCAACATACTCAAACGCTATGAAGGCTAGTTTATGAAACCCTGCCCACGCACATTGTAGCAAAAAATATTGTTCAACACATGGGCAGAAGTAAATTTTCTGTCTCATGTGTTGCAAAACTCGTCTTCGGCTCGTCCTGCAAACTCACAGTCGCCAGAAAAGTTGATTTTGCCCTTGGGTCGAAATGTACTATAATATGTTGTTCAGATGGTTGTGTGACAGATTCTGTAAGAAGATCTGTCACGTTTCCGTTTTTTTGCGACGTGGTACCAGTGTTGAATATGCTACAAACATCATTTTTGAGATCCTCCATTTGAACATTTTGCATGTCATAGAAAAATCAATCAGAAATAGAAAAAAATGCTCTGTAACGAAGAGATCTACTAGTTCGGGAAAACGTACTTACCGATAAGAACCTCCCAAAAATGTTCAGACTAATTGATTATATTTTCATCCAAGGAATATGTGAAAATCAGACCTCCCTATATATATCGACTAATAAACACTTGACATAGATTTAACGCCCCGGAAAGCTCCTTCATGTGGAATCTCTAATTGTTCACTCATCTTTCAATTAACAAATTTGAATAAGCAAGAAAGTCAAGAATAAATTATAGTTCCAAATGTAATTGAATCCAGTGCTACTTCCTCGGAGCGTTCGAAAGTCTTCAATTTGCCTACATAATTGCGCTAATTGGAATGCAAAATTAGGATAGGACTATTAACCACAATCACGTCGGTTCATACCTGTTATACGGTTTCCTCTAGCCCACCATTATTTTCTATCCATTGATTTTTCATTAGCAGTATCTAGATTGAAAACCCAACTACTCATTACAATCTAACCGTAATTATTCCCTAATTCTATCATCATAGCTTGCAGGATTCATAATTGATACGATCGGGATCCCTTTGAAGATATTGAAATATACGGAAACCCCACGATTTGATATATACATGGTGATCAGGAATGAAGAAGTCCATTAAATTGTGAATTTATTTGAAGTACACGGCACTTCAACAATCTACTAATTTTTACACAAGAGTAAACTGAAGAAATTTCACTCACATACAAAAAATTAATTTCCTTCGTAATTAATCTTTAATTTATGTCTTAGGTCACTTATTTCAATCAATACTTTCTGTAAAATGGGTTCGATTGTTGACGTCCAATAATTTCAGAAAAGAAGTACATTATGCCTTGTATAATGTTTCCATCTCACGGGATATGAACTTTTTTAGATATTGGTATGATCACATTTAAATCCGTTTGAATACTGTTGTTACACAAACGTAACATTACGTTTTGCCTTTTTGTTTGTCTAATTATGTAATAATTGATGATTTGCCACGACGAGTTCCCAGCACTTCACTACTGATTTGTACCATGAGTTTCGTGCGTCTGATACGAGATAATCACCCAAATAGTATTAGTTAGACTTAGGTGTATATGGGGCATTCCACGTGAAATCGGCGGACCTGGAGCCGACTGGTTTTGGATTTGGCTGAAACTGCGCATAACTATTCATAAGGTGAAAAAAAGATACGGATTTTGTTGTTTTTTTAAAATACACAATTAAGCAATAATTATAAACAACAGCAAATATCTCAAAAACCCCAATTTTGATTTTGATGAAATTTGGATCACGTATTCTACTACATTTTCCGATCATTTTGAAAGAAAAGTCATCATTCGATCTATTAAGGCGATTTTTTTATGATTTTTCAAATTTTAGTCGATAAACCGCTTTGAATGTGATTTACGTTTTACTGTTAAGTAATGGTCATTTGACAATCAATGGGTAATTGTAAACTGGCATAGCTACTGGGTAGCTACTGATCGTAGTAGCTTTGTCTCAGTTCATTGCAACGAGAGCAGTAATACTGAATCTTAATGGACGTCTGTTGTCTTAGCCCTTTATAGATCCCTGCGATATTTTGACTATTTTCATATTCTACTTTATTCATTATGAAAAAACACCGATTACTAATATTGAATGTACATATGGTGACGGCGTAGTTGCGAACCCAGGTTGTTGGGTTCCGAA